>SJYQ01010605.1:476953-520835 GCA_006410935.1 Redunca redunca | reverse complement strand
GAAATATTAAAAAAAAAAAAAAAAAAAAAAAAAAGACCTGAACGGGGAAAAAAAAAAAAATGTTGTGGAAGTGACCATATTGGGATAAAGAGGAACATGCAATAGTTTTGAGACTGGCATGCTTTTTATAAATCTCTACTTCCACCAAATTTCCTAATATCTCATTGCCCTTAAAAAGTCATTTGCGGATTCATGTTGATGTATGGCAAAACCAATACAGTATTGTAAAGTAATTAACCTCCAATTAAAATAAATAAATTTATATTTTTTAAAAAAGTCATTTGTGATATCAGAGCCAGAGTGGAAAAGAATTACAAAGTTAAAGGGCAATAGACACGGAAATCGAGTGACTATTTTAATTATGGTTATGAATACAACAAAAATACCACATCTTCTCCTTCCTGGTGGTGGTGGTGGTTTAGTGGACACTAAGTTGTATCTGACTCTTGTGATCCCATGGACTGGGAACCTACCAGGCTCCTCTGTCCATGGGATTCTCCAGGCGGGAATACTGGAGTGGGTTGCCATTTTCTTCTCCATTCTTCCTTCCTACATTTCATTAATACCTGCTATTGAACTCCTATCAATATCTCAATAACAAATTCATATATGTTTCTCCAATAAATGTTCTTTTATTCCCTGGTGGGAATTAAATACTTCACTTCCCCAGTCTCCTGTTCTCTTGATGTTGTACTACGCATTGCATTATCGTTGTGTACTTACCTATACATCTACATGTCCCACTAAACTGAAAAGCAAGCACATGCGAAAGCCTGTTTCATTCATCTTTGTACTCCCCAAGGTACCTGCTGAATTTATAATTCTGTCCATGCTCTAGTCATGTCCGACTCTGCGACCCCATGGACTGTAACCTGCCAGGTTCCTCTGTCCATGGAGTTTCCCAGACTAGAAAACTGGAGTGCATTGCCATTTTCTTCTCCAGGGGAATCTTCCTGACCCAGGGAGCAAACCTGTGTCTCTTGAGTCTCCTGCATTGCAAGCGGATTCTTTACCACCTGGGAAACCCACCTACTGAATATATAGATCATAATAAAGTATTTAATGCCTGTCTCCAACTCAATGGACGTGAGTTTGAGTAAACTTCAGGAGCTTGTGATGGACAAGGAGGCCTGGCATGCTGCAGTCCATGGGGTCGCAGTTGGACATGACTAAATGACTGAACTGAACTGAATTTGTGTCTCCAGTGAATTAAATACCCATAATACCTTATCAAAACTCTTCACAGTTTCAACTAAAGCTTTATAAAATATTCCATACTACCCAAATCCCTGTTTCTCCACAGCTCATTTATTTGCATCACATAATTTAGAGTTTCATTCAATGTAATATTGAGGTTTTTTTTAAACTAACTGTGTGTATACTACATATAATTGGGTTCTATCCCTGGATCCGGAAGATACCCTGGATTGGGAACAGCAACAAACTCCAGTTTTTGCCTGGATAACACCATGGAAAAAGGAGCCTGGTGAGCCATAGTCCATGGGGTTGAAAAGAGTTGGACACGACTGAGTGACTGACACACAGACATACATATAGTCGTGTAGGAATCCCACCAGTTAGACAGTCGTCTTCTTCATTTTGGGCATTATGTCTTATATTTTTCATCCGTGGTTTC
This sequence comes from Redunca redunca, assembly GCA_006410935.1. Taxonomy (NCBI): domain Eukaryota; kingdom Metazoa; phylum Chordata; class Mammalia; order Artiodactyla; family Bovidae; genus Redunca; species Redunca redunca. The sequence goes on along the minus strand of SJYQ01010605.1, from coordinate 519,199 downwards.
CAACATAGTGTGGGATAGACTTAAAAGAAATAACAGTTATATGGGAAATTTAAAAATTACTATTACAAGGTATTGTTTCCTAATATCTTTTTTTTTTTTTGAGTTTAGAGAAATTTGGTTAAAACAAATAGTGTCATAATAATTGAAATCCAAAGACTAGAACAGGAGCTGCTGCTGCCCTTCTCCTAAGTATAGACGTTTTGGATTCTCTTTTATTTTAAAATTCCACACTGAACATAAAGTGAGCTTCTTCTATTTCATTACTATGGTAACAGTGACATTGCTTATACAATAATCATTTTCTCATGGTTTTAAAGCATACAGTTGATCCTATTCATCAAAATCTAGGAATTTGATTGCTAAATATAAATATTCCACATATATGCATTAATATACAATATTTGTTTTTCTCATTCAGACTTATTTCACTCTATATGAGAAATTTAGGAAAAATGGTACAGGTTAACCTACTTGCAGGGCAGGGATATTGATGCGAAGGTAGAGAAGTAACACACGGCCACAACAGGGGAAGGGGAGGTGGGACAAACTGGGGGATTAGGACTGATGCATACACGCCACCATGGGTAAAACGGACAGCTAGTGGGAAGCTGCTTTACAGCTCAGGGGCTCAGCCTGGTGCTCCGTGATGACCCAGAGGAGTGAGATGGGGGTGGAAGGGAGACTCCAGAAGGAGGGGCTTCATGTATATGTGTGTATACATACAGATATATTATCATTTTGTTGTACAACAGAAGCTAATGAAACATTGCAAAGCAATTATACTCCAATTTAAATATAGATGTAGATATTTCAACCCAATGACTAATCCAACTGAAAGGAATTTATTACTCGTATTTATGCTCAGGGAGGAACAGATTGTTTTGGTATTTCTGGACTTTCTGCAAGCCAATAGGCTTATTTTTAAACACTTCATCCTGAGGCAAACTAGGAGCCCAGTGGATTTAGGACTGTATATTACATTAAAAAAAGCCAAAATGAATTATTACTTAAACAGGCAATACAGGTGATACCAGTGGTAAAGAATCCGCCTGCCAATGCACAAGACATAAGAAGTGTGGGTTCAATGCTGGATTGGGAAGACCCCCTGGAGCAGGGCATAGCAACCCCCTCCAGTAATCTTTCCTGGAGAATCCCATGGACAGAGCAGCCTGGTGGTTGCAAAAAAGCAGCTTAGCACATGCACAGACAATTGGCAAAACACAGGTCAGGAAAATAATTTCAGGAATAGGATAATATAAAATCTTAAACTATCAATATGTTCTTTCACAATGGGAAAGAAGAAAAAGATTTTAAAAAGAACACATAATAGGGCTGGGTTTTTTAATATGTTTATTTTAAGTGGAAAAAAATAGTATTATAAGTTCAGGGGGCAAAATTAAAGAAAATAACAGTGTATAAGATTACTTCCCCCTCATCACCTCCCACTTACCCATTCTGCCAATAAGTCACTGTTAAAATTATAAGTGTATCTTTCCAAATGTATTCTATTGAAAGATGCTAAGATAAGTGTATGGACATTGAGATATCATCAATGCATATGTCACATGTGAAGAGTTTGTCTGCGTGTGCGTTTGTGCATGTGTGCATATATGTGAACAAGAGAAAGGGTACTAAGAAATTTGAAGAGAGAAAGAACTAGAACCAGAACCGATTTGTGCTTGGGGCTGGTGCACGGGGATGATCCAGAGAGATGATATGGGGTGGGAGGTGGGAGTGGGGTTCGGGATTGGGAACTCGTGTACACCCGTGGCTGATTCATGTCAATGTATGGTAAAACCAATACAGTATTGTAAAGCCAAATAAAGTAAAAATAAAAATTAAAAAAAAGAATAGAATACAAACTAATGGTTTGAAACAAAATTTCATAAATTCGTATTGGTAGAATACATTTCTGAGGTAGATAGCCCTCATTTGAGGAAATGCTCAGTGAGCCTTTTCTTTATATATAAATTTATTTATTTTAATTGGAGGCTAATTACTTTACAATATTGTATTGGTTTTGCCATACATCAACATGAATCCACCACAGGTATACACGCGTTCCCCATCCTGAACCCCCCTCCCTCTGCCCTCCCCGCACCATCCCTCTGGGTCGTCCCAGTGCACCAGCCCCAAGCATCCAGTACCATGCATCGAACCTGGACTGGCGATTCATTTCATATATGATATTATACATGTTTCAGTGCCATTCTCCCAAATCATCCCACCCTCGCCCTCTCCCACAGAGTCCACAAGACTGTTCTATACATCTGTGTCTCTTTTGCTGTCTCACATACAGGGTTTGGAACATTTTGGTTGAGAAAATTTTGTAGACACAGACTGTAAATAACAATAGAAGTAGTGAACTAGATTGTCCTGCATAAAAGTGCCAGTGAGTACTCGGGATTCTTCTCCCAATTTTACATAGCCCTGCTGGGTGCAGCAAGTATGTATACAACAGAAACACCCAACCATGAGTGGATAAGGAAATATATATATATATATACATACATACATAGAGAGAGAATATAATACCATACAACAGAATATTATTCAACCTTTAAAAAGAAGAAAATCCTGCCAGGTACAACAACGTTGATGAGCCTGGGCAGGTCATTATTCTAAAACTAGCTAGCTACAAGAGGACAAACATTGGAAGATTCCACTTACATAAGGTCTCTAAATCGTCAAATTCATGAAACAGAGAGTAGAATGATTGTTTCCAGCGGCTAAGATGTGAAGGAATTGGGGAGTTCCTGTTCAACAGGTACAAAATTTAGAATTATGAAAGATGAAAAAGTTCAAGAGATCTATTAGACAAATTTTTTCTTATAATTATTGAAACTGTATTGCACACAAAATTTTGTTAAGGTAAATCTCATGTTAAGTGTTCTTACCACAACAATAAAAGACTTCCCTGGTGGCTCAGACGGTAAAGCGTCTGTCTACAATGCAGGAGAACCCGGGTTCGAGCCCTGGGTTGGGAAGATCCCCTGGAGAAGGAAATGGCAATCCACTCCAGCACTATTGCCTGGAAAATCCCATGGACAGAGAAGCCTGCTAGGCTACAGTCTGTGGGATCGCAAAGAGTCGGACACGACTGAGCGACTGCACTTTACACTTTTTACCACAATAATAATAATAATAAAGTAGTCGAGTGTCACTGGAAGTTTGGGCTTGAAAACTGGGGGGCAGGGGTGGGTGGGGAAGAGTGTTGAGGATGAAAAGAAGGGGACAAAATTGATGGCAGACTTGTGCTTATGCCCAAGAAAGCTTGCCTGTGTGGGAGGGCTTTGATTCAGCATAGAAATCTCAGCCTTAAACAGTCACTTCCATCAAGTTTAGTTGTATTTTTCCTCTATAATCTCAAATTGTTAGTAAGAAAAATAAGAAATAAGGCAGTCCCACTGTGTGGTCAAGAGGTGCACATATACGAGCCAGTGGAGACGGTAAATCGAGTTTTATTTAAGCAGGACACCAGAGGACATTCATTCACGTTGCTCTCCTTCATTGCTTCCTCCTTGACTTTGGATTTAGCCCAAGTGAAAGTTGCTCAGTCACATCACACTCTTTGTAACGCCATGGACTATACACTCCATGAAATTCTCCAGGCCAGAATATGGGAGTGGGTAGCCGTTTCCTTCTCCAGGGGATCTTCCCAACCCAGGAACCCAGGGATTGAACCCAGGTCTCCTGCATTGCAGGCAGATTCTTTACCAGCTGAGCCAGCAGGGAAGCCCAAGAATACTGGAGTGGGTAACCTATCCCTTCTCCAGCAATCTTCCCAACCAGGAATCGAACTGGGGTCTCCTGCACTGCAGGTGATTCTTTACCAGCTGAGCTATGAGGGGCGCCCCTCAGAGATGGGTTTAGCCAAAGAACATGTATTTCTGAAACAGAAAAGGTAACTATGAAGGCCCAGATTACCGGAGCCAAAGTTAATAGAACTCTGACCCTACTAATGATCAAGGAATAAGAGAAGGTACAAATGACAAATATTAGGAAAGAAAAAGGGGTGCTCACAAGAGCTACATTAAGAAGATAATAACAGGATGCTAAGAAATATGATACAAAAATAGACTTGACAACTTGGATGAAAAAAACTTCTTGCAAAGCATACTTTGCCAAACCTAACACATAAGAAAGAACATCTGAATAAATGTATGTGTATTAAAAGAAATTGACTTCCACTTATAGCCAGGGAGTAGCAAGAACTAAAATACTTTCCCACCATAAAACAACTAGAAAATTGAACAAAATCATTTTAAATGACTCATTTTCAGATCTTAGCAAACAACCAAGATCTTCACTCTGTCTTCACTAAGTTTGCTGTAGGATGCTGAGAGAAGAAACCCAAAGAAAGTGAGCGTAGCAAAAATCCTGGATTTCTGTATGTAGGTATAATCAGAACCCAGGTACAGACTGAGGAACCACCCGCCCCTCCAGAGATCCCTCAAAAGAAGACTGAGATTTAGTGATGTCTTCTAACCCTCTAGAGCAGACGTCTCCAAACTTTTTGGCACCAGTGACCAGTTTCATGCAAGACTATTTTTCCATGAATCAGGATGGAGGAATAGTTTACGGATGATTCAGGCACATTGCATTTATCGTGGACTTTGTTCCTATCATGGCATCGGCTCCTCCTCAGATCATTGGGCATTAGGTCCCGGATGTTAGGGACCCCTGCTCTAGAGGGCATCTTCAGACTAGTTGTTATAAGAAGTAAGTCTGCTTCCCTCTTCCATGGGTGCTAATTGCTAAGATTACCAAGGAAAATCTGAAGGCAAAGAAGTCTCCTCAATTGTTCACTACAACTTGACTCTCTAACCCCGGATAAAAGTCAGTTACTCAAATTCACATTTCATCCACCAGAACCTTTTATCACTCACCTTCAGGTGATCTTAGAGCTCAGAGAAATTACAAGCAAATATTCCTTATGCTTTCCGGCCTGCCACAAGCTCTCCAGTTACTCTAGACAGTTATATATATAAAAAAAGAAACCCATTCAGTTTTCTTTTTCATATTAAACATTTCATTTATTTTTATTATTTTAATACCTTGCAGGATGAATGAAGATGAAGTAGTAGCATATGGTGATGAGCAGAAATTAAACAGCACATTGTGAAGTGCTCTGAGCTATTAGTTTTGAGCTATAAGTGCAAATTATTATTATTGCTGGACCATATTCTGCCAAATGTTTTTGCTGTAATGTGTGTATTGATGGAAGGGTACAATGCGTCGCCACTAAGGGCAAAGCAGCTAACTGTATGCTTTGGGATATTCATTATGAAAACCAAAGCTGTTATGGCTCTGCCACTGAAATTGTTTTGAAAATGCATATTCTGGGGCTTCTCTGGAGGCTCCGTGGTAAAGAATCAGCCTTGCCAAAGAAGGAGACACCAGTTTGACCCATGATCCAGGAAGATCCCTCGTGCCACGGAGCAACTAAGCCCATGGACCACAGCTGTTACGCCTGTGCTCTGGAATCAGGGAACTGGACCTCTGAAGCCCACACGGTCTAGAGCCAGTGCTCTGCAACAAGACGCTCCTGCAACGAGACACCCGAGCACCGCAGGGAAGAGTAGCCCTGCTCGCTGCAGCTAGAGAAGAACCCAAGCAGCAACGAAGACCCAGCACAGCCCTAAATAAATAAACGGCTAAAACCGTTAAACACACACACACACACGCATACGGAGTTTTAAAAAAATGCACATTCTGAAAATCTTTCTCCTGATTTATAACCTAGAATTATCTCTCTAATAGTTACACGATTGGGTTTTATTTTAAATATATTGCAAACAAAAGTTGCAGACATTTTTCTCAAGATTCTAAATAGTTTCTTTTCCAATTGCATTAACTTTCTGCCACTCTGTGTGCACGTGTGGGCATGTGGGAGTGTGTGTGTGTGTGTGTGTGTGTGTGTGTGTGTGTGATAGATGACTATGGCTGCATACCTAGGGACTTAATGTAGTTCTCAGGTGATAGAAAAATTTAAAGAGAGTATTAAGTGGAGAGTGTCAGGGAAAAACCAGGCACTGCTTGAAATACAGGCAATCAAAGCAGAAGACAAACTTGTTAGCTCTTGGGAGATTTCACAGCACAGCGGGGGAAATGAATCAGTAGGCTAATGACCACAGTCAACTGAAAAACACTGGGTAATATAGGCATGGACTATAGAAATACAGAAAAGCTAATAACCATTTATGAAAGGCTTGACCCAGAGGGTGGTGTGGAGCTAGACCTTGAAGGAAATAAGAAGAGGAGAGCCAGAAATAAAACAGAATGTATGGAAATTTTCTGTTAGACTCAGGAAAACGCGGGGTTTTATAGACAATAGAAGAAAATGACATTTTCATGAAACCAGAAATTAGAGAGCCTTGAATGTCCAGTTCATGTTCTCTGACCTTTATGTTGGGAAGTTGCTATAGAGATTTCAAATAAGGACCAACATACTCCAGCTTAATTTGACAGGAAAAAAAAAAAAAAAAAAGGAAAATAGAGGTGGAAGGAAATAGTTAATTTCTAGCCTTCCAAGTAGACTTTTCTAAATGAAGAGTGGCCACGGAGAATTCACTAAGAGCAGAGCTGATCAATCGAGCAAAAGAAGTCAGTGATGGTAAACACACAAAAACAAACTTCATAAACTCAACAAGCAACAGGTCTCATGCGAACACTGGGTGACCTGTATGGGCACTTATTCTTCTGGAGCAGAATGAGCCTGAAATGTGGGTGAGCAAGACTGTGGCTTCCCTGCTAGGCAGCTCTGTGAACAGATCACTTCGCTTCCTTTCAGTTGCTGAGACTGATCATTCCCCTTCCAATTCAGCATTTCCGTAATATGTTCTGGCCATCAACCATGAATTTAGGAGACACTTTTCTTTTGATCTTTATATGTGTTGTCCTCCAAGTGTAGAAACACAGAGCTCAAATAAGTGTACTATTATACTGACTACGTGTTATAAATCACCTGAATGGGTCACTGGGAACTGTCACAAAGCCAGTTCAGTGATTTCATCTCAACTTGGAGCACTCGTCTTCAAAGATGTTAAAAACTTAAATATGCTGCAATGTGAAACTTTCTCCAACATCGTGAAGGGTTAGCCTAATACATTGTTAGAAAGAAAAATAAATGGCTATAAGATAGAGCACCTATCACTGACGGGTAAGACTGAAGTCAGGAGATGGACCAGACGACAGAGGAAGGGAACTGGCACTGTGACCGTGTTTCTTAATTCGGCTTATGTAGCGATTCGTGCCTGCCAAAGGAGAACGATCGCAAGTGTTCTTGAGTTATACTTACTCTTCTTCTGACATATCTTATTGGATGCCAGTTTTAACAAAATATTTTGCCGAAGTTATCAGGTATTTCTCTATCTGTTTGGACCATAGATTTATATCATGTTCTGACACCAGGAGCCAGAATTAGGATATTATTCAATGTGACACCTATTAACATATCATGAATATGTGATTTTTAAATGTAAAATGCCTACACAGGTAAGGTTTTGTTTTCAAACGGCAGCTTTAAAATGCAATAGCTAGGTTTGGGAATTACTGAGGTGGGATTTGAAGCAACTTAGGGCATAAAAGTCTTGCAAGTTATGGTGGAGAAATGGTAATGAACCTTGAGCTGGAAATATAAACGTTAATTTGCTTTGTGAATACAAGGAGGACTATGAAATCGCCCCCTCTCATCATGGTTTTCAAAGACGTTTAAAGGAAACTTTTGTTGGAGAGGAGCGGTCAACACCCCAGATTCTGCCACCAGGACTTGAGGACATAAAAAGGTAGGCAAGTGGGAGGATCGTAACATGATCTATGATATCTGGAAACTATTTCTTTTATGCTGAATTCTGAATTTCAAACAAGTGGCTGCTGCTGCTGCTAAGTTGCCTCAGTCTTGTCCTCCTCTGTGTGACCCCATAGATGGCAGCCTACCAGGCTCCTCTGTCCCTGGGATTCTCCAGGCAAGAACGCTGGAGTGGGTTGCCATTCAAACAAGTGGAGGCCAGTGTAATTAGCATTTTAGCTCTGATAACAGGAAATGGCAACTAGGAGACAGCATGAAATTGAAGCATGCAGGTGGGGAACAAGTCCAATGAAAGAAGAAGGAACTCTTGGCCAGAAACACCATAGCCTGACCTGTAACTCCCAGCACACCCTTGACTAAGGGGTAGAGCGTCTGCCTGCAACGCGGGAGACCTGCGTTTGATCCCTGGGTCGGGAAGATCCCCCTGGAGAAGGAAATGGCAACCCACTCCAGTACTCTTGCCTGGAGAATCCCATGGAGGGAGGAGACTGGTAGGCTACAGTCCACGGGGTCGCAAAGAGTCGAACACGACTGAGCAACTTCACTTTCACTTTCAAGGATTTTTCAACATTTTAATGAAGAAGAACTTCCAGTTAATATTATACTACAGAATAGTTACAGAACAATATGCTCATAATTATTTATGTCAGGTTTAGGCATTGTAAATTTGTTGCATTTTCTTATCTATATCATGTTATTGTTTATTTGTTGATGTTATATTTTTCCCAACTAATATATATAAGCCCCATGAGGACTATGTCAATTTATCATCTTCAAATCCCTAAAACCTAAAGAGTATCTAGCAATAACCAGCCTTGATGAATATTTATGAATGACTAAATCAGTCAGTCTGGCGTGCAGCAATTCATGGGGTCGCAAAAAGTTGGACACGACTGAGCAACTGAACTGAACTGAACTGAAATCAGTATATGTTTTAAATTTGGGATAAAATACAAACTTGCCATTCTATTTTCAATTCGATCAACAAATACTATGTTTTTCCCCACTGGTTAAGCAGTATAATAAGTACTTTTAAAGTATCATACAAATCCTTATAACTGCCTATTTTACTGATAAATAAATAGAGATTGAGAGGTTAAGTGGCCTTCCCAGAAACTAGAAATCCATTATATAGATTGTTTGAAGGTCAAATCTGTGTGCGCATTATGTGCATTTAATTCTCTTCTAAGAAAAATAAATGAATTTTTGTACAAAGCACACCATTTCTTATTTGGTGAAATAGAGTTTCTTGACCTGGAATTAACAAATCAAATAGATAGTCTTTTAAATCTTTGCATCTTAGTTTGATATACCAAGTAAAGAAGTTTTTTATGAAATGCTGCCTGGTTAGGAGAAGTCCTTATATGCCCAATCCCGTGGACATTGATCTGCTTAAAACTGTCACATAACTATATTCACAGGTAGCCAGTACTCTAATTTTTGCTGAAATGGGGGCTTAAAATCTGTCTATATTCCTAACAGAATTAACAATTTCAGCCTCAGATTTGGCTACAGTCTACTCTCTAGCAGCTTGTTTATTATTTGAGATTACTTTTGTGCATCTCTGCATCCGCCCAATAAATGGTATATAAATTATCTTAGTACCAGGAATACATTTCTATCATCCCTCGATCACTACATCCCTAACGTAGGACACCATAGTTTGCATACTGTTGGTCCACAGTAAAGAACATTTTTTTTTTTAATTTTCATCTTATTTATTTATTTGTTTTTTCTTTTGACTGCATTGTACAGGAGGTAGGATCTTGTTCCCTGACCAGGAATTGAACCCATGTGCCCTGCGCTGGGAGCGCAGAGTCTTACTCACTAGACCACCAGGGAAGTCCCCAGGGACTCTGGCTTTTGGAGTGATGTCTTGTGGAACCTCTCCCCTTCGCTTGCCTTGAAGCTGATCTACCATCAGTTCATCAATAACTGTTGGTAGGAACCATAGTGACTCACACTGGAATATATTGGTGAGCCCTAAGCATGGCCAGAGGTTGCAGGGTAAATAATTATAGGATTTAACTGCAAGCATTGCTGCCTAACGTTACTTCTCTGTTTAGCCTTCTCAGCTGTTACTCTCCTCTCATCCAGTTATCAGATTTTTAGTGAGTTGACAGAAATTATCCTGTGCCAAGAGAAGCTGAAGTCACAATAATTAGACCATATTTATTTGACCATAAATACATACAATGATATCACTATAATCATAGAGTTATCCAATATTATTGCCCTTATTTTCAACCATTTGTAGTTTTATTTTTAATCTGTTCTGAATTACCATGTTTAGTGACACTGCTATTTAATCTTTTCTAGTATAAAAGGCCCCAGAAGTTATAGATTAGCAAAGCTGAATATTTTTCTTTGCAGGAATATTTTTCTTGAGCTAAACCAACATTCTCAAAAATAATGATCATTAAAAGATTTTTACATGGGCATCTGCCCAAGATAAAATTATAGACATTTAAAGACAGGATACTTTTTAAACAAATACCAATACTATTTTTTCAGGGCATCAAAACCACAGTGATTCATCCATGGCTGGAAATTCAGCCGCTGCTGACTTAAAGAGACTGTGGAATGAACCTTCAGAGATAGGTCTGTAGAAACTCCTTGCGTTGCAAGGCCCCAGATTCTTTCAGGAAAGAGCCTTGCTTTTAGAGAAGTCNGCCAGGCCTCACTGTCCATCACCAACTCCCAAAGTTCACTCAAACTCACGTCCATCAAGTCGGTGATGCCATCCAGCCATCTCATCCTCTGTCGTCCCCTTCTCCTCCTGCCCCCAATCCCTCCCGGCATCAGAGTCTTTTCCAACGAGTCAGCTCTTTGCATGAGATGGCCAAAGTACTGGAGCTTCAGCTTTAGCATCAGTCCTTCCAAAGAACACCCAAGGCTGATCTCCTTTAGAATGGACTGGTTGGATCTCCTTGCAGTCCAAGGGACTCTCAAGAGTTTTCTCCAACACCACAGTTCAAAGGGATCAATTCTTTGGCACTCAGCTTTCTTCACAGTCCAATTCTCACATCCATACATGACCACAGGAAAAACCATAGCCTTGACTAGATGGACTTTTGTTGGTAAAGTAATGTCTCTGCTTTTGAATAGGCTAACTAGGTTGGTCATAACTTTCCTTCCAAGGAGTAAACAACTTTTAATTTATGGCTGCAATCACCATCTGCAGTGATTTTGGAGCCTCCCCACCAAAAAAAGTCTGACACTGTTTCCACTGTTTCCCCATCTATTCCCCATGAAGTGATGGGACCGGATGCCATGATCTTCATTTTCTGAATGTTGAGCTTTAAGCCAACTTTTTCACTCTCCTCTTTCACTTTCATCAAGAGGCTTTATAGTTCCTCTTCACTTTCTGCCATAAGGCTGGTGTCTTCTGTATATGTGAGGTTATTGATATTTCTCCCGGCAATCTTGATTCCAGCTTGTGCTTCTTCCAGTCCAGCGTTTCTCATGATGGACTCTGCATAGAAGTTAAATAAGCAGGGTGACAGTATACAGCCTTGACGTACTCCTTTTTCTATTTGGAACCAGTCTGTTGTTCCATGCCCAGTTCTAACTGTTGCTTCCTGACCTGCATATAAGTTTCTCAAGAGTCAGGTCAGGTGGTCTGGTATTCCCTTCTCTTTCAGAATTGTCCACAGTTTATTGTGATCCACACAGTCAAAGGCTTTGGCATAGTCAATAAAGCAGAAATAGATGTTTTTCTAGAACTCTCTTGCTTTCTTTGATGATCCAGTGATGTTGGCAATTTGATCTCTGGCTCCTCTGCCTGTTCTAAAACCAGCTTGGACATCTGGAAGCTCACGGTTTTAAGTCAGGGTGTAATCAAGTATTGTACCACAGTTGCGTCTAATGTGCATACCAAACTGACCTGAATAAGAGATAGAATACTGAGTCTAAGGAGCATTTATTTTCCTTTTATCAAGTAATGCATTTAATAGGAAGCTAAAATGGATTCTTTGTTTCTTTGGCTGAGGCCCCAAAGGACAAATTTAGCACACTTGTGCTAAATAAACTTACCTCTCTAGGTGAAACGCCAACTTACTTGAGTAGGGTTTACCAAGATGATGAGCAAAATCTGGTTCTTTGAACTTTGTGTAATCAATACTAAGGGAAATAAACCCTGAATAGACATTGGAAGGACTGATGCTGAGGCTAAAGCTCCAATACTTCGACTACCTGATGCAAAGAGCTGACTCATTGGAAAAGACCCTGATGCTGGGAAAGATTGAAGGCAGAAGGAGAAGGGGGTGACAGAGGGTGAGATGGCTGGACGGCATCACTGACTCAAAGGACATGAGTTTGAGAAAACTCCAAGAGATGATGAAAGACAGGGAAGCCTGGCCTGCTTCAGTCCATGGGGTCACAAAGAGTTGGACATGACTTAGCAACTGATGAAGTCTTCCCTGGGACTTCCCTTGTGGCTCAGATGGTACAGTGTCTGCCGATAATGCAGTTTTTCCTGTAGTCATGTATGGATGTGAGAGTTGGACTATAAAGAAAGCTGAGCGCAGAAGAATTGATGCTTTTGAACTGTGGTGTTGGAGAAGACTCTTGATGGTCCCTTGGACTGCAAGGAGATCCAACCAATCCATCCTAAAGGATGAGTCCTGAGTGTTCATTGGAAGGACTGATGTTGAAGCTGATAGTCCAATACTTTGACAACCTGATGTGAAGAGCTGACTCATTTGAAAAGAGTCTGATGCTGGGAGGGATTGAGGGCAGGAGGAGAAGGGGACAACAGAAGATGAGATGGATGGATGGCATCACTGACTAAATGGACATGAGTTTGAGTAAACTTCAGGACTTGGTAATGGACAAGGAGGCCTGGCGTGATGCAGTTCATTGGGTCACAAAGAGTCGGACACGACTGAGCGACTGAACTGAACTGAACTGAACAATGCAGGAGGTCTGGGTTCCATCCCTGGGTTGGGAAGATCCCTTGGAGAAGGAAAGGCAACCCACTCCAGTATTCTTGCCTGGAAAATCGCATGGACGGAGGAACCTTGTAGGCTATCGTCCATGGAGTCTCAGGGAGTCAGACACAACTGAATGACTTCACTTTCAATTTCTAGCAACTGAACAACAGCACTCTATAGAATGTTAGAGAATGGAGGATGAGAAATCAAGGGAAACACACTTTGCAGTCAACTGTAGGAGTGCTAGACCCTTTCCTCATTCCTGAGGAAAAGAGAGTTCATCCTTGTTTAACTGCTTCTGAGTGGGGCTTCAAGGACCACATGGAGAACTTGATATGAGTCACCCAAAGTTTGTTACACCCAGTGGACTACCCGGCTCTGCCTCTAGCCTGAGAATCATAAAGGCAGAAGACTGTGGGCGTGGGCCTTGTATTAATCAAGCATTAAGACTCCTGAACTGGGCCAACTTTAAGCAGCAAGTAAGATCATGGCAAGGATGAGTGTGTCCTGAGCACCAGGACCCATGTTAAAGAGAGCGGACTTGGCACCATCTCCATATATCCTTGGTTTAAGAGAGTGGACCCTAACAGAGAGTCTGTATGGATGAACTGCCAGGTACCTAGACGCTAAGCATTGCAGCTTTAAGTTTTCAGCTGGTCGTGTCGTGGAAATTGAAACTAGACATTTCTAGCAAGGTAATCTACTCGCAACCATTGGAAGAAGTGAAAAAGTTGCTCAGTCGTGTCCGACTCTTTGTGACCCCATGGACTGTACAGTCCACGGGATTCTTCAAGCCAGAATACTAGAGTGGGTAGCCTTTCCCTTCTCCAGGGAATTTTCCCAACTCAGGGAGTCTTCTTCAATGAGTCAGTAAGACCCATTGGAGACTTATTCAATCAATAAAAAGGATGTGGTGGATAGAAACCTACCTATACATTGTCGACTCACTTGTGTTCGTGCTTCTTTCTTGTGAGGAGGAAAGAGTGGATATACCTACAACCTGAACCCTTTTTTGTCTTTACTGTGACCATTAGCAAGTGTTCTAACATTCGTGAAGATAACAAATTATTTTGGCCTTCTGAAGGACCAAATGCCTAAGGAAAGCAGTAGCCAAGTATAAATTATTCAAGACTGTTTTTAGGGGGAAAAAAAGGACAGCCAATACTTAAGAGGTGAGAGCTCTCTGCCTTGCTGCTCTGAATGACAGATTTCTGGAAATTCCTAAAGATTTGTTATTTATAATTACCATCCAAATCTGAAACTGCAGCATCAACAAGGGAAGTTCTAATTACAAATGTTCTTTCTCTGAATTGTCATCCCCTTCTCCTTGTGCCCTCAATCTTTCCCAGCATCAGGGTCTTTTCAAATGAGTCAGCTCTTCGCATGAAGTGGCCAAAGTATTGGAGTTTCAGCTTCAGCACCAGTCCTTCAAATGAACACCCAGGACTGATCTCCTTTAGGATGGGTTCATTGGATCTCCTTGCAGTCCAAGGGATTTTCCAAAGTCTTCTCAAATTCAGGTTTACTTTATTTGTTGCTGATAATAAAAAGAATATATGGTCCTCAAAGGTCTTTTATCAAATATAGGAAAGTATCAGTATAAGAACAAATTAAAACATAACTCTGCTACCTAGGAAGAACCCATACAAAATTCTCTACATTTGATTGTTTTCATCTGCAAAGTAGCCCTTTCACACTGTTTAAATCAACTTTCATGCACACACATTTTTATGATTGGGTTAGTGTGCCATGGACATTATGTGTATTGTAATAATCTACAGTAAGCAGCGTTATACTTTACATATTACACATAGATACTGAGATGCTGACTTAATTGACATTATGGTTGATGTTCGGCTTCCCCTCTGGCTCAGTGGTAAAGAATTTACCTGCCAATGAAAAAGACATAAGTTTGATATCTAGATTGGGAAGATCCCCTGGAGAAGGAAATAGCAACCTACTCCAGTATTCTTGCCCGGGGAATTCCATGGACAGTTGAGCCTTGTGGGCTACAGTCTTTGGAGTTGCAAAGAGTCAGACACAACTGAGTGTGCAAGCACACACACGTACACATTTGAAGTTGCTTAGATGTCTACATATACATGTCTTTGTAGGATTTATACTTAATAATCTGTTTAATTAAACTACAATGAATATTATAGAATTATGAAGTGCTAGAGTTGGAAGGGAGCTTAGAGATTTACATACAATTTTAAAATTTTCCAATTATTTGTCATCATTTTATGTTTCTTTTTTAAAATGTATTTAAGTCCACAAACATTTAAGAGTTATCATATTTGGCATTCTGTGCTTAACAAAAGTCTTATTTATTCTAAAACATTAGACTTGGTGCTTTTAAATCTTACCATTGCAACAGCACAAAACCCAATATTCTTGATATTTGTAATTTTCAGCTGACAAAATAAACAAGGAGTTGAGGGATTTTGGTCCAAAGGTCTCATTTCCATTTTCAGTTTTGTGCACTTAAAATATTTTTTCTTCAAACTACATATATACAGTTGCAGACATAAATGGCTTCAAAATAAATAACAATCACTAGAGTTTCATCTGTTGCAATATCAAATGAGAGTTCTGTTGAATTTATTATGCATTCTCACGGGTACTTAGGAAGGATGCCAAAAATCTATTATTTTATAGTAGCTTTCCTACTAAGTTCTATATGTTTGAGCAGGTATCTTAATCTCTTTGGCACCTATTCTAAACACAACAGCAAATGTGCACTGGAATGATTTCCAAAGATAATTGTGGCTGACAAATAACTGGAACTTTGACTTAGGAAAGGAAAGTGAAGTCGCTCCGTCGTGTCTGACTCTTTGCGACCCCATGGACTGGAGTTGTAGCCTACCAGGCTCCTCTGTCCACGGGATTTTCCAGGCAATAATACAGGAGTGGATTGCCATTTCCTTCTCCAGCGGATCTTCCCGACCCAGGGATCGAACCCAGGTCTCCCACATTGTAGACAGACGCTTTACCATCTGAGCCACCAGAGAAGTTGGAACTTTGACTTACATATGGATATATGAGCTCATATGGATACTGTACAGTCCATCTATACCTTGAGGGTGTTTTGTAAGAACTAAGATGATGCGGCTACAGTGTTTAGGATAACGTCTCATTTTATAAAGACTACAAGGACGGATGATTTTATTTTGATTCTACATGACATATTTTTCAGGAAAATCTCTAAATTGAACTTAAAATAACTTGCAAATAAAATGAGAAGCTAAATATTTATGAAAAAATCGCCTTCCATTGCTAAAGAAATTTGGTGGCTTTATTTTACTTCTCTCAACTCTTATTCAACAAACACTTTGTTCATCATTATCCAACAGTAGCCTAGGTTCCTCTTTGTGTTGCTACTGAGCCCTGTCATGATACTCCCAACAGTTTGGAAGTTAAAGAGAATTGTTTATGAAGTGCTGAAGACCATAGCATGCTATCATAAGAGATTGGCTACAGCACATACAGAAGAACGGGTTATTTGTAAAAAGAGGGTAAGAGGAATACTAAAAAGATGTTGGATGAACAAGAGTATAGACATAATATCCAAATAGTAGGCAAATTTTGACATGCTTCTGATCCATTTCAATTTCTTCCTGCATATCAGAAACCCTACTAAATGGAAGGGACTTGAATTTTAAAGCAATATTCTAGGTTGAGGCTTCTAAATATTTAAAAAAGATCAACTCCCTGGAACTCTCGAACCCTTAAAAAACAGACTAAACATAGACATGGAACAATGGACTGCCTCCAAATTGGGAAAGGAGTACATCAAGGCTGTATAGTGTCACCCTGCTTATTTAACTTACATGCAATGTGAAATGCCAGGCTGGATGAAGCACAAGCTGGAATCAAGATTGCCGGGAGAAATATTAGTAACTTCAGATATGCAGATTGATGAAAGTGAAAGAGGAGAGTGAAAAAGTTGGCTTAAAACTCAACATTCAAACATTAAGATCATGGCATCTGGTCCCATCACTTCATGGTAAATAGACGGGGAAACAGTGGAAACAGTGAGAGACTTTATTTACTTGGATTGCAAAACACTGTAGATGGTGACTGCAGCCATGAAATTAAAAGATGCATGCTCCTTGGAAGAAAAGCTATCACCAACCTAGACAGCATATTAAAAAGAAGAGAGATTACTTTGCTCACAAAGGGCCATCTAGTCAGAGATATGGTTTTTCCAGTAGTCATGTATGGATGTGAAAATTGGACTATAAAGAAAGCTGAGTGCCAAAGAATTGATGCTTTTGAACTGTGGTGTTGGAGAAGACTCTTGAGAGTCCCTTGGACTGCAAGGAGATCCAACCAGTCCATCCTAAAGGAGATCAGTCCTGAATATTCATTGGAAGGACTGATGCTGAAACTGAAACTCCAATACTCTGGCCACCTGATGCAAAGAACTGACTCATTGGAAAAGACCCTGATGCTGGTAAAGATTGAAGGCAGGAGGAGAAGGGGCTAGCAGAGGATGAGTTGGTTGCATGGCATCACCGACTCGAGGGACATGAGTTTGAGTAAATTCAAGGAGTTGATGATGGACAGGGATGGCCTGACATGCTGCAGTCCATGGGGTCGCCAAGAGTTGGACATGACTAAGCGACTGAACTGAACTGAAAGCTACAGTGAGCAAGCAGACCATTTGTAGCAAATTCTATATTACAGCTCAAATTTCCAAATTCCTACCTCAACTATTTCTATTTCAAACCACCCATTTTTCAGTTCTCAGTTGATAATTCTTGAATCCTGGGAAGGAAAATGCCACCTCCTCAGTATGAGTGGTTTTTATTTTTTTTGGAATTCATTTGAAAATCATACATCCTTTTTATGTTTGACTTTGATATCTCTAGTTCTGGAAAATTAAGCATTAAGAAAAAAAAAATCTGTTCTCTTCTGAAGCATACATTTTTGTTTTATTTATATGCTCTTACAAAGATGCCGTATTCCAAATAAAATAGTGGCTCTTACTTTTTTTTCTTTCTTTCTTTAAATTGGTTTAGCAACTCCTGTAGTTTGTGGAATTTAAAAGCAATGGTTCTTGTTCAAAGTGCAGCATCTCTATTAGACACTTAACTGCTTGTAACAATTCAACTGCAGAAACGATCTCATCCCTAATGACTTTAACATGAAAACAGCTTGCCTTCGCCAATACAGGACACAGGCGTTAATTGTGATGACTGGGTACACCTCACTATATTGACAGTCTTCTTAGTGTGATTTATTGGGCTCTAATTGCACATTTGTGGTTTGCTAATTTCTATTTGGAATGCTGCTCTATTATAGTTCAATAGCATGATTATGATCTCATTTATTCTGCGGTAGTAACTGTATTCCTCCTTCAAAACTCTTCAGCTGGTCTAGTATATTCTTTTACTGTTCCTTGGATCCTTACAAAAGGCAACAGCAGAATACCTTGGAAAAACCGAATGAAGCTGGCATTTGGAGTGAGTCTGGTTGGGTAGTTATGATTGAAAATTACTTAGATAAAATTTAAAAATTAAATTCAATTTTCAGTGTTCTCAAGGAATTTCAAGTCAAACTTCGTATCGACTGTCACTCTACAGTGGACAAAGGATGTCACATCTGACTGCTTCACTTCTTTCCTGGAGAAACAGTCTTGATGGGAAAATGTTTATAAAACATTAAGTGGAATCTGTTCTGCAGAATTGCTTGGGGCTCCAGTGTGAATGACTGGAAGCCAAAAGACAGGAAGAGGGAAAGTGAAACAGAATAGAGGAGATTAGATAGAAGGAAATTCGTGCTACAGGGCAGAAGACAGTGTGGCAAGGCTTAGGACTAGAACTGAGTCCTTGGTCTTAATGCAATTCTTTATGTGTGCTGCTATCAAGTCCAATTAATCCCTCCCCAAGGGTGAGTAAAAATTGGAAAAACAGATTTAGAAACTAGACACAAATTCATCAGCTGATGCCAAATCACTTTGTTTCCTAAAAGCATTCTTGACCTCAACTTATAGGAAAAGAACAGAGTTTAAACTTGATAGTTTAGAATAGAGAGAGAGGATTTGTTAAGCAGGGGAAAATAAATTTTATAGAGCATATTTGAGCTTATAATGTAGAAGAGTTTATAATGTGACAAGAAAAAGATCTAAAACAATACATGTGGTGATTGCCCTTTGGAGGAAAGATAAGAAACAGGAAAGAAATCAAAATAGAGGGACATGTTGCTATGAACTCAGATTCTTTTTTTTTTTTTTCCATTAATTTTTATATTTGCTTTACAATGCTGCATTAGTTTCCACTGTGCAGCAAAATAACTCAGGCATGCATATACATACATCCTCTCCCTGCTGGACTTCCTTCCCAGTCAGATCACCTAGTGCATTAAGCAGAGTTCTCAGTTCTGTTCTCATTAGCTATCTGTCATCTATTTTAAGGGCTTCCCTGGTGGCTCAGCTCGTAAAGAGTCTGCCTGCCAATGCAGGAGATGTAAGAGACATGGGTTCGATCCCTGGATCAGAAAGATCCCGTGGAGAAGGAAATGGCAACTCGCTCCAGTATTCGTGCCTGGGTAACCCCGCGGACAGAGGAGTCTGGCAGGCTGCTGTCCATGGAGTCACAAAGAGCCGGGCATGGCTGAGCAGGCAAGCTTCTATTTTATACATGGTATCAATGTATATACTAGTGAACACAGAGTCTTTCTTTCTTTATTTTTTTCTGACTCTCTAAAACCTTCTTTCCTTAGTTTGAATTTTGTGCAACCAACACACTGTCATGGTTTATGCCCTGGAGTAAAAGGATTAGGATGGTGAATTCTTTCCCTGATCCAGATTCTTGAGATACAACTGCGGAAGACCCAACCCAATTTCATGTTACTAAGGTTTCCCCCCGGTGGATTATCCCCACTCTTCGATCATTTGTTCATATGTAAGAACATTTCAACTATCTTCAGTTACGTTGGTTTGCTGGTTTCATTTCTGCTTCAGTCTCTAAAATGTCAAAAGTTTAGGATCCCATACAGTTTCTCACAAAAGTACTTAGTGCGACGCCAGACACAAGGGCCCATTTCTAGCATCAGTCCAAGGCCACAGCCGTTTCTTTAGAAAGCTAAGAGAATCTTCACATGAGGCAAGATTCGTGTCCTCAAGGGAGAATGGGCTTACCGCTTTTACAACGTGTTAGAGCTGGTATGGCTCAGAGCAGAAGTCCACGTATAAACTGAAACCGCGCCTTGTTCACTGGCTGCCAAGGGGATGCCCGATGTGAAGACTGAGTCTGGGGGCTTTCTGTCTAGGATGGACAACTTGGAGCGATTGTGAACACTGGTGCTTTGCCTTACCCAGCGCTTCCTCTTCTAAAATGTTTTCGCAACGATCCTTGTCTCATCATTCATCAGACCTGAGAAAGACACTCATAAAGAAGAGAGGAGTTAGTAGAAGTGTCCCTATTTTGTCTTGCTAGGTCAGCTACTCCCAACAGTTAATACTTATTACGGACCTACTAGATTCCAGGCGGGCTTCCCTCGTGGTTCAGCGATAAAACAACCTGCTTGCAATGCTGGAGACCCAGGTTGGGTCTCTGGGCTGAGAAGGTCCCCGGAGAAGGAAACGGCAACCCACCCCAGGATTCTTGCCTGGGAAAGATCCCATGGGCAGAGGAGCCTGGAGGGCTACAGTCCATGAAGTTGCAAGAGTCAAATATGATGTGGCAGCTAAAATACCCCCACTAGATTCCAAGAACTGTGTGAAGACACCCCAAGAATTTTCTCATTAATTTGTATGTTAATCCCAGGAGACCAAATAATAGTCCTTCCTCTAATTGAAGAGCCTAACGCAGTGTTTAAAAGACATAATGAGGACTCAATCAGTGTTTCAATGCATGGATAAACACTTTCCCTCATTACCTTTACTTTAATTTGATTTATAAATAAAATTTGAGGCTTAGACAGGTTAAATGGATTTATCCAAATTTACTCCACTGTTAAGCAGGCTGTCCTAAAATTGAAATTAACATGAGTCCATTGGACTCCAGGAATACCTTTCTTAGCCATAAGGATTTTACATAAAGATTATGAAATTCGGTGACAAAGGTTAGGTGAGCACCCACACACATTGGCACTCATCTTCCTGTTTCTCTTTGTATCTTGCCACAAATGAGCAAGTTACTCCCCAAAGCAATACCAGAAACCCTGTTTTGTAGCTCTCAGAACAAAGGCTTTTCCTTTTTCTTTCCTTTTCAGGTAACAACAAATTTTCAAAATCTCATTGATAACCTGGAGAATAGAAGAATGCTGGTATAGAAGTGGACATTTTGAGTTAAATTCAAAGAGCTTCGAATGGATAAGAAGAAAGCCGTTTTATTTCTTCAGCACATGAAATAACACTAAGTGCTTCCTGATGAGGGCTTTCTTTTCCTGGCTCATATATGAGGATTATTATTATATTTTTATAAATATTTGGGATTCAGAGACAGATTAAGGGCAAGTAGCTGGATAATCCACTGATCCTAGTATGTAGGAGCTCCAAAATATCATGGATGTAGATCAGAAACATGATCCAGTTAATTTAGGTTTCCAGCTGCAATCCCTTCTGATTGATAAAACATCAGTCCTGCTTCAACTCATTAGATACGATCCTTTAATAAAAATAACCTTTAAACTTCAAATCCAACTTATTTGTGTTGAGAAGATCTTTTGTGTGTGTGGTTCTCCATGAGTTGCATGGTACAGACCTATAACCTCCACTTTGATGCAGTTAGCTAACTGCTTCCTGAATTCGGTAGTCAGCGTGGCTGAAATTCTAAAACCAAACAAGACACGTCACAGTACTGACTCTGAAAACAACTAAATATTTCCTTATTTAGATTTTAGAGCCTTAAATGGAAATAAGATCTTTCTTTCAAAATATTACATAAAACCCATTCAACAAATTGATATTCCTGATGTGCTACATGTCTGGTATCACATGCTAGACATTTGGGAGACTTTGGTGAAAAAATACTCATATATTTTATCTGAGGATCAATTTCACTGGCTGCGTGTGAGTGGAAACAGCATATGAGAGTCATTTAGACAAAAGGTGGTTAAGTCATTTATCATTTCAAGCCAACTGTATTTTTTAAGTTAGTACTGTTTCATTTATAAACAATATTTTCGAGCATTCAGAGCATGTTGAATTCTTAAGTAAAACTCCCCTTTACTTAAGCAGGGGGTGCTAAAGTGATATATTTCAGAAACTGTGACATAATCTGGGCAAGACTGGGGACAACCAGACACTAGGGGATTCACTCATCCAAGAAGGACCGTAGAGGAGGAACTGAGACTTCCTAACTGGAAGACGTGTCAGAAGAGTCTACGGAGAAGAAGAAGTGTATTAGTTCCCCATCACTGCTGTAATAAATTATCACAAACTTAGTGGCTAGAGAGAGCACAGATTTGTTATGTTGTAGTTCTAGGGATCAGAAGTCCAAAAGCAGTCTCATAGGGGTAACATCAAGGTATCAATAGGTCTGGCATTGTAAAGGAGATCAGTCCTGGGTGTTCTTTGGAAGGACTGATGCTAAAGCTGAAGCTCCAGTACTTTGGCCACCTCATGCAAAGAGTTGACTCGTTGGAAAAGACTCTGATGCTGGGAGGGATTGGGGGCAGGAGGAGAAGGGGACGACAGGATGAGATGGCTGGATGGCATCACTGACTTGAAGCACATGAGTTTGGGTGAACTCCGGGAGTTGGTGATGGACAGGGAGGCCTGGCATGCTGCGATTCATGGGGTCGCAAAGAGTCGAACACGACTGAGCGACCGAACTGAACTGAACTGAACTGAAGGGGAGAAATGCATTTCCTTGTATTTCCAGGTGCTAGAAGCTGCCTGAATTTCTTGGCCTGTGGCTCCTTCTCCTCGTCACTCCGACATCTTACTCCTGGCATCGTACATCCTACTTCTGACTCTGATGCTCCTGCCTCCCTCCAACCAGGACCCTTGTGTATACATCACTCCCTTCTGGATAGTCCAGATTAATATCCCCTTCTCAAGATCCTTGGTCACATCTGCAAAGTCCCTTTCCCCAGAGAAGATCGCATATACCCTATTTCTAAGGGTCAGGGTGCAGTCATCTTTGAGGACCATCTTTACCCCTGCCATCGGTGTATTTGTGACAGGGCTGCCGGTAACAAGAGATGAAGCAGGAGGACGAGACTATGGAAAGGGGAATGCACTCCTTAAACATATCAGAAAAGGGAAGAAGGAATGGAGTTATTAAAGTAGTAACCGGGGCTTCCCCAGTAGCTTAGCTGGTAAAAATCTGCAAGCAATGCAGGAGACCCTGATTCGATTCCTGGGTTGGGAAGATCCCCTGGAGACAGGATAGGGTACTCACTCCAGTATTTTGGCTTGGAGAATTCCATGGACTGTGTAGTCCATGGAGTCCCAAAGAGTTGGACACGACTGAGCACCTTTCAGTTTCACATGGTGATGGAAAGAAGGGTGTGCTCAAGTGACATATTCCAAAAACTGTTGTATAATTTGGGCAAGGCTGGGGACAACCAGGAGCTGGAGGATTCACTTCTCCAAGAAACACTGTGGAGGAAGGACTGAGGCACAGGCCAACCGAAAATGAGCAAATGCGATTGCAATTGTACTCATAGAGAGAAGGGGGATGTATTTATGCTGTGAACTGTAGCATATCCAAGGCTGCAGGACATGGATTTAGTAAAAGGCCATTCCTACTAGCAGTTTACTAATTGGAGAAAATGGTATCACCATTGTTGCTCTGCTTGGGTCTGGGAGAGTTGTGTCATGCTGTTGGATATCTCTGTATACTTAACCTCAGTGGTAGCCTTGTGAACATCAAATGAGATAATACATGTGCCATTATAGCCTCATGCTTGACCTATGGCTAGTGTCCTTTATAGAATAAATGTCTGTGTCACCCCCTCGACTCATGTATCGGAGCCCTAACCCCAATGTCCCGGCATCTGGGGATGGGGACTTTGAGGCGTAGTTCAGATGGAGGTGGGCCTTTCATAACAGGATTCATGTTTATAAAAGAAGTGAAAGGGAGGCCAGAGCTTTCTCTTCATCTGCGAGGAAACAGTCACGAGGCAGCTGTCTACAAGTCAGGAAAAGAGTTTTCACTGGGAACCAAATCCGCACGCACCTTGATCTTGAACTTCTCAGCCTCCAGAGCTACGAAACAGTTCCTCCAGAAATAAGTGTCTGTTGGTAAAGTTGTCCCTTCTACAGCATCCCAAGCTGACTAAGACAGTGTCCAGTAAATATAAGATATTAGTAAAAAGAAACCCCAAGATCACTGTGGGCACTTCTCCGCAAACCAGAGGCCCGTGGCCGTGGCCAGGACCTGTTAACTCTCCTGGGGTTCGGTGTAGCTCCCAAAGCCATCAGTTTCTAAAACTCTACTCTTTATGCAAAACACAGCCCAGGATCTCCCCCAAAGACCCCTACTGACAGAACCTTCTGGTTTATACTTTATAGTTCCATCTTTTCCAGGAAAGTCTTACCTCCTGTCCTAGGGACACTTACTTACTGAGGAAAAGAGAAGAGGATAACTAAAGCATTCATTCTTCTTGATTCTAAAGAGAGGTGATTATTTAATCTATATTATTACCTGTACCATCCATTCTTCTCCCTGGAAATAGTGAAAAAAAGGAGGAAGCAGCTTGACAAACAAGGTGGAAGTCCTACTAGCAACATACAGGAAATGTATGCGAGGCATTGCTGTGGCCCACTCCTGCGGCGGCCTGAAATAGCGAGGAAATCATGGCAAGTGGACGATGACAAACCTGGATTTAAACCCAGGTCCAGGCACTACTGAGCTATAGACTATTTAGACCTTTTTTTTTCTGCCAGGCCTTTATTTACTTCAAGTATGAAATAGGAACAATAACCATCTCAGCTGAATGTTTGTGAAACTAAAGATACTATGGTGGAAATACAGGACTTCACAGGTGGCTCAGTAGTAAAGAATTCAGCTGTCAATGCCGGAGATGCAAGAGATGTACCTTTCCTGGCCAGGAAGAGCCCCTGGAGAAGGGAGTGGTAACCCACCTCAGTACTCTTGCAGGGAAATCCCATGGCCAGAGGAGCCTGGTGGGCTACAGTCCATGGGGTTACAGAGTCAGGCATGACTGAGCGCACACATAGTGAAAGCATTCAGGATAATACCCGGAAATAAATTACAAGCCTATAGTAGTGCATAGGGTCGTGAAGAGTCAGAAACGGCTGGGCCACCAAACAACAACAGCAAATAATAGAAAATGTGAGCTCCTTTCTCTTTTCTGGCCTCAGTCCCCCCACTCCCTACCACTACCCTCTCTGTGCCAGACTCATGAATCCCTGGTTGGATGTTCACGCTCGAATTTGCCTGAGAATGGGATGGGTGGTCATGGGCTTCTATTAGACAGTAAGAAGCAATAATAGGGAGATATGAAATCCTGACAAACCACATGAAAGGGTTTGAACTTATCAAAAAGTCAGCAGAGAGCAATAAGTAGGTTTTAAATAGGAAACTGATGGGATCACATGGGCACTTAAAAATCTGACCTGGCATTTATGTGGAAGCCAGAGGGGAAGGGTTTGGTAAGGCAGATGGGGAACCCAGGTAGGGCATTGTTTTAATAACAGAGACTAGGACGGTGGGGGCCTGAGCAAGGGAATTGGCAGTGAAATCGAGACAGAATAGACATGCAGAGAGACGCAGAGGGCGAAACTGAGGCAAGCCGGCACTGAGTGATTTTAGAGAGAGGGGTGAATGGTGACCTCCAGATTGACGGTTGGTAGTTCTGCAGATTCCTGGTCACGTTGGCTGAATCAGGCAGCACAGCAGAGTCGGAGTAGGAAAGAAGAGGAAGAGAATGGCTAACGTTTTGAGCATGTGGATTTTTAGATGTCTGCATGATATCCACGCAGACAAGTTTATCTAGTTCTAATGAGGTGGATGAAACTGGAGCCTATTATACAGAGTGAAGTAAGCCAGAAAAAAAAAAAATACAGTATACTAACGCATATATATGGAATTTAGAAAGATGGTAACAATAACCCTGTATGTGAGACAGCAAAAGAGACACAGATGTATAGAACAGTCTTTTGGACTCTGTGGGACAGGGAGAAGGTGGGATGATTTGGGAGAATGGCATTGAAACATGTATAATATCATATATGAAATGAATCACCAGTCCAGGTTCAATGCAGGATACCGGATGCTTGGGGCTGGTGCATTGAGATGACCCAGAGGGATGGTGCAGGGAGGGAGGAGGGAGGGGGGTTCAGGATGGGGAACATGTGTATACCTGTGGTGGATTCATGTTGATGTATGGCAAAACCAATACAATATTGTAAAGTAATTAACCTCCAATTAAAATAAATAAATTTATATTAAAATAATAAAAGGAGAACAATGCACTGGTCTCATTATTTACGGAGAAAGTCAATCTCAATAGGACCAAAGGTGACTTGGCTTTCAAGATACAATGGGAATGGACATCTAGCTCACAACAGCCCTTCCAGTCAGCCCTTCATGTCTGAAGAAACAGAAAAAAAGTCACGTAAGCCAAAACAATTTCTTAGACTTGTCCTTTAAGAAAAAGAAAATGGGGGTACTGACCTAAGAATAAGGGCTTCCCAGGTGTCAGTTCATTTCAGTCACTCAGTCATGTCTGACTCTTTGTGTTCCCTTGCAGCATGCCAGGCTTCCCTGTCCATCACCAGCTCCCAGAGTTTACTCAAACTCATGTCCATTGAGTCGGTGATGCCATCCAACCACCTCATCCTCTGTTGTCCTCTTCTCTTCCCGCCTTCAATCTTTCACAGCATCAGGGTCTTTTCCAGTGAGTCAGTTCTTCACATCAGGTGGCCAAAGTATTGGAGTTTCAGCTTCAGCATCAGTCCTCCCAGTGAACATTCAGGATTGTTTCCTTCAGGATGGACTGGATGGATCTCCTTGCAGTCCAAGGGACTCTCGAGAGTCTTCTCCAACACCACAGTTCAAAAGCATCAATTCTTCGGCACTCAGCTTTCTTTATGGTCAGACTTTCACATCCATACATGACTACTGGAAGAATCATAGCCTTGACTAGATGGACCTTTGTCAGCAAAGTAATGTCTCTGCTTTTTAATATGCTGTCTAGGTTGGTCACAGCTTTTCTTCCAAGGAGCAAACATCTTTTATTCATGGCTGCAGTCAGTATCTGCAGTGATTTTGTAGCCCAAGAAGATAAAGTCTGTCGTGGTTACCATTGTTTCCCCATCTATTTTCCATGAAGTGATGGGACTGGATGCCATGATCTTAGTTTTCTGAATGTTGAGGGTTAAGCCAGAT
Organism: Redunca redunca; assembly: GCA_006410935.1. NCBI lineage: Eukaryota > Metazoa > Chordata > Mammalia > Artiodactyla > Bovidae > Redunca > Redunca redunca. Next base: position 492,143 of record SJYQ01010605.1, on the reverse strand, counting down.
TTCTCACTCTCTTCTTTTACTTTCATCAAGAGGCTCTTCAGTTCCTCTTCACTTTCTGCCTTAAAGGTGGTGTCATCTGCATATCTGTGGTTATTGATATTTTCCTGGCAATCTTGATTTCAGCTTGTTCTTCCTCTAGCCCAGCATTTCACATAATGTACTCTGCATATAAGTTAAATAAGCGGGGTGACAATATACAGCCTTGACGTACTCCTTTCCCGATTTGGAACCGGTCTATATTCTATGTCCAGTTCTAATTGTTGCTTCCCGATCTGCATACAGTTTTCTTGGGAGTCAGGTCAGGTGGTCTGGTATTCCCATCTCTTTCAGAATTTTCCAGTTTGTGGTGACCCCCACAGTCCAACACTTTGGCATAGTCAATAAAGCAGGAGTTGGTGTTTTTCTAGAATTCTCTTGCTTTTTCAATGATCCAACAGATGTTGGCAATTTTATCTCTGGTTCCTCTGCCTTTTCTAAAACCAGCTGGAACATCAGGAATTTCATGGCTCACGTATTGCTGAAGCCTGGCTTGGAGAATTCTGAGCATTACTGTACTAGCATGTGAGATGAGTGCAATTGTATGGTAGTTTGAGCATTCTTTGGCATTGCCTTTCTTTGGGATTGGAATGAAAACTGACCTTTTCCAGTTCTGTGGCCACTGCTGAGTTTTCCAAATTTGCTGGCATATTGAGTGCGGCACTTTCACAGCATCATCTTTCAGGATTTGAAACAGCTCAACTGGAATTCCATCACCTCCACTAGCTTTGTTCATAGTGATGCTTTCTAAGGCCAACTTGACTTCCCATTCCAGGATGTCTGGCTCTAAGTGAGTGATCACCCCATCATGATTATCTGGGTCATGAAGATCTTTTTTGTTCAGTTCTTCTGTGTATTCTTGCCACCTCTTCTTAATGTCTTCTGCTTCTGTTAGGTCCACACCACTTCTGTCCTTTATCGTGCCCAGTTGGCTCAGTGGTAACATATCTTCCTGCCAGTGCAGGAGAGACACAGAAGATGCCAGGTCCATCCCTTGATCAGTCTCTGGATCCCTGGATCCTTGGAGGAGAAAATGGCAACACTTTATTGGCAACAATATTCTTTTTTTAAGTATAAATTTATTTATTTTAATTAGAGGTTAATTACTTTACAATATTGTATTGGTTTTGCCATACATCAACATGAACCTGCCACAGGTATACACGTGTTCCCCATCCTGAACCCTCCTCCTTCCTCCCTTCCTGCACCATCCCTCTGGGTTGTCTGAGTCCAGGTTCCACGCATGATACTGGATCCTTGGGGCTGGTGCCCTGAGGCAACAATATTCTTGCCTGGAAAATTCCACAGACAGAGGAGCATGGTGGGCTACAACTGATAGTGTCTCAAAGAGTCGGACACAAATGAGTGATTGAGCATGTACGCATGCTGACCTAAGCTAATACTATTAATCCTTTGACATAGAATATGATGAAATGGAACTTATATATTTTTTTAAGCTTGGTGGATTCTGACATTGTCAAATAGAACTGGGCAGTGAACGAAGGTGACATCTAAAAACACAGCTACCTACTATTATATCTCATAATTTTAATGGGTAGCATTGCATAGCTTAACAACAACCCTCCAAAAATTAACATGCCTCACCAATTAAGGGTTTTTTATTTTTTAATTTCTTACAAAGCTCAGAAGCTTTGCATGCATGTAAATATTCCTCTTTACGTCCTGTAATTCTTCTCATACAAGGCTACCAACCTCCACTGCTGCCCAGCGTTGCTCTCTTTTAAGATATCATGGATCCTGCTCATTCCCTGGAGTTTTCAGGACTCTCTTCTACTTGCAAGTTAAAAAGTTTCCAGCAACTAATTCTTCTCCAACTGCATTCTAGGACTATAAAGTTCAATAATTTGGTTTCCCTAAGCCATTGGGAGAAAAATGCATTTCACTTTTCAAATGGGGATTTCTTTGTTACCATTTTCTGCCCTGAAATGTTAAAACAAATCTATAGTTGTTTTCTTTTTTCCTTCTCTTACTCATATTCCCTTTTCATAGAGTAAGGCATATAGAAAAATGAATAATACTGTAATCCCTTCTGGAACCAGAAGAGAAACATGGTTTCTATTAGAGTTTATTGCATTTTTATTCCTTTCTTCAAAAAATAAAAGTTAAACAAAGTAACCCCTGGAGGCTCCAGTCTCTCTATTTATAATTGTAGGCAACCTGAGTTGGAGAACCAGCCTTCCCTGACATCATGCTTCTTTTTGATTTGGTCTTTGTTTCCCTTCTCTGAGAATAAGCGCATAATGGCTGCTTTAGTATTGGGAGCTATTCCCACTGCGTGAGAGTGCGGGTGTCTGTTTTAGCCTCTGCAGAGATCTCTAAACAGTCAGAGTGTCTGTTTTAAAGTCTGAATATGTTTACTTTGTGGAATAGCAATTGCATCGGACCTTTTAGGGGTGAGCCTTAGTTTTAAGGTCTTATAATTTCACACAGTATTAATCAAAGTGATTAAGCCTTTTTCTCATAAATACACACCAGCTTATTAATAGATTCATCCATTTATTGAACTGTCTTTTTATTTTGTCTTTCTCTGCTCACATATTTATTTTCAAATGTGTGTGCTCCCCTCCACTGCCTTTTCTATCTATAATTAATGCTGCTATTAATCAGGGGGCAGATTTGTACACTGCATTCTGCCTCCTATTTGGAATAGAATATCAGTTTTTTTAAAAAAGAGAAAAAAGCATTTTCTGTTATTTTCTATTTATTTTCTTCAGGAGTACAGTGGGATTAGTAACTAGTGTGTGTGTGGTAAGTCGCCTCAGTTGTGTCTAACTCTGCAACCCCATGGACTGTAGCCCACCAGGCTCCTCCATCCATGGGATTCTCCAGGCAAGAACACTGGAGTGGGTTGCCTTGCCTTCCTCTAGGGGATCTTCCCGATCCAGGGATCAAATCTTTTTCATGTCTCCTGTGTTGGCAGGTGGGTTCTTTACCACTAGCTCCACCTGGAAAGCCCGCTAACTAGTCCAAGCAAGTGTAATTCTTAGAGTTCTCCTGAAAGTGGAACTCAACTTTAAAGCAATCTGAAGAATACAAGGGATTGGACGGTAGAGCTTTTTACCTTTGTATCTATGATAGCCCAGGTCGGGTATTAGGAAATATACAAGTATTCATTTGTTCTCAAAATAACCACAGAAAGTAAGGGCTGCACTTCTCATGTTTCTTATCACAAAGTGAGGCTGAGACAACTTAAGTGACGACTCCTTTTAGTGTTTTGGGTATTAAACAGAGATTCGTAATTCAGACCTCAATTCAGTTCATTTCATTTCATTTCAGTCGCTCAGTCGTGTCCAACTCTTTGCGACCCCATGAATCGCAGCACACCAGGCCTCCCTGTCCATCACCAACTCCTGGAGTTCACCCAAACTCATGTCCTTCGAGTCAGTGATGCCATCCAGCCATCTCATCCTGGGTCGTCCCCTTCTCCTGCTGCCCCCAATCCCTCCCAGCATCAGAGTCTTTTCCAATGAGTCATTTCTTCACATGAGGTGGCCAAAGTACTGGAGTTTCAGCTTCAGCATTATTCCCTCCAAAGAAATCCCAGGGCTGATCTCCTTCAGAATGGACTGGTTGGATCTCCTTGCAGTCCAAGGGACTCTCAAGTCTTCTCCAGCACCACAGTTCAAACGCATCAATTCTTCAGCGCTCAGCCTTCTTCACAGTCCAACTCTCACATCCATACATGACCACAGGAAAAACCATAGCCTTGACTAGACGGACCTTAGTCGGCAAAGTAATGTCTCTGCTTTTGAATATGCTATTTAGGTTGGTCATAACTTTTCTTCCTTGGTCTATCTAAATCCAGAGCTCAGACTCCTCCACTCCACCACATACAATGCTGGCGAGAAAGCTGCTGTGGTTTTAAAAGTGCCGTTCCATGTAACCTGTGCAGCCCTTCCCTGGTTTCGTGGCTAGGTCTGGAGGCGGTGACATTGCTGGGGGATCAGTTGAGTCACAGAGTAGTCGTCTTTGGAGCGATCTAATTTTCCTGTCCTTTGGGAACATGCAGAGAACGCACATCTTTATGCTATGTTTCAGGTTAGGCATGCCCCCCCTTTAACATGGAGCAAACAGGCACTGACGACTGCCTGCTCGGTTACACAGATCTGCTAAACCCTTCCTGTGATACGTGAGGCTGAACTGTCCCTTGCTCTCTCTTGCCTTCACTAGTCTATAGGCAGAGGAAAGGCAGAGATTACATCAGTCGAGGTCCCCAATGAATTCCCAAAGCCTAGAGCCATAGCTGGAATGATATTTATCATTGACTAAATGGAATAAATATCCATCTTTTCAGTAACTGTGTCCTTTTCTCCTTCCCAGTAACTTGGTCCTCATGGGACAAATACCACACTGAAGACCCACAACTGCTTTTGTTTGCAATCTGTCTATCTATCTATCTATCTATCTATCTATCTATCTATCTATTTTTCTCATTAGGCTCTAAATGATCTAAGAAGAGAAATGGTGTCTAATTCATGCTTTTATCTGAAGTATCCAGTAGTGGCTGTAATAAATGTTTATTTTCAATAAATAGTTCTACAGTTAATTTTGAAATGAAACTATTTCAGTGCAGCAAAGAGTTTTAAGCAACTTTAATTTTCCACTCGTTTTGATAGGCGGTGGAGAAGGCCTGAGCTTTCAAAGAGTTTGTAATTGAGTTTGTTATCTAATATACCATCATGTACTGGTTATTAAGGTATTAGTTCTGAACTCCATACTCTTCTCTTGCTACTTTGTGATGCTGGGAGTAGGACTTTACAAAATAAATTTCTTTTTTGTCAGCTGGCTTCCTGGTTTGCTCTTCCCCAAGAAGTTATTAGAGGGAGTAGAAGGCAGGTAGAATGGGGTGGGGAGGGGAAAGCTTTACTTTTCTAGCTGGCTTGTTGTTCTTGGACTTTCCGTTCTGGCAGAGTGCACCGCAGGGATCCCAGTGGCGGCCCTGCCTCCCATCTGTGACAGCACACAGAGCAGGCAGCAACTCAGAGGGGCCCATCAGAGATGAGGGGTGCGAACTGGTCCCTGCTCACCAGAGGCCTCTTCTGCGCTTTGTGGGGCTCCCCTGCTGGCTCCAAGATCCGGACCATCCCAATTCCTATCCAGTTGGTAGCATTTTATATGCTTATTGAAAGTAGATAGAATCATGGCTGGTTTCAGGAAAGGAGAGAGAAACAGAGGGTTTCATTCGTTTATGTTTTATTTAGGAAGGCTTTATTTGATCTTCATTCCATATGCCAAGGACCAGGAATATAAAAAAGAACTAGACTTCATAAGAGCCTTCAAGAAACACTCTCACTGATAGAAGATTCAGACATGAAGAGAATAAATGAGAAGATATTGTGCTCTATACCGGTGACAGTCACAGATTAAGAAGACAGCTGATTTTATTAGGAAAATCCATACAATAGCTCCAAATTTATTTCCTAGTGCTCCTAATATAATTTGAGAACAACAAAGTTACTGTTGTTCCCGTTTCCAGTGTCTCCCCAGTTAAAGATTAAAAGTCCCTTCTGAGTATTTTGTCCCAGTTTAAAACTTCGTGATTCAACATGTAATATTTCTGGAGACAACTTTATAGACAGGACAAAAGTTTGTAATTATAAACACTTTTGTTACTGTATTTTAGTCTGCCCCCTATTTTTCCCATGAAATTCAAAAACAACTAGAAATATATCTAACTCTGTCACTTTCTGACACTAGGGAGATTATTTCCCACTGCTTCGGTAAAGAATTTTGTTCTCTCCTGTGACCTTAGTGTCAAGAGGCATAATTTCTCATTTTGTAGTACACCCTGGGGACTTGACCAAACCCAGAGTCTTTTGGAGGTCGATGAGATCTCCATGCTTAATTGAGCAATGCCTGCCTGGGCTGGAGAAGGATAACAAATGGGTATAAAATATGCAACCATTATTAACATTCTAATTTATTAGACAGGTTATTAGCAAAGAAAATAATCTAGCAGGAACTGATATTACCAGATTCTGATGACTGTATACATTTGGCCACATTTTGATAAGTTGTGTGGGGGGCACAAATTCCTCTAATGAACTTTGCATATTTTACTTTAAGCAGTAACTTCCATATTTAAATTTGACATCTGAGATTTTAAGTTTTGTCAGTTTTAAGACTAATTTCCAGAAGTTTCCTGCCAGAGTTCTGTAACTGCATTTAGTATTACTTTATAAATACATTTAATTTGAATTAATGTGGTATAGATAAAAACTGTGACAGTCGTTTATTTGAAAAGCATTTAACATTTTAAAATATCACTTATTCTGGGGTTTCTAGTCATGGCGCAGCCTCTCTTAAAGGTGGGGTTTTCTAAGGTAGACAGAGATCAGCAGAGGGTCTTATCTAGAGCATTTACCCTAGAGTCAAACATCTGACATCTGTAAAACAGTATGTTTTAAAAATTGCAAACACACTGAGAAAGTGATAGTCACTCAGTTGCACCCAACTGTTTGCAACCCATGGACTGAGGCCCACCAGGATCCTCCGTCCAGGGAATTCTTCCGGCAAGAACACTGGAGTGGGTAGCTCTTCCTTTCTCCAGGGAATCTTCCTGACCCAGGCATTGAACCCAGGTCTCTTGTATTGCAGGTAGACTCTTCACCATCTGAGCCACTAAGACACTAAGGGTGGTCAAAGTTATAAAGCCATATGAAAACTTAGACTCCAAGAACCCATTCAGCTATATAAAAAAATGAATTTGATGTGGTTAAACACTGATTTCCCTGAGCTGTTCCCAAAAGTTTGTTGTTCTAGATCTCTTGAAGGTGATACAAGGCAAATGTCACAGGGGTGCCCAATGGAGAGTCTGGTTTTAGCAAAGACCTCAAGCAAGGCAGTGATTCTTTCTGCTTTGAAAAGATTAAAATGCATTACTTAGTATACCACTGTGTGGACAGTCATCATAATAGGCAGAAGCAACTGAGAAAACATACAAATATCAGGAATTCTTTTAAGGACAAAGGGCAGTCGTAGACCTGTAAAGGCAAGTTTTGCAGAGCTTGAGAGAGGCAAATGAATCCTTAGAAAGCAGTTAATGAGAGGCTTGTGAAGTACACAATGAGAAGAGCAAGCGTCATCAAAATTAAGACTTCGAAAATCAGTGTGAGCACTGGAGCAAGAACCCTGCTGTATGTACAAGATGTCATGGGAATTACAGAAGATGAAGTGAAGGGCCTGAAAAAAGCAGAGTCCAGTACGAAGATAGTTCAAAATATTTGCCTAAGTTCTTAGGAGCCAGCAAAAGTTAATATCTAAATCCATCTGCATAGAGCACAGCTGTGCTTTCTGTTAAAAATAGAATATGACCATGTCCTTATTGTGTAATGGGAGTTCGTTCATTCTCGGTCTGTACTCGCATGTATTAAAATTATTCAAACCCCACCCAGGAATCACCTTGGTGTGGACACGTGTTTACTTACATCTTTCCCTCTCCTTGCTGTCCCCAGTGTTCTGATGCTCAAAATAGGAAACTGAGCATCCTTAATCAAAGGCCAAGTTATTCATATTGAATTTTTCTTTTTAATTATAATTCATATAAAAGGCAGAATTAAAAAGTATACATAATAAAGTTAATATTATTTGTAATTTCCCTATTTACATTTAGCTACACACTATATATTAATATGAAGTTTTTGGAAAAGTGCCAAACCTCCTGAGAAATCTGTTTGCAGGTCAAGAAGCAACAGTTAGAACTGGACATGGACCAGTGGACTGGTTCCAAACTGGGAGAGGCACACATCAATGCTGTATACTGTCAACCTGCTTATTTAACTTCATGCAGAGTATATCATGAGAAATGCTGGGCTGGATGGAGCACAAGCTGGAATCAAGAATTCTGGGGGAAATATCAATAACCTCAGAAATGCAGATGAAACCACCCTTATGGTAGAAAGCAAAGAGGAACTGAAGAGCCTCTTGATGAAAGTCAAAGAGGAGAGTGAAAAAGCTGGCTTAATACTCAGCATTTAAAAAACTAAGATCATGGCATCCAATCCCACCACTTCATGGCAAATAGATGGGGGAACAATGGAAACTGAGAGACTTTATTTTCCTGGGCTCCAAAATCACTGCAGATGGCGACTACAGCCATAAAATTAAAAGATGCTTGCTCCTTGGAAGAAGAGCTGTGACCAGCCTAGACAGCACATTAAAAAAATAAAGACATTACTTTGCCAAAAAATGTCCATCTAGTCAAAGTTCTGGCTTTTGCAGTAGTCGTGTATGGATGTGAAAGTTGGACTATGAAGAAAGCTGAGCACTGAAGATTCTGTGCTTTCTAACTGTGGTGTTGGAGAAGACTCTTAAGAGTCCCTTGGACTGCAAGGAGATTAAACCAGTCAATCCTAAAGGAAATCAGTTCTGAACATTCATTAGAAGGACCGATTCTGAAGGTGGAACTCCAATACTTTGGCCACCTGATGTGAAGAACTGACTCATTGGAAACGACCCTGATACTGGAAAGATTAGAGGCAGGAGGAGAAGGGGATAGCAGAGGATGAGATGGTTGGATGACCTCACTGACTCAATGGACCTGAGTTTGTGTAAGCTCCAGGATTTGGGATGGAGAGGGAAGCCTGGAGTGCTGCAGTCCATGGGGTTGCAAAGAATCAGACATGACTGAGTGACTGAAGTGAACAAACTCTAGTTAGAGAAAAGTGCAACAGTACTCACTATAGACTCTGCAGCAAACTATCTAATTGTAATAAGTAATTACTGAAAAGAGGAACAGCAATTAAAAATGTGCAACTCAAGACAACAGTGATATTTCTGGAAAACCCTCTGCGCTCAAGCCTGGGGAGGGAACTCACAGAACTTTGCCTCTTTACGTGACACTAAGACATTTTAGCTAAATGTTTATTGTCCTCAGTGAACCTCTAAACTCATGAATTCCAAATTTTCATAATGGGTAATAATTTACTTAATTGATTAACACTGGAGTGGGTTGCCATTCCCTTCTCCAATGCGTGAAAGTGAAAAGTGAAAGTGAAGTCGCTCACTTGTGTCCGACTCTTTGCAACCCCATGGACTGCAGCCCACCAGGCTCCTCCGCCCATGGGATTCTCCAGGCGAGAGGACTGGAGTGGGGTGCCATTGCCTTCTCCATATCAAAAAGTAGTTCCTATTTATTTATAAAAACAAAGTCTGTGGAATTGTCACAAACCAGGAAGAACAGCATGAAGGACTGATATTTTTTACTGAGTTTCACAGTCTATTGGAAGGATTTTCCTAATCTAACAATAGGTTAAAGAGTGTACATTGAAAAATCATAGCTCTATCTTAACTTGTAACTGGCAAAACTCTCTGTTTTTCATCCTATGAATTCCGTTGGTGGAAAATATATTTCATATTAATTATATGCCATATATACATGACTGGACTTCCCAGGTGCCTCAGTGGTGAAGACTCTTTCTGCCAATGCAAGAGATATGGGTTCAGTCCCTTGGTCAAGAACGCCCCTGGGGTCAGAAATGGTAACCCGCTCCAGTATTCTTGCCAGGATAACCCCATGGACAAAGAGCCTGGAGGGCTACAGTCCATGGAATCACAAAGAGTGGTAAAAAGCAGCTAAGTGACTGAGCTGTAACTGTGTTCTCAGGTGAACATGATGGTATAAACAGCGCTTTCAGCGGAACAGCAGAGCCTCACCTTTCCGTTGGCTGAGCGTGGCTTTCGGGGTAACACAATACGAAGACACGGTTTATTAATGCTCCAAAGTTAGTACAAGTTAGTTGAGATTATTTCTTCAGTTCTCTTGGTATCTTTAACAACAAGGTTTTAAACTATCTCTATTGGAAATAAAGCAATGGCTCTGCGCTTTCCCTTGGGGTGCATTCCGATGTTTACAGAAACACTTGTCAGTTGAAATGCCAAATCTAATTTAACTGCTTGTATATCAGCCTACTGGGAAGACTGAGACATTTTCCTCAGAACTGATTAATTCAGTCAGATATTAACACCTTGTAGCACTTCGGTTAAGATGGATTAGTCAGGCTTGTTGGAGGAGACTACCTTTACACCTTTATTCGGTGAGTCGACCTTTTCTCCACAGAGAGTGGCAATAATGGACTCGTGACCTGAGCCCCACGGGTGATAATCTTACTCCATGTTAAATCAATATCTGATGCTGTTTGGCTTTCATATGCATATGCAGACATATGTGGATATGCGAATGCACTTATATATAAATATCCATATACATACTTTTATAATTGAAGATGGTGCAATGGCCGAACCCTGTGTTAAGAACAATGAGCCAACACATCAGTGGAATTTATATTTTCCTTTCTTCAAGCAAACCTTGAATTAGTTTAAGAAAGATTTTTGGCCTTTTTTGTAACTGTACTTATAAAGCTCTTGACTGAATGTGAGACTCCTTTTAGTGAAGTGAGGTTAATGATTATTGTGTTCTGAAGCATTTCTATTTAATCATGTGCATTAATGAAGGCAGAATGTCTTACATAAACAAATAATTAATTTTAACAATTGGAGTGCAAACATATTCTTCACTGAAGCAGACAGCTGGAGTTTGGTATGTAACTATGTAACATGCACGTTTTCCTTGACATATATTCTGTATTGCAAAAATATGTGTTACTATGAGTTTATTACATAAACATTGTGCTTCAGTTCAGTTCAGTCGCTCAGTCGTGTCTGACTCTTTGCGACCCCATGAATTGCAGCACGCCAGGCCTCCCTGTCCATCACCAACTCCCAGAGTTCACTCAGACTCATGTCCATCAAGTCAGTGATGCCATCCAGCCATCTCATCCTCTGTCGTCCCCTTCTCCTCCTGCCCCCAATCCCTCCCAGCATCAGAGTCTTTTCCAATGAGTCAACTCTTCGCATGAGGTGGCCAAAGTACTGGAGTTTCAGCTTTAGCATCATTCCTTCCAAAGAAATCCCAGGGCTGATCTCCTTCGGAATGGACTGGTTGGATCTCCTTGCAGTCCAAGGGACTCTCAAGAGTCTTCAACACCACAGTTCAAAAGCATCAATGCTTCAGCGCTCAGTCTTCTTCACAGTCCAACTCTCACATCCATACATGACCACTGGAAAAACCATAGCCTTGACTAGACGGACCTTAGTCGGCAAAGTAATGTCTCTGTTTTTGAATATACTCTCTAGGTTGGTCATAACTTTTCTTCCAAGGAGTAAGTGTCTTTTAATTTCATGGCCGCAGTCACCATCTGCAGTGATTTTGGAGCCCAAAAAATAAAGTCTGCCACTTTCCGCTGTTTCCCCATCTATTTCCCATGAAGTGATGGGACCGGATGCCATGATCTTCGTTTTCTGAATGTTGAGCTTTAAGCCAACTTTTTCACTCTCCTCTTTCACTTTCATCACATTTTATTAAGTTATAATGATATAACTAAATATCTAAAATTTACACATGACTTTTGATAACCTTTGACAGAAGCATATGCTGCTCACACCATCACTATAACCAAGATACTAAACTTATCCTCCGCTCTGAAGGTGTCCCACTGCCGCTTTGTCATCTTTCCTATCCCTATCCCTTCTTTCTTTTCCTTATCCTTCTTTCCAGTTCTTGGGTAACCATTGATACTTTCTCTACAACAATAGATTAAGTTGTGTTTTTTAGAGGTTTATATAAATAGGACCACACAGTGTGCACTATTTTTAGCAGTTTTATTTGTTTACATTCGGGGCTGCTCTGGGTCTCCGTCCTGCACCTGGGCTTTCTTCAGTTACCGCGAGTGGGGACTGCTCTCCCCGCAGGGCTCAGGCTTCTCATTGCAGCAGCTTCTCTTATTGCAGTGTCGGCTCTGGGTGCAAGGGCTTCAGTACTTGCTGCACGCGGCTCAGTAGTTTCAGCTCCCCGACTCTTGAGTGCAGACTCGATAGTTGTGGCTCAAAGACTTGGTTTCTCTGCAGCATGTGAGATCTTCCTGGACCAGGGATCGAACCCATGTCTCCACTGTCAGGCAGATTTGCCTCTGAGCCACCTGGGTAGCCCTGTTCTCTCTTTTTTTAATCTGACTTATTTTCTCTCTGCATTATTACTGTGAGTTTCAGTAGTGCCCTACTGTGTATCAAAGTTCACTCATTTTTATTACTGAATGACAGTCCATTTGGGGATATTCCCCAGTTTGTTTGTTTATTCATCTATTGATGGACTTTTAGATTATTTCTATTTGGGGGTTAATACGGATAAAACCATTCACATGCAAGTCCTTGGTATTACATATGTTTTCTTTGCATTTGGAAAAATATCTCAGAGTGGAAAACCTGGATCATATGATGGGTGTATGCTTAGCTTTTAGAAATGTTAAACTATTTTCCAACTTGTACTGTTTTACATTCCCACCACTAGTGTCTGAGGATTCCAGTCTCTCCATAAGCTTTGCCCTCCTAATAGATATGCTTTAATATTGTATTGTGGGTCTATTTCCATCTCCCTAATGACTAACAACGGAGAAGGCAATGGCACCCCATTCCAGTACTCTTGCCTGGAAAATCTCATGGATGGAGGAGCCTGGTGGGCTGCAGTCCATAGGGTTGCTAAGAGTCGGACATGACTGAGCGGCTTCACTTTCACTTTTGACTTTCATGCATTGGAGAAGGAAATGGCAACCCACTCCAGTGTTCTTGCCTGGAGAATCCCAGGGACAGAGGAGCCTGGTGGGCTGCCGTCTCTGGGGTCCCACAGAGTCGGACACAACTGAAGCGGCTTAGCAGCAGCAGCAGCAGTAATGACTAACAATGTTGACAATGTTTATATATGCTTATTTGCTATCCATGTAACTTTTTTGTCCATATATCTTCTCAAATACTTTGGTCATTTTAATGGCTTTTTGTTTATTGTTGAGTTTTGAGTTTCTTAATTTTCAGGAAGCTAAATACAAACCGTTCATCAGACATTGCCAATCATGCTTGGTAGCTGTGTTCTATAAAGTCATCGCCAATACTGAATTAGTGAGTGCTGCACCATGGCTCTAGGCTTCTGAGTGGCTCAGTGGTAAAGAATCTGCCTGCCAAACAGCTATGAGTTCAATCTCTGGATCCGGAAGATCCCCTAGAGGAGGAAATGGCAACCCACTTCAGTGTTCTTGCTCAGATGATAGCGTGGACAGAGGAGGCTGGCGGGCCACAGTCCACAGGTTCACAAGAGTCAGACACGACTTAGCAAGTGAGCCCACACACATGCACAATTGCTCTAGGGAAAAAAAAAAGTTTGATTGCTGCAAGCATGTATCACAACATTTTTACCAACCAGTCAGTCCATAAATTTGTTTTTTGTGTATTTCTGATAAAGGCATGTTATCGGAAGCACATTTTTGATGCATTACCATTGAACTCGTGGCCAATAGTGCAACAGCTCATATCACAGTGAAGCTTCTCTCAGACACGCACTTTCTCCCCCGGGAGAACATCACAACTTTCTTGTGCTTAGCAACACTACACTGAAATTCATCACTATTACCTAGAGCAGTTTTAAACAGCCAAGTCTCCATCAAAACACACGAACACACAAAGTGAAAAATGTGGCCCTAAATATACCATGAAAAAGATAGTAGTTTATAATATTAGAACTGAAACAAGAAGACAAAGGATTGCCTTGTTCCAGCTCAGCTCTACCTGGGAGCAACTCAAAGGTAAAAGATGAAACAGGATGTTTTTACTTGCTGTGACTTCCTGGGCACAACAAAAGTAAGGGAAACTGAACTTGTAACAGCTAACTATCTGAGCAGGAGTTAAAACTTGGCCAAGTATTCTGCTGGAATAGACTTATTGTGCCTCAATCTATTTCTTCACACCATGCCACCTTATTAAACTCGATTATTAGTTCTAATAGCTTTTTTTGTGCATTCCATCAGATTACCTAATAATCACGTTATCTGAGATAAATGGCTTTAATCTCTTCCTTTCAATTCTGGATATTTTTATGTCTATATTTTGCCTGATTTCACTGTCAAGAAGTTATAGTGCAACGTTGAGTAGAAGTAGCGAGAGTGGACACACTATTTTCATTTCTGATAATAGGGGAAAGTATTCCGTCTTTCACCAGCAAGTATAATGCTTGCTGCAGATTTTAGTAAATGCTTTCTGTCAGATTGAAGATTTCTTCTGTTTCTCTTCACTGACAGATTTTTTGATGAGTGAATTTTTACTTTTGTCAAATGTGTTTATTGTGTCTATTGATGTTATCATTTTTTTTCTTTTTTAGTTGTTAATATGGTGAGTTATATTAATTGATTCCATAAAAGTAAATAAAATTTTGCATTTCTTGGATAAGGTCCATTTAGTCATGTTTGAATTTTATATCCAGTATTTTTTAATCTATATTCATGAATGTTGCTGGTAATAATAGTATTATAGAATAAACTCAGAAATATTCCTCCCCCTTCATTTTTTTTTTTTGGAACAAGTTTACATAGAATTTGTATTATTTATTAACTACATGTTTGATAGAATTCACAGTGAAACTATCTGCACCTAGAATTTTCTTTGTGAGAAAGTTTTAGACTACAAATATCATTTCATACATAGTGGATCTAGGTCATCTAGGTTTTGAGTAAGCTTTAGTAATTTCTGTGTTAAGAGGAATTTTCCCATTTAATCTAACTTGTAAAATATATTGATGTAACGTTGTTTGCAAGAATCACACATTATTCTTTTATTATCTGTGGAGTCTATAGTGATGTCCTCTCTCCTGTTTTTCTGATGATTTTGACAAGAAGCTTATCAGCTCTAGTGATCTCAAGGATTCAGTTTTTGTTACATTGATTCTTATTTACTGTATCCCATTTCATTATTTTCTGCTTTATCTTTATTATTCTTTTCCTTAAACATGCTGTCTATCTCACTTGCTTTGTTTTTCCAGTTTTCTTATTTGGTTGAAATTGACATCACTGAGTTGAAACTTTTCCTCTTATCTAATATTGTCAGAAAACATTGCTTTTTTTGTCTTCTAAAATTTTAGCTCTGCAATCTCTTTTAAATCACTTAACTTCTATGAGTTTCATTTCCCTTATCTGTCAATTAGGAATAACAGTTCTTGTCTGATCACGCTCAACAAATTTTCCTGGAAAAGTTCTCAAGAATCAAATCATGATAATATGTAGGAAATTGTTCAATACTGTAAAGGGTTGAACAGGCATAT
>SJYQ01010605.1:442516-476928 GCA_006410935.1 Redunca redunca | reverse complement strand
GTAAAGGGTTGAACAGGCATATGGTATTATTATATGTGATCGTTTTTCAGAGCTTTAAACAGTCTAAATAACATTTTTTAACTGTATAAATTAAATTAAAGACAATATTTTCTATTTTGTCTTTCGTGTATGAAACTTGCTAGAAAACCTCTAGACAAAATGTGGTGAGTTTTATCAGTCAAGATACTTAGGGGAAAATATTGTCTCTTTTTATCAATTTATATAGATATACTTACCTTTTCATAAATCAGCTTTATGTTATGTGAAAAAAAAAATATTTCTCTCCTCCTTTCCTTTTGAAGTGCTTTTGGGAGCGGGTGGCATAGCTTCAGTGGGCTCTCTCTCCCCCCGAGGCAGGTCTGGTATTGATCAGCACCGGAATGAATGTCCTGCTCTCAACAGTCCCTCATATTGATCATCTGCCCACTTCACCAACTAAAGCAGGCAGAGAGTTATGTGCCTTACCTTAGGGTTCCGTTTTGGAACAGGCTTTTTTTATTTTTTAAATTTGTCTTTGGTCTAGAATCCAGGTCCTCTAAGGGCTTTGCCTTCATTGCTTCTGAATGCATGGAGTTTTCATTACAGAAGATTTTCAGATAACTTTTTTGATTGGCAAATAAGGAGAATGAGTTAAAGAAAAAAGACAAAACAGAAACGTATGGGCAGGTCAAGCTAAATAAATCATGAAAGAAAGTTTGGAAACTTATTTGAGAAAAGTTAAAAATAAAAACATCTCACATTTAGCAACCATAAGTTAAAGGAAAAAAGTCACTTTAACTCCTTTAACAACTGTCTGTGAAGTGACAACTATATACCAGCCAGGCACTGCTCATACCACATGGGATACAGTGGTGGCCAAGACAAGTACGGTCCTTGGCGGAACTTAAATCCTCATTCTTCCAAATGTCCACATGCTAGTTTCTCTGTCACCTTGAGTGTTTTGCTCTTGTCCATAATTCAACTGAGACTGACTCATACACTTGTATAATTTCTTCTTTTTTCCTTCAGAAAGGCTTAGTTGTTTGTTTACTCTACTTAGTATGGGGGACACAAAAATAAAATTATTCTTTCCTTTAGGGTTTTGTAATATTCTGATATAAGAAATTCTCCATGCTTCAGTTCAGTTCAGTTCAGTTGCTCAGTCGTGTCCGACTGTTTGCAACCTCATGAATCGCAGCACGCCAGGCCTCCCTGTCCATCACCATCTCTCGGAGTTCACTCAGACTCACATCCATCGAGTCCGTGATGCCATCCAGCCATCTCATCCTCTGTCGTCCCCTTCTCCTCCTGCCCCCAATCCCTCCCAGCATCAGAGTCTTTTCCAATGAGTCAACTCTTCGCATGAGGTGGCCAAAGTACTGGAGTCTCAGCTTTAGCATCATTCCTTCCAAAGAAATCCCAGGGCTGATCTCCTTCAGAATGGACTGGTTGGATCTCCTTGCAGTCCAAGGGACTCTCAAGAGTCTTCTCCAACACCACAGTTCAAAAGCATCTCCACATTTAGTAGTTCACAAATCTGGACTGACTTGACACAAGCATATAAAGACTTACAGAGGCCTTCTGATCCTGAGGCCATTCTGGATCATCGTTTGTGGTCATAAGACAAGGGTGCCTGCAGGTCTTGAATCCTAGGCAGTGAGACTTCCTTGCTAAACTGTTAGGTCGGTAAAACTCTCCTTAATTTGCTGTGCTAGGGTTGGACTTTCTCTCCAGCTTGACTTCTGGGTCTTTGGGTAGGGTTGCCCAGGTTGATCCTTCCCTGTGCATCCCTCAGTCATGAGGCTGAGCAGTACAGTTTAAGGATGAATTCTGTACATTTCTTGACATCCATCCTAGCAAACCTTTTCCCCTACGCTCTTTCCATATAGAAAATCTGGAGCTTCTAAATTGCCGCCACTGCCTCCTTCAAATTCCCTTTCATTCTCTCTTTTACGATGCAGTAAGGCACGTCGAGTCTGGAAAAAGGTTATCTTTTTGAGCCTGCACAGTACACAGGTTTGCCTTTTCATTCCTTCTCAGTGAAGATCTCCTCCTCTCCTTACTACTAGATAAAGAAATACTGATGAGTTCTTTCTATTTCCAAATGTGGGCTATGGTGACATAAACTGAGTTTCCTGGAGATAATCCTAAGACAAGTATTTGAGGGATGCCCAGACTCTGCTGTGATGATTTAATTTTTGTCCAGTAATGTACACTGGGAGTTTATGGACTTAATTATTGATCAGAGAGCCAGAACAGATTATAACTGAAGCTTGAGGAGGATGTAAGAGGTAATGGATTGAAACAAATCCATTGAAGTGGGGAAATTAAAAAATTGTTCCTACTGTCCAGTCGACAGTAGATTAGCATTTTCCTAAAGATGGCATAAGAGGTAGATCAGTGCATCTACTCCTGAAGTGACCATTTTAAAAGGTAGAAGTAAGGAACAGGACACACTGCTCATGGTCCTTTGTAAGAGTAGGGGAAAAACAACAACACCTTCTCAGAAGGTGCTGTGACTGAATTGCTCTCCACCCAAATTCATACGTTGCAGCCATAATCTCCAATGTGACTCCCTCTGAAGACAGAATCTTTAGGAAAGAATTATGGTTAATAAGTTTGGAGCCCTAATCTGATAAGACCATGGTATTGTAAGATGAGGAAGAAAAAGAGACTCCTTCTCTCTCTCTAACTCCCTCATCATTCAGTTTCCATCATCTGCAGACACAATGTGAATGTAGCTTTATGAAAATCAAGGACAGTTCTCACCAGGAGCCAAATGGATTAAATAAAAAAAATTGTTTTCTATTGTTTAAGCCACCCAGACTATGGTAAATTTTAGGACAGCCTGAGCAAACTAAGATGAAAAGCAGTCCCCCAGAAAACTTGTTCTTATTGGTCAGAACAGTATCACATGCCTACTTCTATTCCAGTCACTTCCAAGAGCAATCCATAGCTTAAACCAGTGGCTTTCACCCAATTGAGAGGGAATTTATTTTCCAGGGGACATTTTGCAATGGCTGGAGAAGTTATTTTTGATTATCACAACCTACACTTCAAAAGAAGGGGAGAAGTACTGCTGTAATCTATCAGTCAAGTTCAAAGATATTTTGAAATATCTTAACAATGAATTAAAGGACAAAAAGTTATCCTGATCAAAGTTGCAATAATTTGGAGGCTGAGAAACCATAGGTGAATCATGAACATTGTCACAAATCTTTTGAGTTTTGTGTTCAAATATATACTGAATATTAAAATGATATACTGACATATAAAGATGAATGCCATTCCTATATTCCTTGAGAAGTTCGACAAAGAGCTCAGAGAAAGCTAGTAGCCTGAAAGAGCGCTATAAACCTCAACAAGGAAGATACAAGATGCCCCATGTAAATTGTTATTTTTTTATTAATTTATTTTTTTTATTGAAGGATCAGTGCTTTACAGAATTTTGTTGTTTTCTGTCAAACCTCAACATGAATCAGCCATGGGTACACATAGACTCCCTCCCTTTTGAACCTCCCTCCTATCTCCCACCCCATCCTACCTGTCTCAGTTCAGTTCAGTTCAGTCGCTCAGTCGTGTCCGACTCTTTGCGACCCCATGAATCGCAGTGTGCTAGGCTTCCCTGTCCATCACCAACTCCCGGAGTTCACTTAGACTCATGTCCATCAAGTCAGTGATGCCATCCAGCCATCTCATCCTGGGTCATCCCCTTCTCCTCCTGCCCCCAATCCCTCCCAGCATCAGAGTCTTTTCCAGTGAGTCAACTCTTCACATGAGGTGGCCAATACTGGAGTTTCAGCTTTAGCATCATTCCTTCCAAAGAAATCCCAGGGCTGATCTCCTTCAGAATGGACTGGTTGGATCTCCTTGCAGTCCAAGGGACCCTCAAGAGTCTTCTCCAACAGCACAGTTCAAACGCATCAATTCTTCGGCGCTCAGCCTTCTTCACAGTCCAACTCTCACATCCATACATGACCACAGGAAAAACCATAGCCTTGACTAGACGGACCTTAGTCGGCAAAGTAATGTCTCTGCTTTTGAATAGACTATCTAGGTAGGTCATAACTTTTCTTCCAAGGAGTAAGTGACTTTTAATTTCATGGCTGCAGTGATTTTGGAGCCCCCAGAAATAAAGTCTGACACTGTTTCTACCGTTTCCCCATCTATTTCCCATGAAGTGATAGGACTGGATGCCATGATCTTTGTTTTCTGAATGTTGAGCTTTAAGTCAACTTTTTCGCTCTCCTCTTTCACCTTCATCAAGAGGCTTTTTAGCTCCTCTTCACTTTCTGCCATAAGGGTGGTGTCATCTGCATATCTGAGATTATTGATATTTCTACAAAGCCCCTGTTTGAGTTTCCTGAGCCATAGAGCAAATTCCATATATAATTACCATTCCCTGGTGGCTCAGAGGTTAAAGCGTCTGCCTCCATTGCAGGAGACCTGGGTTTGATCCCTCGTTCGGGAAGATCCCCTGGAGAAAGAAATGGCAACCCACTCCAGTATTCTTGCCTGGAGAATCCCATGGATGGAGGAGCCTGGTAGGCTACAGTCCACGGGGTCTCAAAGAGTCGGACACGACTGAGCGACTTCACCATGGTAATGTAAGTTTCCATGTTACTCTTTCCATACATTTCACCTTCTCCTCCCCTCTCCCCGTGTCTGTAAGTCTAGTCTCTATGTCTGTTTCTCCACTGTTGCCCTGTAAATAAACTCTTCAGTACCATTTCTTTAGCTTCTGCATGTTTGCATTAGAATGCCATATTTGTCTTTCTGACTCACTTCACTCTGTATAATAGGCTCTAGGTTCATCCACCTCATCAGAACTGACTCAAACGTGTTCCTTTTTAAGACTGAGTAATACTCCATTGTGTATATGTACCACAGCTTCTTTATCCATTCATCTGTCAATGGACAGCTAGGTTGCTTCCATGTTCTAGCTATTGTAAATAGTGCTGCAGTGAACAATGGGATACATGTGTCTCTTTCAATTTTGGTTTCCTCAGGGTGTACACCTGGGAGTGGGATTGCTGGGTCATATGGTGGTTTTATTCCTAGATTTTTAAGAAATCTCCATACAGTCTTCCATAGGGACTGTGTCAATTTACATTCCCATCAACAGTGCAAGAGCATTCCCTTTTCTCCACACCCTCTCCAGCACTGTTTGCAGACTTTTCGATGATGGCCTTTCTGACCAGTGTGAGGTGATGTCTCATTGTGGTTTTAATTTGCATTTCTTTAAGAATGAGTGATGTTGAACATCTTTTCATGTGTTTGTTAGCCGTCTGTATGTCATTTTTGGAGAAATGTCTGTTCAGTGTGGATTATTGACCTGAGAGCAGATTCCTGGCTAGTGTTTGCTAGGAAATTGCATGCCCCTATACACGTCTTTGGAAGTGATAATGCTACTGACTTTATGTCTGGTCTTTCTCATCAGACACACTGTGTCGCTTGTCCATTCCTTCTGATGATGGGCCCTGCAGGGATTGGAGATGGGTGGGTGGAAAGGGGAGAGGGGAAGCGAGAGGGTAAAGGGTAACCTGCTGCTCTCCCGACCACACTCAGCAATGACCCACATCTCTCCCACACAGATCTGCATGACTTCCCTCTCCTATCCTGCCCGGATTTCAAATTTGGACTCCAAGCTAATAGCTCCTGCAGCTGTGTGAGATCGAGGTGAGAGGCGCCTTTGCAAAGCCCACCCAGCCCTTCACTCTTTTGCATGTATCTCTGACTCTACTTCTCAGTCCCAGCCCGTGAGCTAGTTTCCTCATGATTACAATGTTTACCTGTACTGTGGGGCAGCACTTAACTTTGGACAACCCCTCCATCATTCCCTCTTTCAGAATAAAGAGTAATAGCAGAGGACCACTGTATTCTCTCTCTCTCCTGAGTGTGTGTGTTCAGTCATAGCCCACTCTTTGCAACCCCCGGACTGTAGCCCCAACGCCCACCCCACCCCCAGTCTCTTCTGCGCATGGACTTTTCTAGGCAGGAATGCTGGAGTGGTTTCCATGGACTTTTCGAGGCAGGAAAGCTGGAGTGGTTTCCATGGACTTTTCGAGGCAGGAATGCTGGAGTGGTTTCCATGGACTTTTCGAGGCAGGAATGCTGGAGTGGTTTCCATGGACTTTTCGAGGCAGGAAAGCTGGAGTGGTTTCCATGGACTTTTCGAGGCAGGAATGCTGGAGTGGTTTCCATGGACTTTTCGAGGCAGGAATGCTGGAGTGGTTTCCATGGACTTTTCGAAGCAGGAAAGCTGGAGTGGTTTCCATGGGCTTTTCGAGGCAGGAATGCTGGAGTGGTTTCCATGGACTTTTCGAGGCAGGAATGCTGGAGTGGTTTCCATGGGCTTTTCGAGGCAGGAAAGCTGGAGTGGTTTCCATGGACTTTTCGAGGCAGGAATGCTGGAGTGGTTTCCATGGACTTTTCTAGGCAGGAAGGCTGGAGTGGTTTGCTGTTTCCTACTCTAGGGCATCATCCCAACCCAGGGACTGAGCCTGTATCTTTCACATCTTTGTTTTGGCAGGTGTATTTGCACCATCTGGGGAGCCCATATTCTCTCATTTCCCAGGTAGAAATCACCTCTAGCTTTCTCCATGGCTCCCTTATTTACATGCCTTTAAATAACTCCAAGCCTCCTTTTTTAAAAGGAATTTTCTAGGCAGGAATACTGGAGTGGGTTGCTATTTCCTACTCCAGGGGAATCTTCCCAACCCAGGGATCAAACCCGGGTCTCCCACATTGTAGGCAAAAACTTTACCTCCTGAGCCACAAGGGAAGCCCACTCTTTAAGGATATTCCTCATGTATAAAATTCCCTATTGCAATGGCCCGAATAAGATCATCTCATTAATGTGTGGTAGACGCCATCTCTCTCTCTCTCTCTGATTATGTAGGAAGACTGGCTGTTACTCATTAGGCATTCTTTGATGTCTACTGTTTATGGCATAAATTTTATGCCTTCAGTCATTTTAGTCTCTGGATTTTGATTTTAAGGAGAAAAAAAAAAAACATTTCTCTAAAGGTCCTTTCATTGATGCAAAATCTGTACCAAGAATTTAAGTGCCTGAAACACGGTGAAAAAGCATTACATTTTCTGTCTTGTATGTCTGTTGCTACTTTTCTCCCTGGAAGAAGGAAAGTATGGGTTGCCCTCACAATTACATAACTGAGTAAGTAATGGGTAAAAAGAAGTAGAGGTTAACATTTTTAAAATATTTCTTGTTGAATGAAGATTTAATAAGACAATGTATATGAAACACTTAGAGAAGTTTCTGGTGTATAAGAAGTGTCTAATAAATTTAACTTTCATTATTATCATGACCATTTATCATTATCTTTGTGAAATCTTTCTGTAATTGGTGAACTTTAGGTAATTTGGCTGCCGTCACGGTCTCTTTTAATCCTTATTATTGTCTTTATTTTAAAACTTACTTATACTAGGATCTTTGATCACAAACTAGTATAATCACCTGAAAGGTTTTGGCACCTCTTGAAATAAAGGAGAGACATTTTTAAAGTCTAAATGTAATCTCTCCAGTGCTTTTGGTTTATCCTCAAGAAGAAAAGCATAATGTAAGAAGGTAAAAGAAGGATTACTGTGTGGGAAGATATAATACCAACCTTGGGAAGGAATTTTTAAAACTGAAACTTGCAAGAACCTGAAGCTTTGAAAAAATCTTAAGTAAAGTTTTTGTGTGGTCTCGGGCTTAGAACACAAAATCTGGAGGAAATTACCATTGAAGTAAACAGTAGGATCTGAGCTTTGTCTGACACAGCCTGAGAAGTTAGAAATTAATGTCAGCTATAGATGAAACTGTCAGGCCAAAGAATAATTGGGAACATTTAGAAGGGAAGTATGATGGAGCCTAATGCAGAACTTTAGGATCTCTTAAGAAACTTCATAAAAAACAGCTTTCATTGTAAATAGTTTTGAAGTTTAATTCACTAATATTTTTCCTTATTTTAAAACCATTGTTTATATAATGGAAAATTCTAATAATTTTTTCATATTCAATACATTTTTTTTTTCTGAGAAAAACACTTACTGAAGAAATGAAGAGCAATCTACTTTTCATGTACCGCAACATAATTTGCCAAATAAAAAGAAATCACATCCTGTGATAGTGATATTTTTTAAATACCACAAGATTGCATAATCTATTACATAAAAATCAAAACTTGAAGTGGCATTTTACGGATTTTAAAGTCATTCTACTGGACACGATTGTATGGGAATTAAAAGGGAAAGTTAGAGGAAAACACACCGTAGATTAGAATAGACTTAATTTTTATTCTCTCCGAAACATTGCCTTTTTTATCTAAAAGGTTTAGATTGTAATTGCAGTGAACTATTATAACTGCAAGGGAAGATGTATTTCAAGGGACAGCAGTGTATTGTCTAGAGTAAATGCTTAAGGGTAATTGGACTAGATTTTTGGGAGCTATTTTACATCTCTGAAAGTTGTGGATGACAGAGAGCAATTCAACGCAGTCCTTGACTATAGACTTGCAAATGTTTCCTGTCCAGTGGAAGCTGGTTGCCTTTCCTTCTTCTTCTCCCTGGGTAAAGTCAGTATTCATCTGTTTTACACTGATTTCAACAGTCTTTTCTCCAGACAAATGTATATATACATACATACATACACACACACACACACACACATATATATATATATATAGAGAGAGAGACTTCTTCTTTGAAACAGTTATGACATCTACTTGGTTCTCTAACTAATTAATTAAAACATCAAAAAATTTTAAATATCTGTGGTAAAGTGATGCTCTTACTTGTTTTTTAAAAATCAAATTTAGTATTAATATAACTTATGCTGACATGCAATGAATAATACAGCTTTACTCAGTTATCAATCTGGGGAAGAGTCTTTCAATTCCACTTCAATTTGTTGCATATCGAATCTGTGTGCAGAAGTAAACTCCCTGTTAGGGCTTCCCTGATAGTTCAGTTGGTAAAGACTCTACCTGCCATGTAGGAGACCTGGGTTGTATCCATGGGTTGGGAAGATCCTGTTAGAAGGGCAAGGCTACCCACTTTAGTATTTTGGCCTGGAGAATAGGCAGGGCAAAGGGTAATAGAGTTTTGCCAAGAGAACAAACTGGTCATAGCAAACAAGCTCTTCCAACAACACAAGAGAAGACTCTACACATGGACATCACCAGATGGTCAACACCGAAATCAGATTGATTCTATTCTTTGCAGCCAAAGATGGAGAAGCTCTATACAGTCAGCAAAAATAAGACTGGGAGCTGACTGTGGCTCAGATCATGAACTCCTTACTGCCAAATTCAGACTTAAATTGAAGAAAGTAGGGAAAACCACTAGACCATTCAGGTATGACCTAAATCAAATCCCTTATGACTATACAGTGGAAATAAGAAATAGATTTAAGGGCCTAGATCTGATAGATAGACTGCCTGATGAACTATGGACTGAGGTTTGTGACATTGTACAGGAGACAGGGATCAAGACCATCCCCAAGAAAAAGATAAGCAAAAAAGTGAAATGGCTCTTTGGGGATGCCTTACAAATAGCTGTGAAAAGAAAAGTGAAAAGCGAAGGAGAAAAGGAAAGATATAACCATCTGAATGCAGAATTCCAAAGAATAGCAACAAGAGATAAGAAAGCCTTCCTCAGCAATCAATGCAAACAAATAGAGGAAAACAACAGAATGGGAAAGACTAGAGATCTCTTCAAGAAAATTAGAGATACCAAGGGAACATTTCATGCAAAGATGGGCTCAATAAAGGACAGAAATGGTATGGACCTAACAGAAGCAGAAGATATTAAGAAGAGGTGGCAAGAAT
The DNA here is from genome assembly GCA_006410935.1 of Redunca redunca. Lineage (NCBI taxonomy): Eukaryota > Metazoa > Chordata > Mammalia > Artiodactyla > Bovidae > Redunca > Redunca redunca. The sequence continues at coordinate 467,119 of SJYQ01010605.1, read as the reverse complement.
ACATAGAAGACCTGTACAAAAAATATCTTCATGACCCAGACAATCATGCTGGGGTGATCACTCACCTAGAGCCAGACATCCTGGAATGCAAAGTCAAGTGGGCCTTAGAAAGCATCACTACGAACAAAGCTAGTGGAGGTGATGGAATTCCAGTTGAGCTATTTCAAATCCTGAAAGATGATGCTGTGAAAGTGCTGCACTCAATATGCCAGCAAGTTTGGAAAACTCAGCAGTGACCACAGGACTGGGGAAGGTCAGTTTTCATTCCAATCCCAACGAAAGGCAATGCCAAAGAATGCTCAAACTACCACACAATTGCACTCATCTCACATGCTAGTAAAGTAATGCTCAAAATTCTCCAAGCCAGGCTTCAGCAATACGTGAACCAGATGTCCAAGCTGGTTTTAGAAAAAGCAGAGGAACCAGAGATCAAATTGCCAACATCCGCTGGATCATGGAAAAAGCAAGAGAGTTCCAGAAAAACATCTATTTCTGCTTTATTGACTATGCCAAAGCCTTTGACTGTGTGGATCACAATAAACTGTGGACAATTCTGAAAGAGATGTGAATACCAGACCGCCTGACCTGCCTCTTGAGAAACCTATATGCAGGTCAGGAAGCAACAGTTAGAACTGGACATGGAACAACAGACTGGTTCCAAATAGGAAAAGGAGTACGTCAAGGCTGTATATTGTCACCCTGCTTATTTCACTTATATGCAGAGGACATCATGAGAAACGCTGGACTGGAAGAAACACAAGCTGGAATCAAGATTGCCGGGAGAAATATCAATAAGCTCAGATATGCAGATGACACCACCCTTATGGCAGAAAGTGAAGAGGAACTCAAAAGCCTCTTGATGAAAGTGAAAGAGAGTGAAAAAGTTGGTTTAAAGCTCAACATTCAGAAAACGAAGATCATGGCATCTGGTCCCATCACTTACTTGGAAATAGATGGGGAAACAGTGGAAACAGTGTCAGACTTTATCTTTTTGGGCTCCAAAATCACTGCAGATGGTGACTGCAGCCATGAAATTAAAAGACGCTTACTCCTTGGAAGGAAAGTTATGACCAAGCTAGATAGCATATTCAAAAGCAGAGACATTACTTTGCCAACAAAGGTCCATCTAGTCAAGGCTATGGTTTTTCCAGTAGTCATGTATGGATGTGAGAGTTGGACTATAAAGAAAGTTGAGCATCAAAGAATTGATGCTTTTGTACTGTGGTGTTGGAGAAAACTCTTGAGAGTCCCTCAGACTGCACGGATATCCAACCCGTCCATTTAAAAGGAGATCAGTCCTGGGTGTTCATTGGAAGGACTGATGCTAATACTGAAACTCCAGTACTTCGGCCACCTCATGAGAAGAGTTTACACATTGGAAAAGGCCCTGATGCTTGGAGGGATTGGAAGCAGGAGGAGAAGGGGATGACAGAGGATGAGATGGTTGAATGACATCACTGACTCAATGCACATGAGTCTGAGTGAACTCTGGGAGTTGGTGATGGACAGGGAGTCCTGGCATGCTGCAATTCATGGGGCTGCAGAGTCAGACATGACTGAGTGACTGAACTGAACTGAATAGTCCATGGGGCCCAAAGTGTTAGACATGACTGAGCAACTTTCACTTTCAGAAGATGAAGGGGCAAAGAATTAAGTTATAATTGTGCCTTACATAAGAAATTGAAAACTTCATAGATTAGATTGAAGTACTAATGGTTATATCTTGAATGAGGATTTGAACTGGAAGCTTAAATAAAGCACTCTGAGAACTGCTACTTCATCTCTGGGCACATCTGAGCTCTGTGAGGGGTTTCCCAGGTGGTGCAAATGGTAAAGAATCTGCCTGCGAATGCAGGAGACGCAAGACTTGGGTTCCATCCCTGGGTCCGGAAGACCCCCTGGAGTAGGAAATGGAAACCCGCTCCAGAATTCTTGCCTAGAAAATTCCGCAGACGGAGGATCCTGGTGGACTACAGTCCATGGGGTCACAGAGAGTTGGACACAGCTGAGTACAGGGCACAGGGAGTGTGGGCAGCCCCTTGAATCGCGTGGCCTTGTGTACGGCTTTGGGAAGGTGGGCTGGATTTCAGCCTGTGTTTTCAGAGAAACAGGTCAGCCACGTGACGGGAGCACTGAGGGCCAGGGCCAGAGTGAAGCAGAGCAGGGGAGGTTCAGATAGAGCAGACGACCTGCCCTGTTGCCCTTGGAAACATTCTTGCTCTTGACACCGCTTTCCTGTTGGTTATAATAAATCGCTCTGGATGGACCTTTAGGTCTGGAGGTCATTAATTCCATCAGTGTTTTAACAAATCATTTTTGTTATCCATTTGTGCCTCTGGATCAACTTTTCTCAACCGTGATGCTATTGACATTTTTCTTTCTTTTTCATTTTTTAAAATGTGGACCACTTTTAAAGTCTTACTGAATTTGTTACAATATCGTTTCTGTTTTCTGTTTTGGTTCTTTTTGTGTTGGAGACATATGAGATCTTAGCGCCCCAACCAGGAATGGAACCTAAAACCCCTTCACTGGAAGGTGAAGTCAACTGCTGGACCACCGGGAAGTCACCTACTGACATTTTAGATAGGACAATGTTTGTTGTGTGGGGACACTCATGTACATTATAGGCTGTTGAGTAACCTTCCTGGTTTTGACACACAAGACACCGTGACATCTTGAGTTATAACAACTGAAATGTCCCCAGACATTATCAAGTGTCCCCATTTTAGGAATGAAGGTGGGAGGTGAGTGTTCTCAGTTGAAATCCACTGCTGTACTTTTTTTTTTTTTTAGATTTGGCAATTAAACATCAATCTCTTCACTCACTCTGCCCCACCCAATGAATCTTACATCTTTATTCTCTGTTGTAGTTAGTGAGTTCACTGATTCACTAAGTCTCAAAGATTCAAAACTTTGCAGTCCTGTAATACTACTTATTTCTTCCATTCATTTACGTATCTGATTTTGGCTGTGCTGGGTGTTCGTTGGGACCCGAGGGCTTCCCTAGTCGTGGCACACAGGCTTAGTTGCCCGGGGCCTTGTGAAATCTTAGATCCCTGCCCAGGGATGGAACCCCTGTCTCCTGCATTGGAAGGCACATTCTTAACCACTGATCACCAGGGAAGTCCCTACTTATTCCTTACTTTTAAGTCTTATCTCTTTCAAAGTCCCACTGACCTTCTATCAGACATATCACTCAAATCTTATCATGTCTTTGCAGTTGCATTCAGTTCAGTTCAGTTCAGTCGCTCAGTTGTGTCCGCCTCTTTGCAACCCCATGAATCGCAGCACACCAGGCCTCCCTGTCCATCACCTACTCCCGGAGTTCGCTCAAAATCATATCCATCAAGTCGGTGATGTGCATTACCACTATGTTAGTTCAGTTTATTGGCCTTTACTCATATGCTTTCAATAAGCTTTGTCCTAATTTTTCTGTCTCTCTTTTTTTGGTTTATTAATCTCTTACTCTCAAATTTGCACTCTTAATGATTCACGTTTCATGAAACCATGCAAATATAAAACTAAACAACTTTAAAAGTAATTAAGATCTGCTGATTGCCAATATCTAGAAAATTAAAAAAAAACATTTAATTAATTTCTTAATAAGGCAAGCCAATTTTCTTGCTTACTGCAGTGAGAGAGGTCACGATTTTGACAATTTTAGTAGCATCTCCAAAGTGGAAGGTCAAAGACAGAATGCATGTAAACTTGGAGGGGCAGTTTAGTTGAATAATCCAGGGCAGGGATCCTGTTGGCATCAACCAAAGTTCATGATGTCATAGCCTACGACTGAAAGATACAGGAGACAAAATTTAAAGTGAGTTTTAAGTATAAACAGCTCTATGGCCAAGTGGTTTGAGAAAGTGCCATCTACCTTGACAGAAGAAAGTTGTTCAAACAAATAGATTTTTAGGAGGTTTCTGAAGCAAATAATAAAGTTACTTGAAGCTCCTTCTCCCTGGGCAAGAATTTCCTGAAATAGTAAAAGCATGCTTATGTAGGAGACCATAACCTGAGTGGTTACAGGTACTTTCAATTCAGAAATCCCAAATTTCTAATGTGATCAGGGAGACTTACACAGTCAGCTCCTGCCCAAACTTCTATCATTATGTGCAAATAAAACTGGAATCCCTCTCTCCTGTTCAAGCCATGAGTAAAATATTATGCTATGATGGTGTGCTTTTTTACCTCCTAGTCATTTTAGAAAAAAGAGAAAGAGAGAAATGGGGAGATGGTATAAAGGGAGAAAGAAAATAGAGAGAGAGAAAAATATACTAGGTTCTAAAACTATCTTAGACATTTCTCTCTGCCATATCAGTTAAACTTCATGGCAACTCCCCAGAGGTAATTATGCACTTTTCAGAGGATAAAATTAGAGAAGAGCTTGAGATATTTTGTTTAAGGTTGTGCAAATGTTATATAGAAAATATTTTACTGAAACCCAGGTCAGTTTCATTCTATACCCAAGTTCTTCACAAAGTTGCACATCTTTGTTTATTGTTTATTGAATTCTCCCAAGAGAGAATGTGTCATTCTCTATTCTCTGCTCTTAGGATACTTGACCTTTTCTGATACTTTAACAGTTAGACACACAAGCAGATAATGTACCAAGTTACACTGAAAGTCCATTATTTACAAGACTAATCATTTTATTATCTGGGATATCACCAACATATAGCATAGAATCTGATCCTAAACTTCAAAAGAATGTTGGATCTTTTTTTTTTTTTTAATAGTGAGGCTAAATGAGTGAATTTATACATCAGAACTTTTGACTTTGCTTAAAACTGAGTAGCTAGTTTGCCTCTGTGTGTGTGAGAGAAAGACAGACAGGCAGACAATGCATTTTCGTAATCTGAATTGCATTTAAATATATTATTGCTATATGTGTTCCAAAATGGGAGAATGATTTAATATTAAGAGTTTATGGTATAATACATATAAGAATAAAGATATTCGCTAAACAGGTTTGACACAAAATTAAGATCAGAGTATTTTAGAAGTGTATAAAAACAGGTTATGTTCATAAAAGCTCTAGGTGAATAGAATCTGATGGAGCTGAAAGATGGAACACAATAAATAAATTTGATTTGAGCCCCTTCTGTTCATATGCTGACAGTTTCCAAGCTAACACCTACACATGATAAATGATAAATAAGTAAAATCATTGTCAGCAGCTAAAGAATATTTGTGAAAAAGTTGTCTTAAAGCTCAACATTCAGAAAACTAAGATCATGGCATCTGGTCCCATCACTACATGGCAAATAAATGGGGAAACAATGGAAACAGTGTCAGACTTTATTTTCTTGGGCTCCAAAATCACTGTAGATGGTGGCTGAAGCCATGAAATTAAAAGACACTTACTCCTTGGAAGAAAAGTTATGACCAACCTAGATAGCATATTTAAAAACAGAGGCATTACTTTGCCAACAAAGGTCCATCTAGTCAAGGCTATGGTTTTTTCAGGGGTCATGTATGGATGTGAGAGTTGGACTGTGAAGAAGGCNGGAAGGACTGATGCTGAAGCTGAAGCTCCAATACTTTGGCCACATGATGCAAAGAACTGACTCCTTCGAAAAGACCTTGGTGCTGGGAAAGATCAAAGGCAGGAGGAGAAGGGGACAACAGAGAATGAGACAGCTGCATGGCATCACCAACTCAATGGACATGAGTTTGAGTAAACTCTGGGAGTTAGTGGTGGACAGGGAGGCCTGTTGTGCTATGGTTCATGGGGTCACAAAGAGTCAGACATAACAGTGACTAAACTGAACTTAAATGAAACACTATTATTATTCATATTAATTATATTCAATCAATCATAATATCACTATTCCGAATGACAGAGTCTAAAACTTATTCAGAAGAGATCAAGTTGCTCTTGGTCTCTATGTTCTCCCTCTTGCCTGATTTTCCTCCTTTTTTTTTTTAAACTTTTGTGAGCATCCTGAGACTCAGTCCGCATAGGGAAGATTACCCTTTAGTATGACAGAATATAAGAGTGGTTGTTGCTGGAGACTGACCCTAATTTAAACTGACCAGAGTCCTTCTTTTCAGTCCAAGCCTAAGTTACAAGGACTATGAATTTTTACAAGGAGTTACTGTAATGTGAAAATCTGAAAAGCTGCTTCAAAATGGCTAGTTCAAAAAGAGCCAGTTGATGTTTATGGAGCATTGAAAATACTTTGTAGGGTAAAAAAAAGAAAGAAAGAAAGAAAGAAATACTAAGATGAAACCCAGATGAGGATAAAAAGAACAGGGGGGAATCAGATCAAATATTTTGATAGAAAAACAAAATTACAAACCAAAGGGTGTGGGAATGACAGGGATAGAAATCCAAACACAGAAATAGGAGACTTAAAATAAATTGATACAATCAGGGAAAAATAAACTAAATTGCTGGGCCAACTGGAAATAAAGGAGTAAAATTGGAGCCATGTGTGTGACAAAGGAGCAGATGACAGATGAAACATCACAGAGATTCGGCGCACTCCTGAGGACGCGCAACTGTTCAAAAGATACACTTAGAGGGCTCCCACATCAGCACAACGAAGGTAAAAAGTGGAGCAAGTGTCTTCCATTTAAATGGAGTATTTAGTGGCTCCAGAAATGCAGGGACCAGCCCACTAAAATATCGTCAGTCATTTGGTCCTGGGTCACCGCAGAAGATGATGAAAGGGAGAATGCACAATGGTCCCTGGACAGAGAGAAAGGAAAGACTGATGGACAATGAAACCACAATTATGTGAAATGTCAACATCTCTTCAAAATTAATTGTTAGGCCTCTGAGGCACAGAACAGTAAAGACAGGAATGAGGAACAGGGCAACTGACTATTTCCTGAACGAAAATGTCCCGTGTTTGGAGTCTCCTCTGTCTGGATCTCGTCTTACCCAACACCCAGGATAACTTTATTTTTATTTTATTTTACTTTAGTTTAAAGATAACCTCATACTCCAAAGTGAAAGTTAAATTAGAACATATACTAAGGAATAAAATTTGCATAGAATCATTTTCTTCTCACAGATCAATAGGAAAAACAGAGAAGGGTAAATAATTTCAGTAATTATGGGAAGAATTTGTCCTTTGTGATGAAAGGGACAAATTTCAAGGAATATTTCAAAGGCAATTGTCACAGCTGGAAGAGCTTCATTAATGTTAAAAATCAATGATGTTTTAACAACCCAACAATGATGTCCTAAGAACCCCGCATGTGTTACTTGATAAGGAATGGGAAAATAGAAACATAAGTAGTAGAACATGATGTTCAACAAGGAAAGAACATCCAAATGTGGAGAAGCTGTTCAGATCAAGTAAAAATAACTTTCAACGTTGACTTTTGTTTGTTTCTGAGTCATTCTAATGGTAATTATTTAGAAATTCACACTCTTCAAAAACTGAGACATGAAAAGAAGCTGTATCTTTCAGAAAAACGTTGTTTAAATGAAAAGTCCTTTTGTATGTGTGAGACGTATCATCATGCTTATGAGCTTTTCAAACTTCTGTTATTCAGAAGTATTATGTATTCCCTTTAGCCAATAATCACAATGGTCTAGCCTTCCTTTCTTCTGAGGAATCTTGGTGAGCATCTGTGACAGACCCCAGAGGAATGAGGTACAAACTGAACACCGGGATTCTTTTTTAATGTAAGGATTTACCTGCAGCTGTAAAATCTTGAGAAATCATTCTAAACATACAAACTTTCATTTCTTAGCTATAAACTCCAAATATATCCTTCCTACTGACTGTATTATAGAATATTTGTCCCCAAGGTTATTATGTTTGTTTCCCAATTTTCTAAGTGGTCAGCATAATAATGGCACAGGTTGCTGTGTCCTTCAGTAGCTAAGTTGTGTCCAGCTCTTTTCGGCCCATGGGCAGAGGAGCCTGGCACGCTGTAGTCCATGGGATTGCAGAGAGTCAGACGTGACTTAGCAGCTGAACAACGACAATAACACAGCAATGTTTATTATTGTTGCAACCACTTACAAAGTTGGGGAAATTTGCCTCAGACACATGGAACTGGATGGCCTCTACCTGAAGAATTATGCACTGCAGGGTATTTTGGGACAAATAAGAAGTCATTCCATAAGTTAGCCATCATATCTTGGCTGAAAGCAAGCAGAAGAATGAAGCCTGGGATAAATCCTGATAATGATGATGAGACTATGTCCCTTCATGGGGACCATGGATGGAGGTCAAGTTGCACTTCCTGCCTCATAGAAAAAGGTTTTCCTTTTTCTTTGCTTTGAAAATGAGAAAAATGAGATGCAGAGAGGTTACAAAACTAACTCAAAGACTAAATGCACATGTTTTGTCTCACTGTATGAGAATAGAGAAGAATTATACTCACCAGTTTCAAGGCAGGGGATAGCATTTACTTAAAGATCACAAATTAATGTGTTTTTTAAACAGTAATAATATTAATAACAATAAAAATAATAAACTCTTGTATACTGCTGTAAATGGAGTAGGAAATGGCAACCCAGTCCAGTATTCTTGCCTGGAAGAATTCCATGGGCAGAGGAGCCTGGCGGACAACAGTCCATGGGATCCCAAAGTCAGACATGACTGGGCACTCATCAGAAGCAGAAGCGTATTGCTGTAAAAGCCTTACATTCTTTTTTTAAATTGCACATCTATTATCAGCTAGCTTGAAAGCTAAGGGGATTCACTTATAAATAAGGTACAACATCGCTTCAGGGAAGTTATTTGTGATTACAAAACTATAGTTCTTGTGTTTCCCACCTGAACTCATCTTCAACTTTGTGATGGATTATCTGGATAGTTCTCATCTTTGCCTTCCTGTGGTGCCAGGAAAAGTTTATTACTCTGCTCGTGGGAGGTAATCAACAAGTACTGTTGAATAAACAAATATATGAAATAAAATTTCAGGCCTCCTTCCTTCCACTTTCACTCTCTTTACACTCTGAATCCATTCTTATGTGAAAGTTACAATGCTCTCCTCACTGTTAAATTATTCTTAATAATAATTACTTTTTTTAAACAATGATTGCTTTTAAGATCTAGAAAACAAAACCATATGTATGTGTGTGTGTGTATCTTTCTCCCAGAATCTAACAGTTTCATTTCATTGCCTAAATTTATTCTAAACTTGAGTTAATTTCCTGTACTCTCAGACTGAAAGCCATACCTATTCCCTATTCTTGCTGTGCCCCATTAAAAGTACAGCAGTCTGTGTCTCATCAAAGGGGAGGCTGCCCTTCAGTGGCGGGTGATGTAACTGTTGGTGTAAGTTGCTTACATCTGGGGAAGGCTTTGGCAGGCCCAGCCATGAAGGTCTCTAAGATATCAGATCAGTATGTGAACCAGTGGTAGGCAATTGCTGGAAAAACCTCCCCAGTTGGCATGTGTTTTAATGATGCATGTGGTAAAGCTGGAGTCAGTTGGCCTTTCCTCTGCCCTCAATACCCTGAAGTTCTAATGATAGATAAGCCCTTTATTTTTCTTGAACTAAAACACAGAATACAAGAAGCTATCTGCTAAATAAGGGTCTCATTTTACATAGATGCTGAAAGGAAAAAGACATAAAGCCAATTTGGGCCATAACCACATTTTCAACATTGTTTAAGATGGGCCAGAGCACACTGATGCTACAGCAATGAGCAGAACTGTGTATATTCCATTCTGACTACAGGATCTTGAACTTCTACCAAAAGCTCAAAAGATTAATTTACTTATTTCACAGCTTACCCAGCTGTTATTCAAGAATAATTGGGATCCTAAAAACAGAATCTAGCCATTTACAATATTTTTATAAAGCCAAAATGAATGGCTTCCAACTGTGATGCAGACAGAATGAGACATTTTGTAAATAATCATAGCATCTATTCTGTGTGTCCTGTCTACTGCAGATAAGCTCTTACCTTTACAGGCAACTGCTTATTCCTAGGACAGTCAATCAACAGAGGGACAAAGCAAAGTTCCAATTTTATGTAAAAAAAAAAGTTGCATCATTTAGAAATTATTTTATATATTTTTAAGCAGGAAGAGAAATGCTACAATAGTCATAATTCTGTGATGAAAAGAAAGTTAAATTCACTGCATTTTTGGTGAAATCAGTGGCCAGTTTTGGGCATATGTGTGCGATCATTTCATCCTTCTATTTATAGTACCCAGGAAAGGAAAGATCATTGCTTCTAGCATACTCAGAAGGAAAAGCTCAAAAATTCTATCCACATAATTTCTTTCCACAAGTTGAAAAACATATGAGTTAAATAGCTTAACACGAGAAAACTGATAGGAGAGATTTCTGATTGCTGTATCAGATGAACAATTTTGCCGTCTTTATATATATATATATGAATATGTATTTAATATATGTAATATGTATTTCCCTCCATTAGTACCATCTCTGATAAAAACCATATAAATGCAATTTTCTGGATAATCTAGCATAACATTCTTTCTGTTTTTGTCTTAAATATCTATATAACAAAGGCTTCCCTGGTGGCTCAGGGTAAAGAATCTTCCTGCGGTGAAGGAGACATGAGTTTGATCCTTGGGTCAGGAAGACTCTAGAGAAGGAAATGGCAGCCATTCCAGTGTTCTTACCTGGCAAGTTCCATGAACAGAGGAGCCTGGTGGGCTGCAATTCATGGGATCAGAAGAGTCAGACACAACTGAGGGGCTAAACGACAACAACCTACAGTAAAGCTGTGTGCACGGACATCGCTGCGTCACTTCCCTAGACGGGCACCCGAGGACAGCAGCAACAAACAGCAGAGTGTCAATATCAGCCTGAGCAGAAAAATACATGCCTCACATGCCCCCAACTAATTCTTTCCTTGGGGCTGGATTTAAAATATAAGTGTACCTAGTTAAGAACGTGAGTCTTGGAGTTCAACCCTTTGGTTTCAAAAGCCAGTTCAGTCTCTTACTAATGTTACATTAAGTAAACAATATCCGACGGAGCTGGTTCTAATGTCCCAGTAGCCGTGTGAACAAATCAAAACCTCAGTCTGTATATGCGTGCGTGCTAAGCCGCTCCCGTCGAGTCTCTTTGTGACCCTACAGACTGTATCTCCTCTGTCCATGGGGTTCTCCAGGCAAGAATACTGGAGTGGGTTGCCCAAGCCTCCTCCAGGGGATCTTCCCTATCCGGGGTGGCAACCCGCATCTCTGTCTCCTGGATTGGCAGGTGACACTGTATCATTAGTGTCACCTGGGAAGCCCTTGTATGTGCTTCAAAGTTAAGAAATTAAAACCTAACAGGACAAATCAATGACAGATAACAGGGCTTTCCCAAAAAGACAACTGCTTAAGTGATAGCCAACCAAATGATTTCTTTGTTCTGCTTCCTTGTTTTCTCTGGAAAAGTTTCCCCCAGTTCCCACCGCTGGAGCACCCTTAACCACTTCCTGCCCCATTCAGAGGAGCCTGGTGGGCTGCAGCCCACAGTGTCGCCAAGAGTTGGACATGACTGAAGCGGTTTAGCATGCAGCAGCTCATGCCCCATTCAAATTAATTTTTTCTCAAATAACTTCTTAAAATGTTTGATATGCCTCAGTCTACCTTTTAACAGGGGTTATGTGTTCTCAGTCAACTTGCATTGTTTACACAATGGAGTATTACTCAGCCATTAAAAAGAATACATTTGAATCAGTTCTAATGAGGTGGATGAAACTGGAGCCTATTATACAGAGTGAAGTAAGCCAGAAAGAAAAACACCAATACAGTATACTAACACATGTATATGGAATTTAGAAAGATGGTAATGATGACCTTGTATGTGAGACAGTAAAAGAGACAGAGATGTACAGAATAGTCTTTTGGACTCCGTGGGAGAGGGCGAGGGTGGGATGGTTTGGGAGAATAGCACTGAAACATGTATAATATCATATATGAAACGAATCGCCAGTCCAGTTTCAATGCGTGATACTGGATGCTTGGGGCTGGTGCACTGGGACGACCCAGAGGGATGGTACGTGGAGGGAGGAGGGAGGGGGATTCAGGATGGGGAACATGTGTATACCTGTGGTGGAGTCATGCTGATGTATGGCAACACCAATACAATACTGTAAAGTAATTAACCTCCGATTAAAATAAATAAATTTATATTAAAAGCCCCCAGAAAACCAGTAATGTAGACATGTAAATCTGGTTTTTTGCATAAATTCAAGAAATGTTAGCTATTTTCATTGCTAATATAAATTCCTAGGCCTCGAGTTTGATATGCCTGTCTGATACCCAAATCTCCTCATTATAATTTTAACAAAATAAAGCTTCTATGTACCGACCTCAACATAAATAAAGATGATAGAAAAACACCATATCATAATCCCCTTGTGATCATAAATGCTGAATAAACAACTGACCAAACAGTTTTTTGCTTTCCTGATTAGACATCTCTAGAGCATTATTCCCTAAATTTTCACCACAAAAATCAGCTGGATGCTTTTTAAAAATATATATAGATTCTAGCCATTCATCCAGAGCGTCTCATCAAGAAGGTTTCAAATGAAGCACCCAAACCTCTGTTTTAAAGAGGGCAGAAATAATTCTAGTTCAGGAAGTAGACTGAAAAAAAAAAATAAACAAGATTTTTTCAATATCTACGTATTACACAGCTGAATTTGTTTTTTTTTTTTAGACAGCACTTTAACAGCCAGGATACTTTATGTTTTGGGGTAAGTTATTTAAATCAACATAATATAAAGTCAAACAACTGAACAACACAAATTTAAATTAATATTTCAGTTAAAAGAAAGCTTAAAGATTCTATTCTTTAAGAAGTTTTTTAGCTTTTATCAGAGCCCTTTGCTTCCATGATTAGCAAATTAACTTTTATACTAAACACCTAAAGATTCTCTGTACTCAGTGCAATTAAATAGAATGGTTAAATAATTCCTTGATTTTTCCATACCCCTTTCCCCACAACCCCAAACAAGAGCTGTTATTATTTTAAGTAAAGTTGAAGCAAAGCCCGGTGGAAACAAATTCTGGCTTTGATTTAGTGTTCAAACCTCACAAAATGAAGTTATTTTTTCATGATTTTGCAAAAAATCATTGCAATATTGAAATCACCCTCCAACTAAAATAAATAAATATTTTTTAAAACAACAACAATAAAAAAGAATAAATATTTGATACGCATTATTTCAAGACAATGAAAACAAATATATTAATGTTTTCTGGGGCACTGAAAGCAAACTTGTTTTTAATGCACAGAAGTGGTTCTACCAGGTGCCAAAATACTGTGTACTTGTAGCAATTAAAACTGCACGGTACGGGGGGTTCCCTGGTGCTCTCACAGCCTGAGGTCAGGACCAAGATCCCACAAAAAAATAGGATGTTAGAAACACTGTGACACAGAATGAAGAATTAAAAATAATGTGATGAACTTGACCTTGCACATCAGTAGGAAGTGATGGAAGAGTCAGCAAAGGGACAACCACCTCTGTATTGCAACCATCTCTGACAGAAAACAAACCCCAACCCCTTTCTTTACTTCACAATAAATTCTCGTCATATTGAGGTTATAGCACAAAACACAAATTCATTAAATTCTAAGAGAAAACATTCAAAGATCATTCAAAGTGTAACGCAAAACACAGAAAACATTTCCAAATTTCAAATGCTTAAAAATATCTGCATAAGCTTTAAAAACAGACATTAAAAAGTAAGACATTGACACACTGAGGAATGTTGGCAAATTATGTTACAATGTGCTGATTTTCTATGTTCAATTAATGAAAAAATTATCAACAATTCAACTGAAAAACGGCCAAAAGACCAGGACATCTCTTAGCAGAGGAAAGCAGATGTCTTTCAAACCCATGAAAAGATGCTTGCCTTTACTAGCAATAAGAGCAACTTTAAACTATGATTAAATATATTTTTACTTATCACATTGGAAAATATAACAAAGTTTGATATTATACTGTGTGGGAAAATGTATGAAAAAGAGGCACAGTGAATATAAATTGTTATAACCTTTAAAGAGCTCAGTTTTTCCAGAGCTATCGTATAAAAAATACACACATTTTTGGTAGAATTCCATTTCTCAGTTTTCATCTGTTGGATTTTCTCCACCACGAGCTCAGTACAAAGATATTCAATGTAGTAAAGTTTGTAAAAGCTAAAAAGTGAAAACAAGGCAAACGTCTTTCAATAGGGGAAAGCTAAGGGAAAAAAAATAGTCCATCTGTATAACAGAATATTATGCAACTTTTGAGAACGACAAGTTCCTTCTCTCTATATGACATCATAGCATGGTCTCCATTATACAGTAAGCAAAATACAATATATGCACAAATATAAACCTATATATGCTCATAATGCGTATGTAAGTGCATATGTAAAAACATATATGCAATATATTAATGTTTGTATTTATAGACTAACACTCCAAGGACTTTAAAAAATTTAAAAGTCATACATTACCTCAGTCAGATAGTACTTAAGATCAGTGGGGATGTCAATTGATAAACATGCACCCTGCATATAATATGATGAGAATAACACTTTATATTTTGGTTTTATTCCCAAAAAACAATACCAAAACTGTTCCTCTCAAACTGTCAATATTAGCAAAGCAAGGAAAGGCTGAGAAACTGCCACGGCCAAGAGGAGCTGAAGGAGACTGATGACTAAATACAAGATATCATCCTGGGTGGGATTTTAGAAGAGCAAAGGGACATATATAAACTAAGGGAATCTGAATAAAGTATGGCCTTTATTTAACAATAACGTGTCAATACTGGTTTGTAAACTGTGATGAATGTACCATACAAATTTAAAATGTCAATGATAGGAGAGTCCCAATATAAAATATATAGGAATTCTCTGTGTCATCTTTACAATGTTTTATAAATCTAAAATTATTCTAAAATTGTGTTTGTTTTAAAAAGTGTCCTGTGGTCTCACAATTTTATGCTAACTTGAGTAATCTATAATACCCATTTGTTTGGTCAAACACCAGCTGCTAAGAAGATATTTTTCTTATATATGATTAACATCTAACTCAGTAGACTAAGTAAAGCAGATTACTCTTGATAATGTGGGTGGGTCTTATTCAATCAGCTGAAATACTTAAAGGAAAAAACTGAGATTCTCTTAAAAGGGGAAAAAAACCTGCCTCCAGATCACCTCCAATTAACTCTTACAGGGATTTCCAGCACTCCTTTGGCCTGCCTGGCAGATTTCAGACCTGCTAGTCCTTATAATCACGAGAGGCAATTCTTTAAAGTAAATCTTCCTCATTAGTGTTCTGTATCTATCTCCCCATCTCTATCCATCTATCTATCTATCTATCTATCTATCTATGCTGTGTAAGTCTCTTTAGTCATGTGCTCCCCTATGGACTCCAGCCTTCCAGGCTCTGTCCATGGGATTCTCCAGGCAAGAATACTGGAATGGGTTGCCATGCCCTCCTCCAGGGAATCTTCCCCACCCAGGGATCAAACCCACATCTCCTGCATCTCCTATCTATCTATCTACCTATTAGTTATTTATCCATACGTCCTATAGGTTCTGTTTTTTGGAGAACCCCAACCAATACATATAGGGTAGGAGAATAATGTAACTGAAGAACAGGGAAAAGATAGAATTAGACACTTATTTTTAAAAATGCACCTTTTTCATTTTTTCAATTTTTAATAATCTCTGGCATCAACTGTTTGAAAATAATAAGAAAAAAGAAAAAAAGAGTCTCCATGCCAGATTAGATCATTGATATTTAAAATTGTCTTTATAAATTATTTAATGTGATTCTCATAGCAATTAGTTTAAGTTTGCAAAGCTAATATCATTGTTTACATTTTACCTAATTAAAAATGGAAGCATCAGCTTAAATTCTCCAAGGAGAAAGGAGTAGAGCCAGGTGATGTCTGATTCCCAGTGTGGTGCTGATTGCAGCAGGCTCTCTGACGAGCCCTGTGAAAGCGTGTTAGTTGCTCAGTCCTGTCCTGCTCTTTGTGGCCCCATGGACTGTAGCCCTCCAGACTCCTCTCTCCACGGGATTCTCCAGGCAAGAATACTGGGGTGGGTTGCCATTCCCTTCTCCAGGGGACCTTCCCAGCCCAGAATCGAACCCAGGATATCTGAGCTAGCAGGGAAGACCCAAGTGAACCCTAGGACAGGTATTAAAAAGAAGCAGTATCTGTTTTGATTTTAGAAGTATAGGTAAGCCAACAGTTTGGCAGAGTAATCATGAATGTGAAATCAGAGGCATTTAAATGGGAGTTGAGTGACTGAAGATTAATACTCTTCTATAAAAGGACAAGACCACTGAAATACATCAGTTAAAATTTTAAGATGACTCTCAGGGACAGCTGTGCTATCCTGTTCATCAGGAGACTTTATTTTATCCACAAACTTTGGAGCTTGTAGTAAAGGAGCTTGAGATTGCAAGAGCAAGGTCGGGTCTGCTAAAATGACAAGAATGGATTCTTAAATGCTTTTGCTCCTACAAGAAAGCATTTACAAAGTTCTTACAGTGAGTAGCAGTGGATAGGTTGTGTTATTTTAAATATGTACATCAATAAGGAGTTCAAAGTGTACTTAGGGAAATTTCCAAGGAGCTGGTCAAGGAGATCGAGCCCATTTTCAATCTTTTTATCACAACTGATGATGCTGAAGTCATTGAATGAAAGTCTAAGGGAATGTTTCACAAGATCTTAATAATAATAATTTGGAAACAATATTGACCATAGTTGTCTCTTTTTTCCAGGTATGTTTATCAATTAAAAATTAAGGAGAAATAAATATACTATTACTACTACTACTAAGTTGCATCAGTCGTGTCCGACTCTGTGCGACCCCATAGATGGCAGCCTACCAGGCTCTGCCGTCCCTGGGACTCTCCAGGCAAGAACCCTGGAGTGGGTTGCCATTTCCTTCTCCAATGCATGAAAGTGAAAAGTGAAAGTGAAGTCGCTCTGTTGTGTCTGACTGTTAGCGACCCCATGGACTGAAGGCTACCAGGCTCCTCCATCCATGGGATTTTCCAGGCAAGAGCACTGGAGTGGGTTGCCATTGCCTTCTCTGAAATAATATGCTGCTGCTGCTGCTAAGTCACTTCAGTCATGTCCGACTCTGTGCGACCCCAGAGACGGCAGCCCACCAGGCTCCCCCATCCCTGGGATTCTCTAGGCAAGAATACTAGAGTGGGTTGCCATTTCCTTCTGTAATATACTATATACTTATGCTTATAAATATGCTATTAACTTATGCTTATTTTCAAAGACTGTTGGAAAAGGCTAAGGACTAGTGGGAAATTTCAGATCCTCAAAGTAGGTGGGTCTTGAACAAAAAGGCTTATCATGAAAAAAAAAAAAAAGAAATTAAGCTTCAGAGACTCTCACTTACATGGTCCTTAGAAGAGGAATGTAACAGAGTGTGCCTGTATTCCTGTGTTTTAAACAAATTTGAAAAATTAATATTTCTTGAATCATTTTACTTAAAAAGGACCAATAACATATACAAACTCTAATCCATAAAACTGCATTCACTTCTCAAGTTGGAGAAAGTGGTCTGTGGTTTTTTAGAACTCCTTAATGATGGACATGGAACGGACTGGTTCCAAATAGGAAAAGGAGTACGTCAAGGCTGTATATTGTCACCCTGCTTATTTAACTTATATGCAGAGTACATCATGAGAAACACTGGACTGGAAGAAACACAAGCTGGAATCAAGATTGCTGGGAGAAATATCAATAATCTCAGATATGCAGATGACACCACCCTTATGGCAGAAAGTGAAGAGGAACTAAAAAAGCNAACCTCAGATATGCAGATGACACCACCCTTATGGCAGAAAGTGAAGAGGAACTAAAAGCCTCTTGATGAAAGTGAAAGCAGAGACTGAAAAGTTGGCCTAAAGCTCAACATTCAGAAAACAAAGATCATGGCATCTATTTCATGGGAAACAGATGGGGAAACAGTGGAAACAGTGTCAGACTTTATTTTTATGGGCTCCAAAATCACTGCAGATGGTTACTGCAGCCATGAAATTAAAAGCCGCTTACTCCTTGGAAGAATAGTTATGACCAACCTAGATAGTACATTCAAAAGCAGAGACATTACTTTGCCGACTAAGGTCCATCTAGTCAAGGCTATGGTTTTTCCAGTGGTCATGTATGGATGTGAGAGTTGGACTGTGAAGAAGGCTGAGCACCGAAGAATTGATTCTTTTGAACTGTGGTGTTGGAGAAGACTCTTGAGAGTCCCTTGGACTGCAGGGAGATCCAACTTGTCCATTCTGAAGGAGATCAATCCTGGGACTTCTTTGGAAGGTTTCTGATTTTACACAGACATAAAGAGATATGAAAGAGCTAATTGAGTATAAGATAAAAGATAGATCAAGTGCTTACTGGTAGTCAGAAATCTTTGCCATAAATGTCCTAAAGAACATTTTTCTATAGATTGTATGATATGATATGGGATAGGGCATTTAAAAAGAAAAGAAAAGCATGGACATTAGTGAACTACTGGTCACATGGATATGCAGGGTCAATGAAGCCAAGTGAGTCCACTCCCAAGCAATGGGTGGATTCACGATGCCTTCCTCGTGTGAAAAATGAAGGAGGGAGAAGATACCTCCTCTGAAGGCTCCTGTGAGGTCAGACAGGCAGCAGCTTTGCGTCTACAGAAGCTGAGATGACGTACAGGTGGATGAGTCATGGTCGGAAAGTACCGCTATTGGAGGATTTGAGGGGAAGCTGCAGGAGTCAGCAAATAGGAAGAGGCTTTATAATAGCTGCTGTTGTGCTGGCAAAGTCGTGTCTGACTCTGTTATGATTCCATGGGCTGTAGCCCACCAGCCTCCTCTGTCCATGGAATTTCCCAGGCAAGAAAACTGGAGTGCGTTGCCATTTCCTCCTCCAGGGAATCTTCCCGACCCAGGAATTGAACCCGCATCTCCTGCCCTGGCAGGTGGATTCTTTAGCACTGGAGTCAATAGAAACAGGCTTTACGATAGGGGCAAGCTTATTTGGAAATACAGTTACAGCTTTAGGAAGTGAAAAGAAGGGAGACGTTAATGTGTATCAGGTCTCTCTCACATACCAGAAACAGTTCTGATGCTCTGCGAATGTGTGTGTATCTTCCCACTTTTTCTCAAAGCAGCGCTATAAGATGGATGTTAAGGTGTCTTTTACAGATGCGAAGGTGATGCTTAGAAATCAGGCAACTAAGTGGCAATCATACAGCCACGAAATAGTGAAGGGCATGTCAAAGACAGAGCCAGATGCCGCAAAGCGCCTGTCCTCGCCTGCCCCACAGACCCTAACGGGATACCTCTTGAGCCACTCCCAGGCCAGAGACAGCAGAGTGGATTTCCCTGGTTGGATTGGGTCAGCTGCCCTGCCCAGATGACAGAGAACTCAGAACTTTCAAGTTTCACATTAGTTTTGTATTCTCCCAGAAGCCCTTCTTTTACCTGGTCAGAAACAGAGGGTTTTTTGTTTTGTTTTGTTTTGTTTTCAAGAAATAAGAAGCTCAAGTTAGATACATATATTCTAAAGGCAAAGTTCTATGGGTATTTGGGTGGGAGGACGTAGATGACACTTTGATAAAATCAATCACAGAGTAATGAGTGGAAAAAGAAATATGGGTGCTTTCCATTATATCTTTTTTTCTGGGAGTCTTTGACTCATATACATCATTTCTACTTAGCTGGATCCAATTTAAGCCAAAATAAGAGTTAGCCACATCTAGCACCTTAGGTTAAAGCACATTTTTGAACACCTAGTCTGTTCGAGACATCAAAGCTGTAAGAAGAACAAGATACAGTTTTTACCTGTGAGAAACTGATAATCTATCACTATACTTCTTTATCAACAGTCACATTTCAGCATAAGTCAGTTCTGTTCACTCGTTCAGTCTTGTTCAACTTTGCAACCCCACGGGCTGCAGCATGCCGGAGGCAAAGATAGGTATGATTGAAAGCAGTAATGCCTGAGGTTGAAAAAGATATATTAAGTAAAATATTTATATCATTAACAAGCTCTGTGCTTAAAAGCAAGTCTAGAGGGCTTCCCTGGTGGCTCAGCAGTAAAGAATCTCCCACCAGTGCCGGAGACATGGGTTCGATCCCTGGTCTGGGAAGATCCCGCAGTGGCAAAGCAACTAAGCACGTGCCCCACAATTACTGAGCCTGTGCTCTAGAGTCCAGGAGCACAACCGCCGAGGGCACACACCCTACATCCTGCGCTCCACAAGAAAAGAAGCCACAGCGACGAAAGGCTCACACACCACAGCTAAAGAGGAGCCCTTGCTCGCCGCGACTCGAGAACAGCCCGCGAAGCGTGAAGCCCAGCACAAAAATGAATGAAGAAAGAAAGAAAGAAAGAAAGAAAAAAAACCCAGTGACCTTGATCCCGTCCATCTTGGGAGATGCTTATCTTCTTAATAAGAGGGAAAGAGACAAGAAATGTGTCTCCTAATGGGCATAGCCCATGTAATAAATCTGCTTCCTTCTGGTAAACCAAGAGGATTATTTGTTCTACTATCTTCTAAGCTGCTTTTACATCAAGATTACAATTTGAGTTAATTAGGTATTCTTTTCCTGCTCACTATGCCTTGCACTGTGTTAGGCATGCTATTGAACAGACAATTGTGAGCAAAAATAAAAGGAGGGCAAACACTGCTGTTGACATGTCTTTCTCTCATCAGTGGAAGCCTCCCCCACTGCAGTCTACTGTAAGAGTTGGACAGCTCTGCACCATGCTGTGTGATGGCTTTCTGCCATCCAGGCCACTGACAGCAGGTGAGGAGTATCAGAAGCTTTCCCCCCACTTTCTAGAAGCAGGCCTGAGAAAATGCTGGATGGACCTTAGAAAATAAACTCTCCTTTCTCTCTCCATAACTACTGTGAGGTGTTTTCTACACTGCTCGCTCTACAGAAAGAATCAGCTGTGTATCCTCTATCAGTTTCCATTCTTTCCCCATCTTACTTTTCACTCCATCTTTTGTAAGTTTAAAGCTTTATTTACAGTGAGTTACAATGTTGTGCTGGTTTTCAGGTGTGCAGCAAAGTGAATCAGGCGTACCAATCCTGCTTTACCACCCCTCTACTGGTGGTACCACCTCAAAATCAAATTCCTGTGTTAGGGTCTGTTTCCAGGGAAACCCAACCTAAACCAAATACATAATCTCAATCCATCCTTAAAGCTTAATCTCAATCCTTAATCCTTAAGGATTAAATCCTTAGTCTCAGTCCTCAGTCATTTTGGTTCCGTTCAGTCGTTCAGTTGTGTCTGACTCTTTGTGACCCCAAGGACTGCAGCACGCCAGGCTTCCCTGTCCATCACCAACTCCCGGAGCTTGCTCAAACTCATGTCCATCAAGTCAGTGATGCCATCAAACCATCTCATCCTCAGTCATCCCCTTCTCCTCTCTTCAATCTTTCTCAGCATCAGGGTCTTTTCCAGTGAGTCATTTCTTCCAATCCATTAGCCAAAGTGTTGGAGCTTCAGCTTCAGCATCAGTCCTTCCAATGAATATTCAGGACTGATTTCCTTTACAATCGACTGGTTGTATCACCTTACAGTCTAAGGGCTTCCCTGGTGGCTCAGACGGTAAAGCGTCTGCCTGCAATGTGGGAGACCCCGGTGCGATTCCTGGGTCGGGAAGATCCCCTGGAGAAGGAAATAGCAATCCACTCCAGCACTCTTGCCTGGAAAATCCCATGGATGGAAGAGCATGATAGGCTATAGTCCGTGGGGTCGCAAAGAGTCGAACACAACTGAGCGACTTCACTTTCACTTATACTTTTTCACAGTCCAAGGGACTCTCGAGTTTTCTCCAAAGACACTACAGTTCAAAAGCATCAATTCTTCAGCACTCAGCTTTATTTGAGGTCCAACTCTCACATAGATACATGACTACTGGAAAAACCATAGCTTTGACTAGACGGACCTTTGTTGGCAAAGTAATGTCTCTGCTTTTTAATATGCTGTCTAGATTATTTATAGCTTTTCTCCCAAGGAGAGAAATAATTTCATGGCTGCAGTCACAATCTGCAATGATTTTGGAGCCCAAAATTATAAGGTCTTTCACTATTTCCATTGTTTCTCCATCTATTTGCCACAAAGTGATGGGACTGGATGCCATGATCTAATTTTTTTGACGGTTGAGCTTTAAGCCAACTTTTTCACTCTCCTCTTTCACTTTAAATGGGAGGCTCTTTAGTTCTTCTTTGCTTTCTGCCATAAAGGTGGTGTCATCTGCATATCTGAGGTTACTAATATTTCTCCCGGCAATCTTGATTCCAGCTTGTGCTTCATCCAGCCTGGCATTTAGCATGATGTACTCTGCATATAAGTTAAATAAGCAGGGTGACAATATACAGCCTTGATGTACTCCTTTCCCTATTTGGAACCAGTCTGTTGTTCCATGTCTGGTTCTAGCTGTTGCTTCCTGACCTGCATATAGACTTCTCAGGAAGCAGGTTAGGTGGTCTGGTATTCTCATCTCTTTAAGAATTTTCCACAGTTTATTGTAATCCAAACAGTCAAAGGCTTTGCCATAGACAATATAGCAGAAGTAGATGTTTTTCTGGAACTCTCTTGTTTTTTTGATGATCCAGCGGATGTTGGCAATTTCATCTCTGGTTCCTCTGCCTTTTCTAAATCCAGCTTAAACATTTGGAAGTTCTCAGTTCACCTACAGTTGAAGCTGGTTTTGGAGAATTTTGAGCATTACTTTGCTAGCCTATGAGATGAGTGCAGTTGTGTGTAGTTTGAACATTCTTTGGCATTGAATGAAATGCCAAATGAAATTTCCAAAAGAAATGAAATCCCCCCAAAAATGAAATTTCTTTTCATTACAAAATGAAATCCCAAAAGAAACGAAATTTTGAAAGAAATGAAGTCCTCCCAAAATAGAAATTTCTTTGGGATTGGAATGAAAACTGGCCTTTTCCAGTCCTGCGGCCACTGCTGAGTCTTCCAAATTTGCTGTCATATTGCATGCAGCACTTTCACAGCATCATCTTTCAGGATTTGAAATAGTTCAGCTGGAATTCCATCACCTCCATGAGCTTTGTTCATAGTGACGCTTCCTATGGCCCACTTGACTTCGCACTCCAGGATGTCTGGCTCTAGGTGAGTGATCACACCATCATGGTTATCTGGGTCATGAAGATCTTTTTTGTACAGTTCTGTGTATTCTTGCCACCTCTTCTTAATAGCTCTGCTTCTGTTAGATCCATGCCATTTCTGTCCTTTATCGAGCCCGTCCTTGCATGAAATGTTCCCTTGGTATCTCTAGTTTTCTTGAAGAGATCTCTAGTCTTTCCCATTCTGTTCTTTTCCTCTATTTCTTTGCATTGATCGCTGAGGAAGGCTTTCTTATCTCTCCTTGCTATTCTTCCAAACTCTGCATTCAAATGGGCATATCTTTCCTTTTCTCCTTTGCCTTTAGCATCTCTTCTATCTCAGCTCTTTGTAAGGCCTCCTCAGACGATCTTACTGCCTTTTTGCATTTCTTTTTCTTGGGGATGGTCTTGATCACATCACTGCCTCCTGTACAAAGTCACGAAGCTGTGCCTGTCGTTCTTCAGGCACTCTATCTATCAGAGCTGATCCCTTGAGACTATGTGTCCCTTCCGCTGAAACATTGTGAGGGATTTGATTTCGGTCATACACTAATGGTTTAGTGGTTTTCCCTACTTTATTCAGTTTAAGTCTGAATTTTGCAAAGTGGAGTTTATGATCTGAGCCACATCCAGCTCCCAGTTTTTTGTTTTTGTTTTTTCCTTATCTGACTGTATAGAGCTTCTCCATCTTTGGCTGCAAAGGATATACTCAATCGGTATGTCAGTGTTAAGTCACTTCTTCATGTCCGAGCTGTGTGATCCGATGGGCTGGCGCATTCCAGGCTCCGCTGTGCATGGAGCTCTCCACGTAAGAGTCCTGGCAGGCGTTGCCATGCCCTCCTCCCAGGGGGTCTTCCCACCCAGGGATCAAACCTGGGTCTCCTGCATTGAAGGCAGATTCTTTACTGCCCGAGCCACCAGGGAAGCCCCCAAGGAGAGTACAGTGTCTTGAAGAAGACAGCGATTATAAGAGAATAAACACAAAGCATGTAGAGGCAAGACGTGTTCAGAGGTAAGTGCCAGGCAACACTGATTGCAACGATCTAAGAGTCAGCTGCAAAGAAGATGAGGTGGATAAATCTGCAAAGTCTTAACAGCTGGTTGATCACAGTAATCAATCAACAGTGATCATAGATTAGGTCAGAACTGGGCTATATTGAGCAGAATAAGATGAATTTGAACCACAGTAAGTCCTCTAATTTTGAATTGACTGAAGATAGTATATTGGAGGGTAACTCTGGTTGTTGTTAGAATGGATTTAGGTCTATAGATTTCCTCATTTATGGCCAGTATATTTAGAAACTCAAGTGTAACCCACGACCACCACACAGGCACACACACATACAGAATTCATCTGAATAAAAAGTAATTGTATTCTATTTTTCTTTAATTTAATTAAGTGATGTAATATTATACAATTATCAAATATACATCTGCAACATAGCAAGGCTGCTTTATTTTTAATGTTTTTGTATTTATTTTGAAATAATTTAAACACACAAGAAATTGAATACAGAATTCCCCTATACGTTTCATTTTTATAAC
>SJYQ01010605.1:413351-438167 GCA_006410935.1 Redunca redunca | reverse complement strand
ATTCAGTAGAATTATATTTATAGTAAAATGGGACAAAATGATCCAAACAGCAAAAATACTGGGAAAAAAAGTTAAGAATAATTATCTTTAAGAAAAATAATTTTAGATTTGTTCTTAATGCTTCATTACAGTTTTGAATATCAATAATACCATAAAAATATTTTACATATTAATTGGGAGAAAGAGATAGTGAGGGCTTTGAGGAAGTTAAAATAGCATATGTAAGAATAAAAAGCCATGGTACTTACAGAACTTGGAAGTTTAACAAAGCAAATGAAGCATCACTTTAGCCATTGGGTTAATAGGTAGATAGGATCCTTGTCATAAAAGACCATGTGAGTTATGTTAAGGAGTTTAGATTTTATCTTAGGCCTTGGGAACAGAATATAATTTTATCAGAGAAAATGATGAGCTAAGAAGTGCATTATATAATAACATTTACAAGAATAACAATGACATCAACCAGCCAACAGTTATTTAATGTCCAGTCTATGCCAAACCCTCTACTGAGTGCTCTAGGTGTCTCGTCTCCTTTAGGCCTTGTGACCTCTGCTTTGACATAGACATTCTATTTGAAAATATTGGTACTTTAAACAGATGCTAAAGCAAATATTTTCCTTATGGAAAGTCCACATTCTGTAGGCATAATATATCGAACATAGGAGAGCTAAGAGAAAGAAAAAGCGGGGTGCAGGGATTTGAAATCTGAATAAATAACCATCACTAAACTATCAAAAAAATGTAAAGTAGGGTAGAGACTTTATTGGAAGGGATTACTGTAATAGGGGAAAGGTGACTATAGCAACAAGGAGAATACTCTGACTACAAGATCTGTGGATGCTATGCAGAAAGAGATTTCCATCTCCTGGGAGAGACCACAGGACTAGGAAGAACCTGGTGTGGGGAAGAGGGGTGCCATGAGTAGTTCTCTGGAGGTCAGAGTCGTCATGAGGGGTTGCACGCTGGTTCAGTGAAGTGCTGGTCTCCTCTCATGTTCTGCCCTGCCGCAGGTGCCCAGCGCGTCATTCAGCTGACAGGTGACGCATTCGTGCTCAGTTGTTCCACCGTGTCCAACTCTTTGTGGGTGCATAGACTGTAGCCCACCAGGCTCCTCTGTCCATGGGATTCTCCAGGCAAGAATACTGGAGTGGGTGGCCATTCCCTTCTCCAGGGGATCTTCCTGACCCAGGGACTGGATCCACAGCTCTTGCGTCTCCTGCACTGACAGGCAGATTCTTGGCCATCAGTGCCACCTGGGAAGCCCAACCCAGATCATAGTCTTTGACACTTGCGTAGTGCCATCACCTGCCCCCATGTTGGCCCCTAATGGATGCCCACTGCACATGCCTTTGTTGACATGTTGAATAACTCCTGGACGATTACAAAATCCTCTTGTCTAGTCTCTGTGTTGCCTGTCTGCCGCATGTTTGGTCTTAACAAACAAATCTCATTATTATGTCACTCCAGGAACTGCTGTGGATTCTCCACTGCTTAGGACCTGGAGTCTTCTGCCTTCTGCTCCAACACTTGGTATTTATTATTAAAGAAACGTGCTAACTAGATAGCTAGTGGGAAGCTACCCTATAACACAGGGAGCCCAGGCTGGCACTCTGAAGACATAGGTGGGTATAACCGGAAGAGGGATGGAGCCTCAACAAGGAGGGACACATGACTGTGTGAAGCCACTTCAGTCGTGTCTGACTCTTTGCGACCCTACGGACTGCAGCCCGCCGGGCTCCTCTGTCCGTGGGATTCTCTGGGCAAGAGTACTGGAGTGGGTTGCCATGCCCTCCACCAGGATCTTCTCAACCCAAGGACCAAAGCTGTGTCTCTGGTATCTCCTGCATCGGCACCACCAGGGAAGCCTCAAGAAGGAGGGGGTAAATGTATATAAATATGTCTGATTGGTGTTGCACAGTAGAAGCAAACGCAGCTTTGTAAAGCAATCATCTTCCAATTAAAAAACTTAAAGTAATGAAAGGAATATGCCACCCAAACAGGTGTCCTTCTTTGTTTAATCCTACCATTACCTTTTAAACACCCGAAAGCCTCGGGTCTCTGCAGCCTACCTGTACTAAAGTGCCATCAGCCAAGATTCCACGTGCCTCCTCTTTGGTCAGCCTATCCGTACCAACCTCCCAGAAGGAGATTTTCCTTCTTAGCTTCAGCTTCATAGCCCCATCATTCCTTCCTGTGGGTATGGCCTATATCTTTTCGTATCTGGGTTCTCTAACTCTGTAGTGCTCATCCTATTGTAATTTGATAAATGGATGAATGTGCTCTTTATAGCTTATTCTTTCAGCCTTTCTACAAAGTTGTGCTTCAGCGTCTGTATCTGTGTCTTTCATCTCCTCTTCCTAACTTTCCACTCAGTGTTTTCTCAAATTCACTTCCGTGTTAGTAACCATGTGTCATAGTTTTCTGGAGGCCTAATGGGAAGGCAGGAAGATAATTAGTTCGGTACACTGGTGCTGCTATAGCTTCCATGTTCTGTTGGAAGCACTGTTTTTTAATACTTTATAATATGTAAGCTCTTATATGGATGCCTTCAAGTAATTATTCAAAGGTGCAAGCAACAAGGCAAGGCCAAATAGTATTGCATGTTAGAGAGATGTGTGTCTTGAGTCTAACGTACTGAAATATTTTTCCTGCAATGACATTTTGTAATAAATCAGCATTAGAAACTTGAAAAGCTTTTATTATACCAAGAGGGCTTCCTGGACAGCTCAGTGGTAAAGAATCTGCCTGTGATGCAGGAGACAGAGGAGACGCAGGTCCGATGCATGGGTTTCCGATCTAGGAAACATCCCTGGGAGGATAAAGTATAGCACGTGAAATCAACATCACTTCTCTTCTTATGCAAAGAAGAGTATGGAGAAAATAACCTATCAAGTGCTCCACAGTATCTGAACTAGCTGAGTTAAACCTTGAGGAACAGTCCTTTGAAATACATTCGTATCTTTAAATGGATCTGGGTCTCTAACAACTAACTGGATTGCTAAACTGAAAACAGGGCAGTAGGGAAGTCTTAGCATGAAACAATGTCCTCTTAAAATACTATTTCTGAGATAGAAGTTCATATGCAAATGGGAATCGATAGCCTTGTCTGCGCTCAGATTTGATTTGACACTTTTACAAGTGACTTTCAGCAGATTTCCATTTCAGTTGTCATAGTATGACAATCAAAGGCTTAAAAATTTCAAACCCTCTGTAAAATGGTGTTTAAAAAGATTTTGAAGGTCTTGGAATTAAGCTTTGCCATTTGAAAAAGTTTTAGAAAAAAGTGAAATAAATTGAATGTTTATTTCTGGGAAAAAAAAAGAGAACGCTTGGAAGGAACTCTGGCTTCTAAACCAAGGGCTCTAGGAAGGTTAGATCTGTTAATTGCTGTCATTCCCTCCTTATCTGTGGTTTCACTTTTCCTGATTCCAATTGCCCTAGATCAACTGCAGCCTGAAAATATTAAATGGAATATTCCAGAAATAATTCATAAATGTTAATCACATGATATTCTAAGTAGTGTGATGACATCTTGCCCTACCTAGCTCCTTCCTTTCTGGGACATGATGCATCCCTTGGTCCAGCGTTCATCAGCTATTGACCCTCTGGGTTATCGTATTAACTGTCTATATCTGAGGGCTTGTGTTGAAGTCACTCTTATTTTACCTAATAGCAGCCCTAAAGTGCAAGGAACGTGATGCTAGCTATTCAGATATGTCAAAAAGAGACAAAAAGTTCTTCCTATAAGTGAAAAAGTGAAACTTGACTTAATAAGGAAAGAAAAAAGAAAACAGTATGCCAAGTTTTCTAAGATCTATTGTAAAAGTGAATCATTGATACATGAAACTGTGAAGAAGGAAAAATAAATTGATGCTATGGTTATTGTCATACTTAAAACTGCAAAAATTATGACCACAGGGTGTGAAACAGTATTATATTTGTACAGTAGGTTGAGAAATAGGAATCACATTCACATAACTTTTATTACACTATATTAATATAATTGTTCTATTTTCTTATTAATTATTATTGTCGATCTCTTACTGTGCTTAATTTATAAATTAAACTTTATCACGGTGTGGGCCCAGTCACGTCCCACTCTGCGACCCCATGGACTGTAGCCCGCCAGGCTCCTCCATCCACGGGATTTTCCAGGCAAGATTGGTGGAGCGTGTTGCCATTTCCACTTCCTCCTCCGGGAGAGCTTCCTGCCCCAGGGATTGAACCCGTGTCTCTTGGGTCTCCCAGGTCTCTTGCACTGGCAGGCAGGTAGTTTGCCACTGTGCCACCTGAGAAGCCCCTTATCATGGGCATGTATATTTAAAAAAAATAAAAACATATATGCTATCTGCAGTTTCAAGCATCTCATATCCCCTGCAGTGAAGGGGAAATTAGTATGTTTTTCATGCATGTAATAGATAATTCTATTCTTGAAATCATTCACTTCCAAGTAGAAGTATCTGCACAGACTTGCTTCTGATCATCCTTTTATCTCTAGCCCACTGTAACTTTGATATTCAGTATGTTCTTCAGAAAAGTGGCAGTTCCACAATTCAGTGTATTTGAGCTAGAGAGCATTCTAGAGCTGGAAGGCACCCTTTCACTTAGAGCTTGAGGATACAGAAAGCTACAGTGGTTAGGATGGCCCTCAGGCCAAGTTCCAATCATAGGCAGTGTCAGAACCTGAGTCCCCACCTTCTGATATTAATACTCTGTTTCCTACAACAAGCCACGTGCTTGTGCTTAGTCATTTCATTGTGTCCGACTCTTTGAGACCGCATGGACTGTAGCCCACCAGGCTCCTCTATCCACAGGGATTCTCCAGGCAAGAATACTGGAGTGGGTTGCCATGCCCTCCTCCAGGGGATCTTCCTGACCCAGGGATCGAACCCAGGTCTCCTGCATTGCAGGCAGATTCTTTACCCTATGAGCTACCAGGGAAGCCCAAGAATCCTGGGGTGGGTGCCTGATCCCTTCTCCAGGAAAACTTCCTGACCCAGGAGTTGAACCCAGGTCTCCTGCATTGCAGGCAGATTCTTTACCCTATGAGCTACCGGGGGGCCCACAATGAGCCATACTCCCCCTGAATTTTGACTAGCAAACTAAAAGGAGACCGTCAATTTTTTCAATTAGTGGTTTTTTTTTTTTTTTAAATTTCTCACTACTGTATGCAAATCACTATAGAATAACACTTCCTTAAAGCCACATGAACCACACTTTAGATTTCAGCTATGTGCCCCTGTCTGTTTGCCCTTTTTCATGTCTATAAATATAGCCTATATTTGCTAGAAAACTCCATGAATTTATGAGCTTCTGGAGGAGATGTAACAACTAAATTGTTGTTACTTGAGGAAAAGGGAAAAAAAAACCCACAATAATAAAATTAAAAATAATCAAGTCAATCTATCCCTTCATATGGGTATAATCCATACCCAGACACATCATCACTCAAATTCCTATTGTATTTCTTCAGAATTAGATCAGCAAAGGAAATGCTGGTGTCAGAGTAATTTGAAGCCTTGCCTTTTTTTCCTTACCCTGGCAATTTTAGGAACTGGCGCCATGGTTTATTGAGCACATGCTGAATCGCTCCATTCTATTTGAGACTCAGAAGATGATGGTCATCCAGGGGTGAGCACGTGCTTCAGGACGCTTTCCTTTAAACACGTTGCTTAAGTACAATTACCAGTAATGTAAGAGTTTAGCGATTAGGTAAAGTCATTGCATTTAAAGGAATGTGTTATTTCTTCCATAGTCTTGGAAAATGGACGATACCAGGTTTTATAGCATCTCCTGTTACAATGTAGCTGGCCCTATCCAGAGCTGCCTATCCAGAGTTATTCCACTCAAAGCGGTCAACCGGAGCAGGATTCAGGCATATATTAAATAACCCAGCAAGTATTTATTGAGCTCTTTCAGCTCCTTCACACTGGCAATACCGTAGTGAACAAAACAAACAACGTCCCACCCTCATGAATTTACCTTTTAGTAAGGAAAAACAAGCAGTAAACAAATAAGTGAATTAAAAATCAGTTAGGGATACCAAGGGGGAAAGTGCAGGTAGGATGGGTTGGGAGACTGGGACTGACCCATATACATTACTGATGCTACGTATAAAATAGGTAATTAAGGAGAACCCGCTGCACACTGAGGGAAACTACTCAGCGAACGGTGGCGACCTAAACCGGAAGGGGATAAAACAAACGGACAGACAGCGGATATGTGTGCACGTCCAGCTGATTCATCTTGCTGTGTGGTAGAAAGTAACACAACATTGTAAAGCAGCCATACTTCAGTAAAAACCAATTTTAAAAGTCGATCAGGGATTTCATCCCTAATTCCCTAGATCACAGGCAGACTCATAAGCACGCATATGTTCCTCATCCCATCGCCAAAACACTGCAGTTTGTTTGTTTGCTTGCTTATTTGTTTATTTATATTTGTTATAGTTTGACCGTCCTCTACTGGGCTTCTCTCTTCTCTCTTTTTGCCCTCCTAATTCTCACAATAAAACACATCATACAATTAAAAAATGCTCTCACATCCTCAAAAATGTATAAAATAGTATTTTTGCCACTTCTGTGCGTGAAAACTTTCCTGGGAGCCTGACTTCTGCACCGGGCAAAAGTCATGACTGGCGTGGGGCATCTCAGGTGTTACTAGCTATAAAGAGCCTGCCTGCCAGTGCAGAAGACACAGAGACGCAGGTTCAGTCCCAGGGTGGGGAAGGTCCCCTGGAGGAGGGCATGCCAACCCACTCCAGTCTTCCTGCCTGGAGGACCGCGTGGACAGAAGAGCCTGGGGGCCACAGTCCATGGGGTTGCACAGTCAGACGTGACTGAAGTGACAGGATGCACCCACACACACGGTGACTGGCTCCTCTTCCAAACCATCTTCCCAGATCTTGCCAAGCTGAGATCTGGGAACCACACAGGGTCACCACTCGCCCTAGGATTTCCAGGCTACTTTGTTCATATTCATGTCAGGCGTTCACTACCATCTATCATGTGGAATGTTTTAAATGCCACTGAACTGCCAACTTGAAAAAGATACTCAAATAAATGAAAATTTTCAGACAAATGTCTCTAATTTATTCACCACACCATAAGCTAAACTGACCTTTCCAAAATGCAAATCTTATCGTGTAATCCAGACACTTACAACTTATTTCAATAACTTCTATTTCTTTTAGTTTAAGAAGGCATTTAAATAAGCAATTCTTTATTAAAGTTCCCATGTCCTACTACAATCTGCCTCTTAAATCTTATCTATATCCACTCTTTCACTTAAATGTCAAAAATATGTTTCTTACCAAGAAGGATCTTAACTTTTCCTTTAGATTGCCTTGTTCCCATTTATCCTTTAAAACTCAGCTAATTTGAAGAATCTCCAGCACTGCAAAACAGGTATAAGTAACCTCCCAAGTCTCACACAAGACCTATGTTAATAGTTGTTTATTTCAACGTTTACCTTTTATAGTAAATTGTATGTTTTTGAGGACAGAAACAATTACTGTCTTGTCGGAGATCATATTTCCGGGTCCTAGCAAATGAAGACCGAAAGTGAAAGTAGTCGTCACTCACCTGAGCCTGACTCTGCGACCTCATGGACTGTAGCCCATCAGGCCCCTCTGTCCCTGGGACTCTCCAGGTAAGAATACGGAATGGGTCACCATTCTCTTCTCCAGGGAACTACCTAACCCAAGGATTGAACCCAGGTCTCCTACATCGCAGCTGGATTCTTTACTGTCTGAACCACTAGCGAAACCCATGTGTGGCGTAGTCATTAGATAAATATTGATTGGATAGATGAAAGATATTTGGAAGTATGTTATTTTGAAGCTAACATTATGAGACAAAACAGATTGGAAATTACGAATAGTGGTTTTTGTGTCCTTCAGTTCTCTGAATTGGACTATGTTGTGAGAGAATAAATAAAAGGTTTAAAGATTACAGATTTAAAATTGGACAAACACGTTTGATTCCTACTTCTACTTGAACAAATTACTTAAATCTTCTAGGCACTTTCCTTTTGTTATAGTAGTTTGTAGTATTCTTCATAGAGCATAGTTGAAAGTATTAAATATAGAGAAATTCAAAACTATCTAGTTTACAGTGTACCAGAAACAAAGGTAATGTTCAGTAATACCAGCTATTGAGATTATATATATATATATATGAAATCCTTACAAAATCATGTCATCCAATTTGATAATTCATTTTCTCACATTAAAGAATCCATTTTTTTCTGGCATTCAAGCAAATTTGTTTAATACAGGAGACTTTCATTTATAATAGATACGTGAACCTAGTGTACAACCTGATGTAGATCACGTACCTGCTGCTGCTGCTGCTGAGTGGCTTCAGTCGTGTCCGACTCTGTGCGACCCCAGAGACGGCAGCCCACCAGGTTCCCCAATCCCTGGGATTCTCCAGGCAAGAACACTGGAGTGGGTTGCCATTTCCTTCTCCAATGCATGAAAGTGAAAAGTGAAAGTGAAGTTGCTCAGTCGTGTCCGACTCTGTGCAACCCCATAGACAGCAGCCCACCAGGCTCCCCTGTCCCTGGGATTCTCCAGGCAAGAACACTGGAGTGGGTTGCCATATACCTATGAAGTGTTCATTTATTAACTAGTCTTTGGTCTGTACATAGCTCCTTAGTTACAACGCAGGCAAAACAAAGAACCTAGGAAAATAGCTAATAAAGGGAGCTGTGGTCTGGATCAGATAGAGATTCTTCTGAACGCAAGTGAGACAAATACCAGCAACAGTAGTTGGAGTGAAGGCTGACACTGATGCCAGTCTCCCTGCTTCTCTTGGTCTGTCTAAGCAGGATCACAGGATGGCTTTCTCAGCTCTGTCCCTTCTATCTTCAAAGCAGGAAGAAAAAGGAAAGTAAGTTTTTGAGATCCCTCAAGAATTGTTTTCCCAAACTGTACCATGCTGTAAAAGTGAGAGTTTTCCAGTTATGTTGGAAGGTAGCAAGAGAATATCAAAGCCAGCCTACATTGTCTGATACAATATATATTGAATTCTTGGGTTTCCCAGCTAACACTAGTGATAAGGACCCTGTCTGCCAATGCAGGAGACACAAGAGATGCAGGTTTCATCCCTGGGTCAGGAACATCCCCTGGAGTAGGAAATCACACCCCATTCCAGTATTTTTGCCTCAGAAATCCCATGGACAGAGGAGCCTGGGAGGCTGCACTCCACGGGTTACAAAAGAGTCGGATATGACTGAGTAACTGAACACACATACTGGGTTCTTACCAAGATCCGGAACCTGTGTAAACATTTGATTTATATGTTTTCAATTGGGTTAGAAGCAAATATGTCTTGTCCATTCTTCAACTACCCGTCTCCCCCATACAAGCATCCACATTAGCACCTGAACTTAAATGATGCACCAAATCACTAGTTCATCTTGCATTTCCTGGAAGAAGAATTGACCTTACAACTCTATGACCATTATCTTGAATATTCATCGAAGTCCTCCTTCAGCCCAGTGCTGAGATTCCAGGAGGAGGGGTGTGAGTCTTGGCTTTCAGTCTAAATGGACAGGCAGCCCATGCAAGCAGAGAGAAGGCAGACAAAACAGGCATAAAAGAATGGCCAAGTGCCTGTTTGGGAAGACCATAGTAGGTGAAATTTGATATAAAATTTGGAAAGCTAATTTGGAAAGATGCTACATACAGTATCCTTCAGCACAGGTGCTGCTTGCACATAAGGTTAAGAAAAGTTTTAAGGGAACCTGGTATGCCAAGTTATGCCATACGGACTTCACTTTAAACAAGAGGAAACTGATGTTTTTCTGAGTTCATTTCAGTTCAGTTCAGTCGCTCAGTCGTGTCCGACTCTTTGTGACCCCATTAATCACAGCACGCCAGGCCTCCCTGTCCATCACCAACTCCCGGAGTTCACTCAGACTCACGTCCATCGAGTCAGTGATGCCATCCAGCCATCTCATCCTCTGTCTTCCCCTTTTCCTCCTGCCTCCAATCCCTCCCAGCATCAGAGTCTTTTCCAATGAGTCAACTCTTCACACGAGGTGGCCAAAGTACAGGAGGTTCAGCTTTAGCGTCATTCCTTCCAAAGAAAACCCAGGGTTGATCTCCTTCAGAAGGAACTGGTTGGATCTCCTTGCAGTCCAAGGGACTCTCAAGAGTCTTCTCATACACCACGGTTCAAAAGCATCAATTCTTCGGCACTCAGCCTTCACAGTCCAACTCTCACATCCATACATGACCACAGGAAAAACCATTGCCTTGACTAGAAATAAAAGAACAATATGAAAACTAATAAAGTAGAAATGCTAATCTAGGAGATCTGCTTTTTTTTTTTTTTTTTTTTTGGAGAAACAGTGCAAAGCAAGAAGAGGCAGGGAGTGGTTTGGGAAGGCTAGAACCTATTCTTACCAAAGTTACAATCTCATGGAGGCCTTCTCTGAAATGAGGGAAGCTGCAGATGGGTGACTGCAGCCATGAAATTAAAGGACACTTACTCCTTGGAAGGAAAGTTATGACCAACCTAGATAGCATATTCAAAAGCAGAGGCATTACTTTGCCGACAAAGGTCCATCTAGTCAAGGCTATGGTTTTTCCTGTGGTCATGTATGGATGTGAGAGTTGGACTGTGAAGAAAGCTGAGCTCCAAAGAATTGATACTTTTTTTTATTTTATTTTTTTTAATATAAAAAGCACAATTTATTAATACAAAGGACATAAAGCAGATACACATAGTTGATTAAACTAGAAAAATGTATGTACAAACTTTCAAATCAGATTAACAGTTTAATCAAATCTGGGGGGAAACACAAAGATATAGTATACCTGCACCACCATCTCTCTGGGTCCTCTCCTTGCACCAGTCCCTTTTGAACTGTGGTGTATGAGAAGACTCTTGAGAGTCCCTAGGACTGCAAGGAGATACAACCAGTCCATTCTGATGGAGATCAGCCATGGGATTTCTTTGGAAGGACTGATGCTAAAGCTGAAACTCCAGTACTTTGGCCACCTCATGCAAAGAGATGACTCATTGGAAAAGACTCTGATGCTGGGAGAGATTGGGGGCAGGAAGAAAAGGGGACGACAGAGGATGAGATGGCTGGATGGCATCACG
Organism: Redunca redunca; assembly: GCA_006410935.1. Lineage (NCBI taxonomy): Eukaryota > Metazoa > Chordata > Mammalia > Artiodactyla > Bovidae > Redunca > Redunca redunca. The sequence continues at coordinate 427,050 of SJYQ01010605.1, read as the reverse complement.
GACTCGATGGACGTGGGTCTGAGTGAACTCCGGGAGTTGGTGATGGACAGGGAGGTGTGGCATGCTGCCATCATGGGGTCGCAAAGAGTCAGACAGGACTGAGCGACTGAACACTTGGATATATCACCGGAGTTTTTCTTTTTATAAGAAACAGTTTCCTTTCCAGATGTAACAAAATAGATACTCCAAATCAAAGGTATACACCTACTTTAACTCAAAAGAAATGCTTGTCTAAAAGAAGTTATTACACAGCTCAGAACAAAACACTCCATGGATAGAAGAGGGTGAATTCCTCAACAAGAGCTTTTGGCTTCACACAATTCTGAAGACCTTGAATGTTTCAAGGCCCCCTGCCTTTGTGATTGGCCAGATTAGACAAGCAGGAAGGTTAGGCATTCAGAGTAAAAGACTATTTGCCAGTGAGTCATTTGGAAATGGAAAAGGCTTTATATGAGGGAAGCTTACGAAGCCATTCATGTATTTTTGCTACTGAAAGTCTTCAGCTCAGAAGAAAGCGCTGGACTGGTAAACATTATCATCAGACTGATGAGTCCATTTTCCCTCCAAAGTGTGTGTAGCACAATGAATCAGGTAATAAAGAGGTCAGCAATTGTAGGTTTGCATTTAACTATAGATTATTTTAGAAATAATTCAATACATTTGCAAAACAGGCAGTATAAGTCATCTACATCATACTTACCCTTTCTGTCACGGCCACAAGAACCTGACGTTTTGTTTTGGATGATTGGCAACTTGCATCAGTGTATTCCCTCCTCCCTGAATGCATCTTTCACCATTTGCATATTAGAAGATATTTTGAATGACAGAAGGCAACGTTTTGAGTTATGTGAGTAGCACCCGCGTCTGGAAAATGATAAAGTCTGTCTGTCGCCCTCATAAATTGACACAATTGAGGCAGGTACAAATATGGAAGGCTATGAGAATATTTTAGAATTATGTATTATCATTCTCGGAATGTGATGAAATTCCAGTGGTTTATGCTGGGAATTTAAGTTTGAAATTGTTCAGGAAACTAAGAGTTTTGGATTTGAGAGTGATGGGAATGAAGGCAATTTTTAATACATTAAGGTAATGTAATGTATTTGATTTAGTGTTGAAAAAAATTAATGTAAAAGGAATGCTCAAAAAATAAATGATGATGTTAGGGTTAACATATAAGTGTTATATGTTATTAACCCTAATGTTCAAGAGATGGGAATACCAGATGGGAATTCCAGATGACCTGACCTGCCTCTTGAGAAACTTGTATGCAGGTCAGGAAGCAAGTTAGAACTGGACATGGAACAACAGACTGCTTCCAAATAGGGAAAGGAGTATGTCAAGGCTGTATATTGTCACCCTGCTTATTTAACTTATATGCAGAATATATCATGAGAAACGCTGGGCTGGAGGAAGCACAAGCTGGAATCAAGATCGCTAGGAGAAATATCAATAAACCTCAGATATGCGGATGAAACCACCCTTATGGCAGAAAGCAAAGAGGAACTGAAGGGCCTTTTGATGAAAGTAAAAGAGGAGAATAAAAATGTTGGCTTAAAGCTCAACATTCAGAAAACTAAGATCATGGCATCTGGTCCTATCACTTCATGGCAAATAGATGGGAAACAATGGAAACACTGACAGACTTTATTTTCTTGGGCTCAAAAATCACTGCAGATGATGACTATTGCCTTGAAATTAAAAGATGCTTCCTCCTTGGAAGAAAAGCTATGGCCAACCTAGACAGCATATTGAAAAGCAAAGGCATTACTTTGCTGAGAAAGATCCGTCTAGTCAAATCTCTGTTTTTTCCAGTAGTCATGTATGGATGTGAGAGGTGGACCATAAAGAAAGCCGAGCACTGAAGATTCGATGCTTTTGAACTGTGGTGTTGGAGAAGACTCTTGAGAGTCCCTTGGACTGCAAGGGGATCTAGCCAGTCTATCCTAAAGGAAATCAGGCCTGAATATTCACTGGAAGGACTGATGCTGAATCTGAAGCTGCAATTAATTGGCCACCTGTTGTGAAGAACGGACTCATTTGAAAGACCCTGATGCTGGGAAAGATTGAAAGCAGGAGGAGAAGGGGACGGCAGAGGATCAGATGGTTGGATGGCATCATCAACTTGATGGATATGAGTTTGAGGAAAGTCTGGGAGTCAGTGATGGACAGGGAGGCCTGGCATGCTGCAGTCCATGGGGTTGCAAAGAGTCGGACATGACTGAGTGACTGAACTGAATTGAACTCTAAAGTTATTATCTATTTTTTTAGCACTCTTTTATATTAATGTTTTATATATATCATTATATATTATGGTATTATTAATAAAATCAGCAATTATACAAAGATTAGCCAAAAACAACACCAAGATTTCTTATGTTTACTTTATTGTTTTTAAATCCTTTATCAAAATATTGAAACATATCAAGGTAATTCATCATCAAAGAATCATTTAATTTTATTGAAGACCTCCTATATCAAAGTTGCTCTTCCCAAGACTTTGCTGAACACAAAAAGGAAAAACAAATCTGACATGGTCCTTTTTTAAAGGCATTTACAACTTATTAAGAAGAATGAAACATTCCTTAAAACAATTTGTTATGCTAGGGTCATTAAGGAAATGATGAATAAACTTCCACAGGGCTTCAAAGGAGACGATAACTTTAGCTGGGCTTGGCATGGTCTGTAGGAGGCATCAGAAAAAATATCAGAGGTCATCACTTTGAGAGAAAATTTAAAAGACAGCTCCAGTTTAGACCTGTACAAAAGGATGATGCTGTGAAGGGTGCCGCGGGTAGAAATAGCAGTGAGCACTCTTTCTTTAAATGTTATATTGAAGGCCATGGCACGTAAAACTGTCGGAATAGGAGGCTTGGACCAGATGACAGAGGTTTATAACAACACTTTGTCTATTAGGTGATTGGAAGCCACTGAATGTTTAAATAGGGAAATAAAAGAAAATGCACTCTGGGAAGATAAATGGCATGGTTAGTTGGAGTTGGCTCAAAAAGAAGATAAAAAAAGTTTAATGAGGATATTATGGTAATATTTTAGTCTTCATGAAATAAGAGGAGGAACTGAGGGAGTACAAAAGATGGGAGCTGGATGTGTTAATACTACGGAACTGAATTACTTTAATGACTGGTGTGTGGGGGAGATGAAGTGAATGGTCTGGGAATATGTCCCACGGCCCTTAGAATAGGTCTCGGCAGAGCTCCTCCTGGGGGGGTCAAAGAGGACAGTAGTTACTCTTGCACTCATAAAATGACGTCCTGCTCTGGAAATGTGAAAATTCTCTCCTATCTTCTTTATGGAAGCGTATTTATATATTAAGCTCTGCTCACTAAACTGAATACAATCAGTAACATTTGATGCCTAATTAAAGACTGGGATGGGATTTCTGTTCCTTGAAAAATTACTCTAGGAACCCAAGAATAACATTACCCTCATTAAGACTTGTCTAGGACGGTGATCCACCCTGAGATTTATAAATTATCCCAAGACAGTTCTTAATAACTAACTTTATCTTTTGAACTTTAAACGTTTCCTCAAGTGCGTGTTGCATTTAATCCACCAGGTATTTCTTGCCTAGCTGAACCTGAGGCAGGAAGAAATGAAACAATTCGTACTTGAAAATTTCAAGATCTTTGAAACAACAAGGCGAAGCCAAGAGCTAGAGCTTGAAGTCAAGCTTCTAACTGTCCTTCTCTCATTTCACTGTAAATGCAGAGTCTGCAGTCACACTTAAGAGAAATCATTTCTCATTCAAAATTCATTACATCTTAATTGCAGATTTATTAACAAACTGGCGGCTTTGTATTGATTTCTGCAGGATGTTGTGGAAAGTTGGAACAGGCACAGAGCACCTTGTAGAACTGACAGCATTTCACACTAAGTGGCAAGGGTGTTGCAACATGCAAACACTTGAAAAAGAGATGAGCCTAACAGAGCGTTCGCCAGTGGTACAGGCGAATATACAGTCTCAGAAAAGAGGAGAAGAGCGAACACAGGTAGCTGAGATTCATAATTTTAAAATGGAAGGTATGATGAACTTTCATTTAAGGTGTACCTTTCATGAATTTTTAATGTCAGTCTCATGCCTACATGCTACATTTTTCTGGAGCAAAAATAATATCCCTGATATGTTAGAGACTATAAGATGCCAAACATAATCAAAGACTGAGAATCAAAGATGTGTCATTGCCCACAAATTTAAAGAAAAGGTTCCTGTGTACATAGCCTACTAAATTCTTAGATGAAAAGGGAAAACCTCAATCATTAGTCTAAACAAAGCTAATATGCATTTTATTTGAACATCAGGATGGCTAGTATTTCAGGTTTGATTTCTGTATTGAATAATTTTAAACCCAAACAGACTAACGAAGCAACAGTAAATAAAATACTCCCATATGTCACTGACAAATAGATCCTGTTCTGATACACAAGAGGGACCATTCCAGAAAAATCTGAAAAACAGAACCGTCATGTAACTCTAAGAAAGCAAGCATGTCCAAGTCTATACTCTGTGAGCAAAATGGCTTTAACTTTCCCCTCAGTTTGACTAAATGTTGGACAGGCTTCTTCCCGACTGTAAGCCCTTCACCTCCCTTTTCCAGACTTCCCTTTGCATTAGAAAAGCTGCAATTGTAAATTCCTTCTCTGCCTCTTTGAAAGTCTGATAATCCAGAATGGTGTTTCTCAAGGTAAAAGTGGTGGGAGTCAGCCCAAAAACCCAGATTTCTTGCAAGCAGGTCCCAGGCTTCTGTCCCTTCTAGGAAGGGGAACCAGACAAATGGTAGTTCCTATTTCTGTCTATTTAAGACTTCTGAATCCCCTTCTTCCAACCCTTTTAGCTGCTTTCTAATGTCTAAAAGTAAACATTTGACTACAGCAGCTTACAGATTCTCCCTTAAAAATACCAACTTTTAAAAAAAATCTCCAATTTTCATCATTGAATGATGCTTAGTCTGGGAAGTTGCCAGATTTTTTACTCTTTCTCCCTCTCTGATGGAACTGTTGAAGAAGAGAATAGCTGTTTTGGATTCTATTGTGCACAGATCAATGCCTGGGACTTGATTGAAATATTTTATTTCAGTGAATTGTTCATGAAATCACATGAGAACTTATGTGATGACAAGCACGTTATCTTTCATGTCCACACTTTCATAGACAATTAACACAGAGCCTAATAAAGCAGCGGAATCATCTTTACTTAGTCTTCCAGCTTCCCAACAGGACTGTGAGTCTTCCTACAACATTTTTTCATATTTTTACAATGAGCAGGCTATAACAATAACACTTCTATATTTATGTATTCCCTAGAGCTATTTGACAGCAAATATGATTTTTCAGTATAAATTTATATATTAACTTGGTGATTTAGATGTTTACATTCTTAAAGAAACAAATAGTCCAAGACTCAACAAATATACTTTATTGCTGTAATTAGCAATAATAGCAATGAAAACAGGTATAATTTTATAATTTATTGAGTTCCCACTATGTGCCAGCCACTTGAAATTATTTTGCTTTTTCTAGCAAGGTGGTAGGGATGACTCCATTTTACTGACAAGACAACTGATGGCCAAGGAGGTAAAATAAGTTGCCCAAACTTACATAGTTTGATTTATAATTCATAGCTGTTTAATTTTAATGTCTGTGCTCCTGCTATTAAACTGTGTTGTTTAATTACCTAGAAAAATGTCCCTGAGCTAGGAAATATTTAAGAATACAAAGCTGTTGTCTGTTGATAAAAGCCTTCTCTAACTTCAGTTACTACCCTTCCCTTAAAGTAGAACATCATTCCTTTCTTCATAGTATTTTTAAAAACTTGCAAATAAAACTTTAATTCCAATTCTCATTCCGATCTCCTCTGCTTGGGCTGTAAGCTCCACTCGGGAATTTCTGAGTGAAGGGCACTGGGTTTGTTTAGGGGGAGGAGGGCGGGGAAGGGGTGAATATGCTGCCCAACAGTACCTGGTTCCTGGTGTGGACTAACTGTGTTCAGTGGATCAGCCTTGTTGATATTAAATAGTGCTTATCCTTCTAGGGTAGGGACATTCCCAGAAGTCTATTTTCATTCTATGGTTTGTCCTTTCTTAGTCTTTTGTAGCAAAATTGTACAAAATAACTACAAAGTAGAACTTGGCATAATTTACCATTCTGGAGTGTTAGTAGTTAGTGATTGGAAAGACATCTTAATAATGTTCAGCGGTTCACCCAACTATCTATACCTATAGTTGGCATTTATTCAATCCTGTATCTTCACCTAAGATCACTATCAGTACTCTAGAATTAGACATAGATGTATTCCACTAAACTCTTCTTCCTTCCTCTTGCTTTCTTGGTTGATTTTCCCATACCCATTACATATGCATACTTGTTTGATCTAAAAAATATCTCCGGTTTTTGCACTTGAAACGAGTTTTGGGAAACAACTTGGATTTTTTGTTGTTGTTGTTTGGAATGTTAATAGTTACCACAGACTTCCTGAAAGAACCTCCTTTGTGACTTACAACTTGACAATTCAAACACTCATCTGCAAATATCAGACCATCTTGACTTTGTTACTTTTCAGGAGATAGAAGTGCAGGAGGTACCCTGAGTGCCTGGAGGAAAAAGCCCTCAACTTTGCTCACATCAGTCACCCAGCATAGTATTTTCAGCATCTCCTTTGTCATCTGGAGAGCATCATAACATTATAATTTAAAAGATGTGTTTGAAGTTGTCTAGAAAACAGGTGCCCTAGGTCAAAGATTTGCTACATCATTTGGATTAAAACTTCCCTTATTTGGGAGTTACAGTATCTATGCAGCGAGGCAGAACATGAAGTGCTTGTGAGAACAGAGTTTGTAGGCAGAATTTCTGGCTACAAATTTGGTTTCTCCTCATTATATCTGTGTACCATTGGAGAAACTATGGAACGATTTTGGGACTCACTTTCTTTATTTGTAAAATACAGATAATAATAGGACTTGACTCACAGATTTCTGTGATGACTAAAATATTTTAAGGTGAATAGAAACATTATGTAAGTGTTTGTAAAAAGAACTGTCTTTATCTTAGACTATGAATTTTGAGTATTTTGTTAGTACAAATAAGGGTTCAATTCTAAAAGCTATGCTTGAATCCTTTATCTTAATAGTTACGTTTGTTGCTGTTCAGTTGCTAAGTCTTACCTGACTGTTTGCAGCCTCATGGTGTGCAACACACCAGGCTCCTCTGCCTTCCACGGTTCCCCAGAGTTTGCTCAAATTAATGTCCATTAAATTCGTAATGCTCCCTAACCATCTTATCCTCTGCCACCCCTTCTCCCGTTGCCTTCCATCTTTCCCAGAATCAGGATATTTTCCCATGAGTTGGCTCTTTGCATCAGGTTACCAAAATATTGGAGTTTCAACTTCAACATCAATGCTTCTAATGAATAGTCAGGGTTGATTTCCTTTAGGATGAACTGGTTGGATCTCCTTGCTATCCAAGGGACTCAAGATTCTTCTCCAGCATCACAGTTCAAAACATCAATTCTTCTGTGCTCAGCCTTCTTCATAGTCTAACTCTCACATCTGTACTTGACTACTGTAGAAAACCGTAGCTTTTACAATATGGACCTTTGTCAACAAGGTGATGTCTCTGTTTTTTAATATGCTGTCTAGGTTTGTCATAGTTTTTCTTCCAAGGGGTGAGCGTCTTTTAATTTCATGGCTGCAGTCACTGTCTACAGTGATTTTAGAGCCCAAGAAAATAAAATCTGTCACTGCTTCCACTTTTTCCCCTTCTATTTGCCATGAAATAATAAGACTGGATTACTGGGGTGCTGTATGAGATAAGGCTAAAAGACTGGCCATCTCAGTTTTCTAGTTCTTCACAGTAACTCTCTAAAGAAGCTTGTGTAGATTAAGCCCTTATTTTTATTGCCAGTTTCCAAAGGATGCAGCTTAAACAGACATCCCAGACCATTCCCAAAGTCATAAGAACCACTTAACATTAAATGTGAAATACAGCCACTATTTCTCTGTCAAATTGATGTGTTTTCCTTAAAAGGAAAAATAGCCAATCTTGTTATAAAATGTGAAGCTACCAATGGTATCTTAACAAAACAATTAAAATTAAAAATTTTCTAAATTAGAGACATTCTAAATTAAAACAAGCTAAAGAATGTCTCAAACTTGCTGCTTAACACGTCCACGAGAATCAAAATCCTGTCCCTGTTTATTTTAGCAAAGCATTGCCATGGGGCTAGCTAGCCAGCCAGGGAGAATTCAGCTGAAATTTTCTTCTCTGCTTCATAATCAAATCTAGGATGTGGCTAATGAACTTGAAGCCCTCTCAAGATCCTCTTGTCTGTCTGACTGTGACACTGGTTCAAAGACTCCTTTTCAGCATCTTTTTGTAAAGGTACCTAAACAATGAAGCTTTGGTGTGGAGGCAAGAGGACTTTGACATAGTCTGCCCCATTTATGAATTAGGTAGTACAATATGGTCCTTGGGTCACTCTGGAACAAATCATGTCAGATATTATCTCTATAAGAGACTCGGGGAAAACTTTATTCCACACTGTCCTTAATTCTATTTCTGCTTCCATAAAATGCAGAGTCTGTAAGAACTTCTTACTGTCTGGACCCTAATGCTGGGAAAGATTGAGGGCAAGAGGGGAAGGGGGCAACAGAGGGTGAGATGGTTGGATGGCAATACCGACTCAGTGGACATGAGTTTGAGCAAACTCCAGCAGATAGTGAAGGATAGGGCAGTCTGGTGTGTTGCAGTTCATGGGGTCACAAAGAGTTGAACACAACTTAGCAACTGAACAACAGCAACAATTTATAGAGCTTACTATTCTGAAAATTTTCAGTTCTTCTAGTCTTTTCTTATCTATTTTATTATTTCATTATTTTAATAACTTGCTCTATTCTCCCTTGGGCCCTCATTTAAGTCTTAATTTCCTGATTTAAGTATAGGACCCAACAGATAAAAGAATGCTTTAATTATGACCTTAATTGCATTGCTATTCCCAGAAGAGTTCCTAGTAATCTACTTATGTATCTTATGGACTTGTTTACTTATTAAGAAGAGACACAGTACATTGCTAATTGTGGTTGAAAATTAATTGAATCAGTTTGAGAGAATTTAACCAAAGGAACATCTTTCAACTTATAACATTTGAACTTCAGTTACATTCTACTGTTACAGGTCAACTATCAATCTTTTTATCTGCCAATTTCTTTATTACTAAAAGAAAATACTTGAATTTTTAATTACTAAAAACCCATATAATCCATTCTGGATTCATATGAAAACTACAACTTCTCAATATGTGTGTATTAGAAAAGGTTCTTTGGTTACGAGTACCAGAAAATTACTCTGAATAAGTTAACCATGAAATAAGGCATGGGAAAATGGCCAGAGAGTTGAAATCAACAGGAAGACGAAGAGCTGACTTGGGAAGGAGGCACACCAAGACAGGTCTGGAAGCCGCAGCAGACGGCACTCACAGTGACCGTGCTGGAACCTGCAAAATGATGCTGATCCCGCGTGCATCAAGCACTATGTGCTCATCTCTGTTGGTTCATTTAGTTATTATCACCCCCCTGTGAGCTGGTTGTTATTCTCCCCATTCACAAACGAGCAAACTATGGTTAGGCTAAGCATGCCACACCTCCAGTTAGGGGTGGAGTCAGGATGAAACCAGGCAGGCTGAGGCTGACGTTCTGTGAAACCCTGTTGTCACTTGTTACAAGAGAATGACAATATTTAGCTTTCTAAGGAACCACCATCCTGTTCACCATAGTAGCTGTATCAATTCACATTCCCACCAACAGTGTGAGAGGGTTCTCTTCACTCCACACTCTCTCCAGCATTTGTGGTTTGTGGATTTTTTTGATGTGGCCATTCTGACGAATGTGAGGTAATACTTCATAGTAGTTTTGATCTTCATTTCTCTAATAATTAGTGATTTTAAGCATCTTTTCATGTGCCATATCTGTATATCTTCTTTGAAGAAATATCTGTTTTCCCCCTACTGGGCATATGCCTGAGAAAATCACAACTCAAAAAGAACTAACACATATATATGGAATTTACAAAGATGATAACAATAACCTTGTATACAAGACAGCAAAAGAGACACAGATGTGTAGAAAAGTCTTTTGGACTCTGTGGGAAAGGGCGAGGGCGGGATGATTTGGGAGAATGGCACTGAAACATGTATAATATCATATGAAATGAATCGCCAGTCCAGGCTCGATGCATGACACAGGATGCTTGGGGCTGGTGCACTGGGACAACCCAGAGGGATGGTACGGGGAGGGAGGAGGGAGGGGGGTTCAGGATGGGAAACACGTGTATACAGGATGGGAAACACGTGTATACGGGTGGCAGAGTCATGTTGATGTATGGCAAAACCAATACAATATTGTAAACTAATTAGCCTCCAATTAAAATAAATATATTAAAAAAGGACACGTGTCCCAGTGTTCGCTGCAGCAATGTTCACAGTTACCAGGACATGGAAGCAACCAAACGTCCATCAACAGAGAGATGGATGAAGAAGATGTGGTGCATACGTACAATGGAATATTACCAGCCATAAAAAGGGTCGGGAGTGGGTCATTTGTAAAGATGTGGATGGGCCCAGAGTCTATCATGTAGAATAAAGTAAGCTGGAAAGAGAAAAAGACATACCGTGCGTTAATGCATGTGTGCGGAATCTAGGAGAATGGTACGGGTGAGTCTATTTGCAGGGCAGGAATAGACAGCCAGAAAGAGAGCAGGCATGCGGGCACGGGGCAGGTGAGAGGAGGGTGGGAAGGACTGGGGAACTGAGAGTGCCGTATGTGCATCCCCATGTGTCAGATAGACAGCGAGTGGGGACCTGCTGTGTAGCGCAGGGTGCCCAGCTCAGTGCTCTGCAGGGATTTAGGTGGCTGAGAGGAGGTGGGAGGGCCGGCCAAGAGGGAGGGGGCATCTGTGTGTGTGTGCCTGTGTGATCAGTGGCTTCAGCCATGTGCCGACTCTCTGCAACCCCCTGGTCTGTAGCCTGCTAGGCCCCTCTGTCCATGGAATTCTCCAGGCAGGAATACCTCAGTGGGTGGCCATGCCTTCCTCCAGGGATCTTCCCAACCCAGGGTTCGAACTTGCATCTCTTGTGTCTCCTGCGTTGGCTGGTGGGTTCTTTACCACTGTGCCACCTGGGAAGCCCCGGGTATGTATTTACTTATAGCTGATTCATTCTATTGTGCAGCATTATAAAGCAAATATACCCCCAGTTAAAGAGAGAGAGAGAGAACACTAAGACTTCATAGTCTCTTTGATTTTTTTTTTCTTACTCAAAATTCAAATCGAATGATAAGTCATCAGATTAGCCTAATTTCAGTCTCCTTTCCATCCTTTGGCTAGCAGAGGAAGAAACTCTAATTACAGTATCACCAGCCTAATTCCAATGAGGAAGGGCTAATTTCTCATAATGAAATTAGGGCACATTTAGAAAGGGGAAATGGATGTCAAAGAACCAAAACTTTTAAAAAGCTATGCTATAAAAGCCTGCCCTTTATCACACTACACTGAAATGAAAATATGAGGCTCTTTTTTATTTTGTAAGACCTGAACAGGTAAATATAGTAATGTTTTCATATTACTGCTTTAATTTGATAAGAAAAATACGTGAGTAAGCCACATATTTGAATTCTAATAGACCAAAGGTATCTTGATTGAAATAGTTTTCACTTTGTAACTGTGAAATTGCTTTTTGTTTGAAATAAAATAGTCATTGCTGTAGTATAACAGAAGGAAGTACCTTCTGGGTGGAGCAACAAAGATATTGATGAGTTTTTTTTTTTTTTTGGACAAGTGTTTTAAGAACACAATATTTTCATCAAGTGGGGTCAAGAGGAATCTTATTTCTCAGAAGGAAGCAAAAGAATCACAAACTGTATTTTTTTTCTCCCACACAGCACAAAGCATTGTTCAAGGTCACTATTAGTGCATGCATCTGCAATGTAATGGAATATGCAGTTATTCATAAAACTAATTCATCAGCTATGGAGAAAGAAATCTTCAAATGAGTATATGCTCAATGTTTTAAGGTAGGAACATTATTCAAATATGTGGCTTGTGCTGCCATTGTTGAACTAGGCTCAGGTTTCTTGATCTTTTTTGTTTGCTCCTTTAATGTGATTTGCTAATTTCATGCTTCCAGAATGTCAACAAGGGTAATAAAATAGCAATTTAAGGCCACATTAAAAGCTGAACTAAATGGCACCATTCTACGGAAGACATTAAAACAAAATTATAGTGTGTCCTCCTATCAGAAGGCATCTTCGTAGCTTTAATACAGAGTAGGGAAGAAAAGACCTTTATTTCCCTCTCCCTTCTTCCGCCTAGGGCTCTTGTAGCTCTGTGGGACTGGAAACCCTGGCCCATCCTTGCTAAAATAATCATTGCTAAAATAACAGAGTTTTCTTTTCACTTACCATATTCACTTTCTTTTATGGCAGCCTTTGTAAGATCTGAGGAAAAGTTTATTGGTTACAGAAAGAGTAGAGCAGCTAACATGGCATACCACAGTGATCAGTTTGTGCATATTGAAGAATCCTGGAGAAACTGAAAGATTGTAATTGACACATACACAGTATTGATACTACGCATAAAAGAGACAGCTAATGAGAAGATACTGTGCGGCACAGGGGACTCTTCTTAATGCACTGAGGTGGCCTGAATGGGGAAGAAGTCCAAAAGGGAGGGGACATACGCATGTCCATGGCTGACTCACTTTGCAGTACAGTAGAGACCAACACAGCATCGTGAAGCAGCTCTGCTCCAGTAAAAGATAATTCCAAAAAGCAGAACAGTGGGACTGCGTTCTCCTCCTTCTTAGGATGTCACGAGAAAGAGGCTCAACTGGAAGCTAGAGAAAGACTGGTAAGCTTAATTCTCCCTCTACCCCCATCTGTGGTTTGAGTGCTGTGAATGTTTAGGGCACTTAATCAGAGTCTCTCCTCCCAACTCCATCAACCCCTCACAAGCCTGCCAGGTAGACCAGGTAGCCATGCTTTCTTATATGGTCCTTCCTAACTGGTTTCATATGGGTTCTTCAGCAATATTCATTGGACAGTTTTCCTATCACACTTTGTATGAATTTGTAAGGTTGACTTCACACCATTATAAGTAGTAATAAAGGGAAAAAGTCAGTGAAGGATACAGGAAACGTCCAGAAAAAAAGGTTGAAAATACATCTGAAAGTAGTTTCAAGTATCTGTTAGTGCTCATGGTACTTACTAAAAGCATTTCCCTACTGACTGTCTTAATGCAGCCTCATGACACATTCTTGCAGTAGGAAAAGAAAATGTTACTTCACAGGAAGTGAAATTAGGAAAATTTAAGTCAGGGATTAATATAGCTATAGTATAAATATTTTAAATAGACTTTTCTGTTGAAAACATAGGCAAAAATTTCAGAATTCTTCTGGAACCAATTCAGTTTACTTTTCCTCTGACTAATGACAATTCCAAACACTGTCTTTTTGAATATGAGAATTTGTTTTTGTGAATTTGTATATGTCTCCTAAAATTTAAAAGCTGAGGCAGTCTTGGTCTCATATACAAGAATAGCACACATTAACTTCTGATAATTTTTAATATATTTGCATGCAACATTCTTGACCAAATTTCATTACTATTTTAACCCTTTGCCATTGAGTCTATTTTCA
>SJYQ01010605.1:394981-413321 GCA_006410935.1 Redunca redunca | reverse complement strand
ACAATGCCTATAAAAATAGTCTCATAAGGATTGTCTTTCCAATTAAAATTGAAAGTGTAGGAATAACATTAGGTGAACTTTAGTACCTTGGACAGGACTTTACTAAGTGTTCTGGAAAGAAGTATGTCTGAAAAGAGACAATTCATCAGACAGTTAATTCAACAAATCTCAAATGTCCATTTCTGTATGTAAATGAAAGTAACTATAGATGGAAGTGATCTAAATAAAATTCTGGTACTCTAAAATTAATGTAACATTTCAAAAAACAATCATCATGCTAACTACTGGATGCGGGCTGCTCATTATGGGCTGGATACACTTTTAACCTAGGGTTCCCTTGTGGGTCAGTCAGTAAAGAATTCCTTGCAAGACAGGAGACCTGGGTTCAATCCTTGGGTCAGGAAGATCCCCTGGAAAAGGAAACCCACTCCAGTATTCTTGCCTGGGAAATCTCATGGACAGAGAAGCTTGGTGGGTTACAACCCCTGGTGTCACAAGAGTTGGACACAACTTAGCATCTAAACCATCACCACTTCTAATCTATGCTAAAGCTTTCCTCCTTGATAGAGATTTTGGTCAGTGCAATCATAGGCCTCTCTTCTCTTTCCCTCATCCGGACTTGACCTAGGGAGGAAAAAGTGACTTATAAAATTATCTGTGAGTTGTCCATGTTTGACTCATCTCTGCCGTCTGTTTTGTCCGGGAGCACGATTCTTCCCAGAATCTTGAGTTTCCTTCTCTTCCTCCTCCACGAATGTTACCTGGACTCCCGCTTGTGGTTGCCTTGTGCTCTGCTTCAGCTCTGCCTGCGGTTGGTGGGTAAACTTGGTTTGTGGGTTTACTTAGGAGACTCATTTGGCTGTCTCTCAAAGCAGTAGCATTTCCAACAACATTGAAGTACACGTTAGTCTCCATATCTACTTCTTGTCTTATTTCTCAAAATATCAGGGCCTAGAAGAGAAATGGTATTCATCAAGGGTCTTCTTTTTGAAGACTCAATTTTCACAACATTGAAGACAAGAGTGTCTTAGTCCATCTAATTAATTCAATAACTCTTAAATATCTATTATTCTCATTTTTGCTGTTCAGTCACTCAGTCGAGTCCAGCTCTTCGTGACCCCACTGACTGCAGTATGCCAGGTTTCCCTGTCCTTCACCATCTCCTGAAGATTTCTCAAACTCATGTCCACTGAATTGGTGATGTCGTCCAACCATCTCATCCTCTTTTATCCTGTTCTCCTCCTGCCTTCTATCATTTCCAGTATCATGGTCTTTTCCAATGAGTTGGCTCTTCGCATCAGGTGGCCAGAATATTGGAGTCCAGCATCAGTCCTTCCAATGAATATTCAGGGTTGATCTCCTTGTAGTCCAAGGGACTCTCAAGAGTCTTCTCCACCATTTTGCAAGTGAGAAATGAGAAGCTCAATAGTTAAAATGCTCAGTACCATATTGTGAATGGTTGAGCTAGGGTTTGGACAGTATCTGCCTAGCTACAAGTCCCATATTCTTAAATCTGCAATCTGCTTCTTAGAGTCACTGAGATAAAGGATTATTGGTCTTGCTCTCTCATCTTCCTGATGAGGAACAAAGTCAAGTGGAAATGAAGTTAATTGCTCAAGGTCATGCAGCTTATAATTCATTATATCAAGCCTTGCAACTGGGTTTTTGCACTTGTCTTCTATAAATTTGTAATCAAGAAGTAGCTGAGGCAAAAGAAAACATTGCCAGGTGTGGCTAA
This sequence comes from Redunca redunca, assembly GCA_006410935.1. Lineage (NCBI taxonomy): Eukaryota > Metazoa > Chordata > Mammalia > Artiodactyla > Bovidae > Redunca > Redunca redunca. Next base: position 411,583 of record SJYQ01010605.1, on the reverse strand, counting down.
AATCTTTCATAACAAATCTGATGCCATATTTGCATTTGGCTACAAGATAAAAAAAAAACTGCAAAAGCATAATTAAATATCCATTTTCAGCTTGGTTTAAAACTAGAATAAAAAAATGCCAGCAACTATTTTCAGTAGAGGGCAAAGGCTAAGGAGTTTTTAAAAAGAGAACAGCCAAATTTTATAATTTCTGTTACTAAGGTTGAAACAATTATGCAAAATCATTTATCTATAGAGCATGAACATAAATTATTTTTGTATTGCTAACTAATATAAAATCTATTCTGATGCTGTTATTCTTTCATTATGAACAAATTTGATGATGAAATTATCCTTTTCTGACTTAACCTATAAGTTCAGTCCTTATACATCTATGAGTGCTACTGGAGGATATTCATCCCAACAATTTAAGTCTAATTCTTCTGATTTATACTCTCTTACAACCCTTCTCAACCCCTTAGGTGCACTGGGAATCTCAAGTCTTGTATTAACCTGTATGTACTTTGGTATCCTCCTGCACATCTGCATTCACAAGCAAAACAGAGGGCTTGTGCAATTAGTATAATTCAAATATCCTTCATAAAATGTCATTTTATGTATCAGTTCAGCTGCTCAGTCATGTCCGACTCTTTGCGACCCCATGGACTGCAGTACTCCAGGCCTCCCTGTCCATCACCAACTCCCAGAGTCTACCCAAACCCATATCCACTGAGTCAGTGATGCCATCTAACCATCTTATCCCTTGTCGTCCCCTTCTCCTCCTGCCCTCAATCGTTCCCAGCATCAGGGTCTTTCCCAATGAGTCAGTTCTTCGCATCAGGTGGCCGAAGTATTGGAGTTTCAGCTTCAACATTAGCCCTTCCAATGAAGATTCAGGACTGATCTCTTTTAGGATGGACTGGTTGGATCTCCTTGCAGTCCAAGGGACTCCTAACAGTCTTCTCCAGCACCACAGTTCAAAAGCATCAGTTCTTCAACACTCAGCTTTCTTCACAGTCCAAGTCTTTATAGTCCAACATATATGTTATGTATATCAATTAGTTACCACTGCTAAGACCCCCACACAAAATAGCTTGAACAACTGGCTGTTCACTAATATTTCTCATGGTCCTCAGGGCTAGGAGACCTTGACTGTTATCTACCATCAGCTGAAGGTGGGTTAGGTGGCTTTGCCCATCTTGGCTTCATTCTCATATGTATCTGTGGCTTTCGCCAAAGTTATTTGTCTGTTTTCCATGTGCCCCTTCATCCTCTAGCAGGATAACTCAGGCTTATTTGTGGGTTTGTTCAAACCCATTATGGTGATTGTAGAGAAGCAAGAACTAGGAGTGTAAATGTGCAAGAGATTTTTCAAGTCTCTGTTTGTGTCAAGCCTACTAATACCCTCTTGGCCAAAGCAAGTCTCACAGTTGAGCCAGCTTCAGAGTGAGAGGGGACTGCAGGGTAAAAACTGTAGGATAAACAGTATGATTAGGGGGAGGCCATTAATGCAAGCATTGTACTAGACAATGCCAGATATCTGATGGGTTAATTAAAATGCATTATGGCATTGGCTAAATCCTGATAATACTTTTAAGCAATTCAATGCTGATCAGCAATATAACTTTACTCTTGTTGCTGCACATATAATGAGAAGCAAAGTATACCACCCCAAAATATGCTACTTTGATATATTGATTTTTTTAAATTAAAGCTACGTAAGGAACAGCCAATGCAAGAAGGGCACGCTGATTTTTCTTTGTCCCACTGAATGTAGAGAATAAATCTCTTGTGTGTAAACTATACCTCCTATACCAGGAGGGCATACGGTGTCCTTACCACCAGAGACGGAGGATTCAGGGCTAACAAGCCTATATTAACTAAACTTGTTACTTCCTCACAAATTCTCTACCCCTTCGCTCAAACCCTTTTGTCTTGACAAAGCTACCTGCTTTGGTCACTTCCTTGAGCCTCCTTTTTTTTTTTTTAAATAAACTCTCATATGTGTGAAATTAATTTATTTTCTCCTGTTGTTCTAAGTCAATTTATTTGTCCATTCGAAACGCAGAGGGGAAGAAGGGAAACGAGTTCCTCCCCTACAATAACCAGCTAGAGTAGGTTGAATGAACTGACTCATATGGGAACTTGGTAGGTTAGATTATGATCTGAGTGAAGGGAAAAGGATGTCAAAACTTTTCAAAGTGACTGTTTTCTAATGGCTATCTTCTTAAATCTCCCCAGATTCTTTATGAAGGTATAATTTGTATATAAAATCTGCAAGCAACTAATGGATACAGTTTGGTGGGTTTAGACATATGCGTGCATTCCTGTTACCATCACAACAACCCAGGTATAGTAAACATCTATCGTGTCCAAGTTTTTCCCATCACTTTGGATTTTTATGTGTTGTTTGCTTGTTCTGTGGTAAGAAGCACTTAACATGATAGCTACCCTCTTCACAAATGGTTTCTTTAACCTAACAAAAGCACAGGCAATAAAAACAAAAATACTTCAGTGGGTCTACATCAAACTGAAATGCTGTACACAATGGAAGAAACCATCAACAGAGTTAACTGGCAATCTGTGGGACGGGGGAAATATTTGCAAGCCATATATACTTCCAAAATAGAGCAGTAACTCAAAAGCACCCCCCCCACATAACCCAATTAAACAATGGCAAAGAACTTGAATAGACATTTCACCAAAGAAGACATACCAAGTCCAACAGATACACACAAAGATATTCAACCTCAATCAGGAAGATGCAAATCAAATGGATTTTAAACCTGTTTGGATAACTATTGCAAAAAAGAGATATCAAGTGTAGATATTGGAACCCTTGCACACTGTTGGTGGAAATGTAAATTGATTCCGCAGCTTCAGAAAGCAGAATGGAGGTTCCCTTCAAAATTTAAAACATGATTACCACATAAACCACCAATCCTTTTTCTGAGTGAATATCCAAAATAATTGAAATTATTTCCCAATGAAAAATAGAGAAAATTCTCATAGAAAAAATCCTCTATGATTTGTGATAACACGGATGCACCTGGAAGATATTATGCTAACTGAATCAAGTGAGTCACAGGAGGACAAATACTGCATGATTCTTCTCATACAGGGCACCTGAAGTAGCCAAGGTTACAGAAATAGAGTGGAACAGTGATTATTAGAAGATAGGAATAAGAGTATATAGTTTAATGGGTAAATCTGATGTAAAGGATAGTACCCATAATTAGCAATAAAGTATTGTGTACTTAAAAATTTATCTAGGGACTATTTTCTTGAAACAACCAAATAATTACCTTTAACACTGGCACTGAGTATCTTGGATAGTTTCTTGGGTTGCTTCAGGACTTGAGTCTATATCTATTTTTCAAAAAAGTTAATTTTTATTGGAGTATAATTGATTTACAATGTTGTATTAATTTCTGCTGTACAACAGAGTGAAACAGTTATTCATATACATGTATCCCCTCTTTCAGATTTGGTTCCTGTTTAGGTCACCACAGTTGAAACTGTATCTTTTGACTTTAAGAATTTCTTTCTAACTCAGAACCAATAAAACAAAGCTTTGCTTTTAGGCACATTTCACTAAATATACATCAAGTACCATCAAGGTGGATTTAAATCACTCACGTTTGCATCTTATTCTTAATTCTACATTCCCAATCACTTAGTCACTTTAATCAATTACTTATTGAAGCAAAGTGCTTCTAGATGAAATATTATTAACATAGATACTAAATGAAAGAAAGCATGTGGGCTTTTGAGCATTAACCACACAATTAATTAAATCACACTGAATCCATTGACTTAGGTCTTACTGTATTATGAGCATTTATCTTGACATGTCTTTTAACCATAATTGCTAGCTTGTTAATTGGGTGTATCAACCTTCATTTTACTATTACTATTATTATATGATTATTTATATGGAGGAAGTAGATAAAACAGGCAGTCATCATTCCCATAAACTAAATCTATAGGTGCAAAACTACACTGAATGTAATCCTATATGAATACAAGATAGGATTTGAGGAGAGGTTTATTCTGAATGGAGTTGGTAAATGTTTCCCTTCTTGTCATAGTTAATACCACATGGCATTCATGATGTTAATATTGATAATGTAAACAGGATATAAAGCTAGAGAAGACAGAGCTCCTGCTTTTAGAAACTTACCATCTGAAGAGGAAACAATAATTTAATACATAAAAACACAAAACATGACATGTTAAATCATATAGAACTTGGGTGAGAATCCTAGTTTTGCCATGTATTAGCTACAACTTAATGGGTCTTACCAAATCCCAGGTTCCCATGCAGAATACTGAGAAAGCTCTGTCGGAAGAAGCAAGTGTGATAATGCATGTAAAATGCTAATAGCCGTTCCTGTATATCGTAAATGCTTAATTAATATTATTCTTTAATTGCATTAATGGAGAAAATAGAAAACATATACACATGATTATAATGAAAATCCTGCAAATTAATAAAACATTAGCTTAAGCAAATTTGTTTATTACTTCAAAAACTGCAATAGTATTTTTTAATGCACAAGTAAACCTAATTGAAATTTAACACTTTTAATTCAAAATTAAGCCCTCAGTTATCAGCCTTCAGTTATCTCAGGAGAAATATGGAATTTCACATGTTTGTGATTTATGCTCACATGAGCCTTGGCTGGCTTAAGATACTTTTCTCACGGTATTTGCAGAAGGAGCTGGAGTTCTTATTTTGTCGTGGGTGGTTTTGTTGTTTACAAAGGGTATCCCCCATCTCAGGGGTTTCCCAAATTGAATGTGCATAATCAAAGCAAAACCAATACAATATTGTAAAGTAAAATATATATATATAATAATAATAAATAAATAAAAATTAAAAAAAGAAAAACACACACACACATAGAGGGGCTTCCCTGGTGGCTCCATGGCAAAGAGTCCATCTGCCGCCGCAAGAGACACAGGTTCGCTCCCTGGGCTGGGAAGACCCCACGTGCCGTGGAGCAGCTAAGCCCGTGCGCCTCATCTGTTGAGCCGGTGCTCTGGAGCCTGGGAGCCGCGGCTACTACGCTCGCCACAGCTGCTGAGGCCCGTGGGCCTTAGAAGCCATACTCCGCAGCAGGAGAAGCCGCTGCCCTGGAAAGTCTGGGCACCGCTATTAGCGAGTGGCTGCCGCCGGCCACAAGCCTGCGCAGCAACAAAGACCCAGCGCGGCCAAAACAAGCAAAGAAACAAATACAATCATATACAAAAAATGAGCTCATCAAACATGCAAATTCAAGCTTCCTTAGAGATCTGTATCAGGTGGCGGCAGTGTGACCAAAATACATGTATGTATGTATGTATATATATACATATATATATATATATATACTTTTTTTTTTTTTATAAGCATCACAGGTAACACTGATTCAGGGAGTCAGAAGCAGCGCTGCAAAATTTGAGAACCATTGCAAAATGTCTCTGCTGTGAGTACTTTTATAATAAAGACTTAGAAATCCAGGCTGGAGGCAGACGAGTACTAGGACTTGAGGAGCACAAAGGCTTACTTGAAGTGGGGTTGATGTGTTAATGTTTACATTTTTGAAAATTTATGATAGCCTACAGCCCTGGTGGCTCAGCTGGTAAAGAATCCACCTGCAGTGCAGAAGACCTGGGTGCCATTCCTGGGTTGGGAAGATCCCCTGGAGAAGGGAACGCCAGTTTTCTGGCCTGGAGAATTCCTTGGGCTGTATTGTCCATGGGGTCGCAAAGAGTCAGACATGCTTGAGCGACTTCCAAAAAAAAAAATGTCCATTCATAATCATTTGAAAAGCATTGACAGTGGAGTTGGTAGTGAAGAGAATATGTGAATGCTTGTATGTAGAGCTGTCAGAATTAAAATTGGTGTGGGGGAGGGGAGCAGCGGTTGGTGGACATACTGAGGGTCAAATAAATCAGCTATGAAGGAAGAACATAAAATTAGATTTCCTCTTATGCCCACAGCACAAAAGGCTTCACTTAAGGATTTAAAAATTGAAAACATTAAGGGCTGATTTTGAAGCTGAAACTCCAAAACTTTGGCCACCTGGTACGAAGCGCTGACTCACTGGAAAAGACCCTGATGCTGGGAAAGATTGGGGGCAGGAGGAGAAGGGGACGGCAGAGGATGAGATGGATGGATGGCATCACTGACTCGATGGACATGAGTCTGAGTGAACTCTGGGAGATGGTGATGGACAGGGAGGCCTGGTGTGCTGCAACTCATGGGGTCGCAAAGAGTCGGACACGACTGAGTGACTGAACTGAACTGAAATAAAAAATAAAGAGTAATTTTGGGCATACCAATCACTCCATATGGAATTAATTTTAAAATTCTTTTTTTAAAAATGATTAAACTGTATTACGTGGCAGCCCTTGGCTGTTTCCCTGTGTGTGTGTGTGTGCTCAGTCACTCAGTCATGTCTGACACTGCCTCCACAGACTGTAGCCCGCCGTGCACCGGATCCTAAAGGACCAGTCCTGAGAAAACGGCTGTTTTAGGAAATGAATACATTCAGTGCCCAAGCCAAAGCTTTCCTGAACTAAAAATAATAATAATAATAATATTTTCATTTGTGTGAAGTAACTTTTTCTCAATAAAATAAATATAATTAATGATATTCATAGTGACTTTGTTTAATTTGGGAAAATTGTAAAGTTCTCAGATTTTTGTATCCTCTGTTATAAAAAATTCACATGATCAAGTTAAGCAGTAGTAAGCAATAGAGTATAGAATTCTCCATACAAGCACTGTGAAAATGGTTTCAAGTCAAATAATAATCATCATTATATACTCTCCTCTGAATGGCACAATTCAATACAAAAATATGACGCATGTAAGTCAAGCTAATTTAGATGCACTGTAGAAAGAACAATAAGAATTATAGAAAAAGAAATAAAGCTTATGAGGAATCTGCTACCTGTCAAGCACTGTTCTATGTACCCATATTTAGTAATGCTAGTTCTCAAAGAAGTTCTTCAGGAGAGCTGTCCTGGATATGATTTTACAAATGGTACCTGAGACTTGCAGATGTTAAGTAAATTGTCAAAGACAGCACAGCTTGCAACTGGAAAAACCAGGATTTAAATTTACACATTCCTGTGTTCTTTCAGTAAAATTGTCATAAACATCTCTAGCATATAAAATGTATTCACTATTTACTTCAATTGCATTCTGAAGCAAATAAACTAGCAAATGTGTGCTGATTTCTTTAAGAAAGGGAGCTCATAACATGAATTTGGGACCACTCATTATGTATTAATTATGCTCAACAGTTGATCCCTTAACTTAGCATTTTAATGTTCCCCTTGCAACATCACCATGTCATTAATTCATTTAGCAACCCCAATAGAATGAATGTCTGACTCTCCAGTGGGCCCAATCTAAATGGTCAAATGGTTTTTAGCAGTGATACCCAGAGATGAAGTTTCCTGGGTATCACAGACCATGTAAAAACCTCAATACTACTGTCTGTCTCAGCAAATTATCTGTAATAGCAATATTAATTTAGGAGCCAGAATTTCTTTCCTCCAGAGGAAAGTGTAAAATAACCTGTCCTTGCAATTAAATAGGACTTTTATTGTTAAAAATAATTCAGAATCACCTAAAAGTGAATTCTGTCAGAGTTCTAGTAAAAATCTGCAATAAAGTTAATTTTAAAATAACACTTAAACCACCCCAAGATTGCAGCATCTAACTTAAATTGCTACACTGTCTTCTTTAACAGCATAACATAAAGTAATATTTGTTAATTTATTTAGCAAATGAAATTCTAAAAGCCTGCTACATGACTATCCAAAGACAATAACATTTGTGAAGAAGCATTTTGGGGTAGCCTGTTAAAATATTTAAGTCTTTGATTACAAATCATTTCTCCTAGCTTTATGGATGTAAAAGTGTTGAGCTAAATAGAGCGCTATAGAGCTACAAACAGATGGACTCAAATGTGACTAAGAAACTATAGAAACAAAGCAACTTCATTTTACTTGCACATGTGTGAAATGAAATGAAGAACTGCTCACCCAAGCATGTTACAGGTGAGAGGTACGGGTCCAGTGCAGGCAAGTCAAGGACGGAGCATCTTCCAGGCCGACGGAATTAAGTTTCCGATCCAGTTTTACGTTCATCTTTTACTTCCTCTGTACTTGTTCCATTACCGTTTTGCCTTCATTTTTTTTTTTCATCTTAGACTTCAGTTTACTTATTATTCTAAAGCAAATACAGAACATATCGCCCACTCTGTTTCTTTTTTATTATGCGCTTAGAACGTGTAGCAACTTCATAATAAATAACTACTCTTATTTAAATTTATATTAAAAAGTGGGGATCAAGAAAACGTGTCTCTTTGTAGCAAAAGGAACATCACACAAAAGCGTCTCCCATCACAGCCTGCTCACCACACTCACAGCTGTTTCTCACAGAAAGATGAACTGACAGGAAATAAGATCTTTTTACTCTGACAGCATTCAAATACTCAAAAGCAGGAAACCAGAGAGAGAACAATTTGCTAAAGGGAGGCACGTGCTACAGATGGTGAGAAGCTTACAACAGGCTAGACTGAGAAAGGATTTCAGAGAAAATGTAGCATAAACAGGTGATTCAGTGAAGGCTCAAATGATGCTATTCTGTCTATGATTGCAGTTTCCATGATTATGTTTAGATCTTAACATGATAATTAATGTTTATCTACAACCTTGGGGAATAAAAAAGATCAGTCTTTTGGCATGTTCAAATCAAATCATCAGTTGCCTTCGTTTTCTTTTTTTCTTTTAATGGTCTCTGTAAATAAAAATGGTGGCCACTAAAGGACTCAGAAATTGACTGCTGCAAAATATTAATTTCTGGTTGAGGCTGAATAAAAAGCTGTGCTGTATAATTTGGCTATCATCTTTAGAGGAGAGAGAGAGCAGATCAGAGCTATTTAAATACGATGAGGAAGGGGCATGGCGTTTAAGTCTGTCATCTAAGATTGCAGGGATCTCATTCTGCTCCATTTCAGAGGGCATGAGGGTATGTGGGAAGGTATGAGGTGGGAGAAACAGCCTGCCGTTGGAACAAGCAGGGAGCAAGAGAAAAGGTGCCATTAGAAAACAGACCAGCTGTCTTAGGACTTAGATGACTCCCACAGGAGGATTGCACCAGACAATCTGTAAAGTTCCTGGTGGAGGTGGTGGTATAGTCACTAAGCCATCTCCCATTCTTGTGACCCTATGGACTGTAGCACACCCCCCTCCCCTCAAGCCCCACTGCCCATGGATTCCCCAGGCAAGAACTAAGGGGTGGGGTGGTCATTTCCTTCTCCAGGGAATCTTTCTGACCCAGGGATCGGACCCAGGTCTCCTGCATTGCAGGTGTTCTGAATTGCAAGCAGACTCTTTACCAACTGAACCACCAGCAGCTATCAAATCACAGACATTTGCAGCATGAAGAAGATTCATGATCCTGGACAGGCTCATGACTTCTGAGGAACTAGACTGAGGATGAGATTCATTGGGTCTTGGCTTCCTTTGTTAATTTCCAGCTTATTTCTTTCAGAAGCTAGCTAGGTTTCCTTCATAAGAAGTTTGTCTGCATCCCCAAAGAGCTATGTTTTGTATTCTCCATCTTCTTCCTTAAGCATCCTTTGGGGTAACTAGTCCTACTGTGAATTTTGCATCTCTTCCTTAAAGAGAATCAACCATTTTCTGTGCTGGTGCACCTAGATTCATTGTTTATTGCTATATGGTGTTTGCAGGTTCACAGAATGCTAAGATGGCAGGAAATCCAAATTATATAAATCAGCCCCTTTAGTCCATGGACAAGTAAAAGCAAACAAAAAGCCCAGAGACATCAAGGAACCAAGAGAGTCATGTAGAAGTTACTGGTAAATTTAGGGACAGAAATCACATTGCATAATTTCTAAATTACTTACTCCCTTCTCTTTACAATCCTGTAGTTGCTTTCTTATCACAAATTACAGTGCCCCTTGTTTTCCAAATAAAGTATTAAAATATGCATCTTTCATGTTTTCTCTCTCTTTAATTTTTTTTCCTGTTTATTGATCTTGACTTTGAGGAAAAAAAAATAGTTGATAGTTCATGAATCTAATTTCTGGTCATCCTGAATTATTTTCCATTTGTCAATTTCTCATTTTCATCTTTGCACTCAAACTCATTATTCTTCGTTTTTATCTTCACTGAACTTCAATTGGCATCTATTAACCTGCATCCTTGTTCAATATGACTCCTCTGGATGTTGAAGCTGACTGGGGTGGGAAATGATGTGGAGAGTTGTAGTGTTGGCGGCCGCTTGATATCAGATGCAGATTTAGAATTTAGTATTTCTCTCTATTCTGCAAAGATTATTTAATTCATGTATCTGTGTGTGTTCTCTTTTGGATCAAAGAGGAAGATAAAACTCCATACCGGTGACTTTCTAGAATGCAAAATGAATTTGGGTGATTATACATTCACAGAATGTCATGAATAGATGGACTGGCGGAGTCCAGATTTCTTATCTATTCATCTTGCTTTCATTTATTGCACATCAGCCATGTACCAGGTACTTTGCCAAATAGAGATGAAAGCATAAGCCTTCCCCTCGGGGGGGGGGGAATTCAGATTTTATTAGGAGTGGCTGGAGGCAGAAAGGGAAACAGTCACCATCAGACCGTCAGTGTCCACTGCAAAGACTTGCTGGATTGTTGCTTAGGGTGTGACATCTGCAAACAGGCAGACCCAGATCCCAACCAAGAAATCCAGGGAAGACTTTCTGAAGAAAGCAATGCCTGAGCCTGTTGGAGGATGACAAGAGAGCAGGAGCCAAGTGAAAATGCATAAGGAAGGCAGAGGGTAATATAACACACAAAAGGATAAGATCCAGAGCTGAACAGAACGGGCACATACAGGAAAATATAATAGGTTTGGAATGATTGCACTGTAGGAAGCTTCCTGAGAAAGGGCAATAAACAGGCATTCCCCATTCCTGCAGTTCTCTTTATGGCAAGCTAAAGGGTCGGATCTTCTTGTGGAAACTGCGGAAAAACCTTGAAAGACTTTAATTGAGAGGGTGATAGCATGAGATTTATGTTTTCATCAGCTGCTGCTAACAGCAATACAGAAGGCAGATTTAGCAGAGGTTGGGGTGCTTAAAGAAGTGAAACTGGGAAAACAGCTATCAGACAGAAGCTTATAATAATCCATGTAAGAAAAGGTGAGGTCTGGAGTGAAGGCAGCCTCAGGAAGAATGGAAAAGCAAGATGCACTGAAAACCATTAAGGGTAGAAAATGCATGCTCCAGAGAACAGCGGGGCCTGAAGATGTGAAATTAATCAACCTGGGCCACACACTTAATGAGTACCAGAGCTGCAATTGGAACCAGGTGCCTACATCCAGCCAAGGAATATTTCTGCCACACGACTCTGCCTCTTCATGTCTGCACTTTGACAATGACAATAATTAAATTTAAGATAGATTGTCTATTTATAGCAAAGGGTTATATTTAAGAGACCCCACTTTTCCTCATTATCCAAGGCAAGTAAATGCAGGTGTTCGATTCAGATAGAATAGGATGCTAACGACTCTTTCAATGCCTGAACTTCCTGGAAGCAAATAGACATAGGTTGCCCTTGATTTAACCTTAGAGTAGATATCACTTCCCTTCATCACTGGGCAAGGTGTTGATAGATTTCCTGACTCATCTCTCTGGATTTTTTTTAACCCAAAGGGACACAGTGTCACTAGGTGCTCTTGCCAAGAGAGCAGCATTTCACATCAAGCCCTTATTCCTCAACAGATTTTGGGGGGCTAGAACAGGAGTAGGAGTCCAGGAGATGTGTGGGTTAACCGCAAATTGCTGTATCCCTGCGTACGGCTCTTCCTTAACTAAATGCTAGAGTCTGTGACAACCGATACTCTCACTGCAAGGATAAAATGAAGGAATATGTGTGAAAGGGCTTTGTGAAGCTATAAATGTGAACAGTGAAGGTCAGGACTTGATATCATTCATTCATCCAAAGTAAAGATCCTTTTAAAATATTTTGCAATGTTTGGTTTCGAAGGGATGGCAGAGGTATGGCACCTCTTTGCCCAAACATTCAGTGTAGAGCACACTGTCGTCATAGATTTCAGACTGTTCTCAACTGCCCTTAACTCAATTTGCTAATGTGCCCCTCATCTCTTAGACTACCGTTAGTAAAGAGTAGCTAACAGAAGTTTTGTGGGAGAGAGGATTAGCTCACCACACCCGTGACATCACCACCAGGTGATATTATGCACTTAGACATTACTCTCTGAAGTTATTAGCAAACACATGCAATGTACAGGGTTCCCAAGAGGCGTTCTGCAGACTGGAGGGAGAGTGCACCTAGAGCTGACACCATGTTCCACACTCCAGTGCTCACTCGATCTTCACAACAAGGGAAACGAGTCACCTGCATTTTCCACAAAAGGGCACGTACTGAAAGCACTTTCATTCTCAGGGGCACCCACAGATTAGAACATGTAAATATACTCTTCAAACACAAGAGGGGAAAGGGGAAAGGATAAAGTGATGGTGCCATGACAAGAGTGTTGGTGGAAGGTCAGAGAAGAAAGTTTTTCATTATATTGTAATCATAGATCAGGACACAAGAGATAGAACTCTTGACCAGCAGCTGAGATGTTGAAGAGTACCTTGGAGGTGCATCCACTTACGGATCTATCAGTTTCCATGTTTGAAATCTCTAGACTAACTAAGCTCTCTCTATGTTCAACATGAAATGACTAGTGCCCAAATGCTCATGAACTGACCCAAGATATGTAAAAAAACAAAACAAAACAGAATCGCTGAAACTTCCTTTGTTCACTTGTTCATGGTTTAAGAGTAGATTGATGTAAAGGGCAATCAGTCAGTCAATTCAGCCACTCAGTTGTGTCCAAATCTTTGTGACCCATCGACTGTAGCAGACCAGTTTTCCCGGTCAATCACCAACTCCCGGAGTTTACTCAAACTCATGTGCATCGAGTTAGTGATGCCATCTCATCCTCTGTCATCCCCTTCTTCTCCTGCCTTCAAACTTTCCAGCATCAGGGTCTTCTCTGAATCAGTTCTTCCCGTCAAGTGGCCAAAGTATTGGAGTTTCAGCTTCAGCATCAGTCCTTCCAATGAATATTCAGGACCGATTTCCTTTAGGATGGATTGGTTAGAGCTCCTTGCAGTTCAGGGGACTCTCAAGAGTCTTCTCCAACACCACAGTTCAAAAGCATCAATTCTTTAGTGCTCAGCCTTCTTTATAGTCCAACTCTCAAATCCATACAAGACTACTGGAAAAACCTTAGCTTGGACTAGATGGACCTTTGTTGGCAAACTAATGTCTGCTTTTTAATATGATGTCTAGGTTGGTCATAACTTTTCTTCCAAGGAGCAAGTGTCTTTTAATTTCATGGCTGTAGTCACCATCTGAAGTAATTTTGGAACCCAGAAAAATAAAGTCAGCCACTGTTTCCACTGTTTCCCCATCTATTTGCCATGAAGTGATGGAATGTGATGCCATGGTCTTACTTTTCTGAAGTTTGAGTTTTAAGCCAACTTTTCTCTCCTCTTTCACTTTCATCAAGAGGCTTTTTAGTTCCTCTTCACTTTCTGCCATAAGGGTGGTGTCATCTGCATATCTGAGGTTATTGATATTTCTCTTGGCAATCTTGATTCCAGCTTGTACTTCATCCAGTCCAGCATTTCTCATGATGTACTCTGCATATAAGTTAAATAAGCAGGGTGACAATATACAGCCTTGATGTACTCCTTTTCCTATTTGGAACCAGCCTGTTGTTCCATGTCCAGTTCTAACTGTTGCTCCTGACCTGCATACAGATTTCTCAAGAGGCAGGTCAGGTGGTTTGGTATTCCCATCTCTTTGAGAATTTTCCACAGTTTGTTGTGATCCATAGAGTCAAAGGTTTTGGGATAATCAATAAAGTAGAAGCAGATGTTTTTCTGGAACTCTTCTGCTTTTTCAATGACCCAATGGATGTTGGCAGTTTGATCCCTGGTTCCTCTGCCTTTTCTAAATCCAGCTTGAACATCTGGAAGTTCACGGTTCACATACTGTTGGAGCCTGATTTGGAGAATTTTGTGCAATTGTGTGATATTGTGAACACTCTTTGGCAATGCCTTTCTGTGGGATTGGAATGAAAACTGACCTTTTCCAGTCCTGTGGCCACTGCTGAGTTTTCCAAATTTGCTGGTTTATTGAGTGCAGCACTTTCACAGTGTTATCTTGTAGGATTTGAAATAGCTCAACCGGAATTCATCACCTCCACTAGCTTTGTTCGTAGTGATACTTCCTAAGGCTCACTTGACTTTGAATTCCAGGACGTCTGGCTCTGGGTGAGTGATCACACCATCATGATTATTTGGATCATGAAAATGTTTTTGTATAGTTCTTCTGTGTATTTTTGCCACCTCTTCTTAATATCTTCTGCTTCTGTAAGATCGATACCATTTCTATCCTTTATTGTGCCCATCTTTGCATGAAATGTAAAGGTGCAAAACCCAAAATTCAGTGTCTGGATTTAGATGATCAACTGGGGTTTCTATGAGTCCCCCTCACTTTCTTTAATGGGCCCCATACGAAAGAAAGAATATGGAAACAAATGCCCCGCTAGCCTAATTGTTATAGGCCTCTTCCCTGTACCGAGGTACTTCCCATGTACTGTGAGGAGAGAGCTGAAGGAAGCTCAAGCCTCACCCAGAGTCAGTGCCACTGACCGCAGACGGTCCCGGCCTTACCCTGGACTCCGGGTCCCCTCAGATCATGCCTGTGCTTCTAAAGACGTCTTGGACTATAGCAAGGTTTTATCCCCAACTGGTTCAAGAAGGCATCATTTACTGCATAACCACCTCTTGTTTTTTCTCCTAAGCTCTAATCAAAAAGTCGCATTGTTCCACATGTTCACCATACCTGTGTTCCCTTCTTGGGTGTTATTTGTCAGTCTTTTTAGCTTTTTCTGTGGCTAAGTGAGTTATTCACATCATAACGCTTATCAGCAAAACACCTGTCAATTCATCACTCACAGTTTCTGTAATACGATAGCCATTGTTACATTATTTAGTCTTGTTATTATTTTTTATCATTTGAGCCACCAGGGAAGCTCATGCATATACATGGGTGTGTACATATACATACACATCTCCAGGGACAGATACACATTACCAATTATATTCATTGATGTAATCTCCTGTGGTTCGTTCCTTGTCTCTGGATTTAACATATTTTGCCTCGATGACTTTGATATTCATTAGATACTTATTAGAATGGATAACCAATGACTTCTGGAAATGCTGACTGTCCTTTTGATTTAGAGATGAATATCTCTGTACCATCTTTTCTGAATAGTGCATGGAGAAATGACACATTGTAATAAAAATTCTCTGTGCAAACTATTTTTATTGTTGTTATTACCTTAGATATAGTTTGACCCCATTTCCAAGATTCCTTACGGTTGAACAGTGATCATTAAATTAGCAAACCAAAATGAAGCAACCATTTATCTGTGTCCAGAACAATTGTGTTAGGATAGGTTTCATGTGTGTCTGTGGCATCATCATCTCAGCATCAGGCTTTCTCCATTTAGTTGGCTCTCCAGGAAATCTTCACTTCACTTGGCCAAAGTATTGGAACTTCATCATCCCTCAAGTTCATATTCAGAGTTGATTTCCTTAGGATTGACTGGTTTGATCTTCTTGTACCTCAAGAGTCTTCTACAACACCACAATTCAAAAGCATCAATTCTTCAGCACTCAGCCTTCTTCACGGTCCAGTTCCACACGTGACTACTGGGAACACCAAAGGTTTGACTCGGTGGACCCTTGTTGGCAAACTGATGCCTATGCTTCTCAATGCACTACGTTTGCCATAGTTTCTCGCCCAAGGAGCAAGCATCTTTTAATTTAATGGGTGTGGCAGTTTTGGAGCCCAGAAAAATAAAATCTGTCACTGTTTCCACTTTTTCCCCCATCTATTTACCATGAACTGATGGGACCACATGCCATGATCTTCTTTTTGGAATACTGAGTTTTAAGCCAGCTTTTTCACTCTCATCTTTCACTCTCATCACGAGGGTTTTTAATTCTCCACTTTCTGCTACTAGAGTGGTATCATCTGCATATCTGAGATTATGGATATTTCTCAGAAAATCCTGATTCTAGCTTGTGCTTCATCCAGCCCAACATTTTACATGATGTACTCTGCAGGGTGACAATATACAGCCTTGACAGAGTCCTTTCCTGATTTGGAACCAGTCTGTGGTTCCACGTCTGGTTCTAACTTTGCTTCTTGACCTGCATACAGGTTTCTCAAGAGCCAGGTAGGGTGGTCTGGTATTCTCATCTCTTTCAGAATTTTCCACAGTTTGCTGTGAACCACACAGTCAAAGGCTCTAGCATAATCAATGCAGCAGAAGTAGACTTTTTCTGGAATTTTGTTGCTTTTTCTATCACCTACTGCTGAAGCCTAGCTTGAAGGCTTTTGAGCATTACTTTGCTAATGTAGTCTCTATAAACCTCTAGTAACATTATGTAAGTCATTAAATAAAGGTTCACAGATGTAACCACATGTTTACTAATTAAAAAATAAAACAACT
>SJYQ01010605.1:360249-380552 GCA_006410935.1 Redunca redunca | reverse complement strand
TAAAAAAAAAAAAAAACAAAAACCTATCAATGACAAGAATAAATAGTATGTGCTTAGAAACTAAAGATTGTTTGTTTCCTAATGGTTCAAGATGTTATCCCACCAGATGGAGAATTTCACTGAGTTTTGTTTCCCAGGAAATTTGATAGAATTGAAAAAAGATCATGTGACGAAAGAGAAACAAAAAAGGAACTGGAGAGCAGGTGAAACAGTGTAGCATTATCCAAAGAAGATTCTTTTTCTCTCAATATAAATAATGTCACTGATATATTGTTTCTAAGGGTTATGCTACTGAATTTCCAACAGTGACTGGTCAGGGAGTCTGGATACTGGAGCAAATAGAGAAGGACTCCAATTCAAGTCACATGATTGCACAGACTTATTTGAAACCTGATGCAACTAATGACCCAAGGTAAGACTGTGATCTGCCTCTCAGGACTGCTAGCAGAACAGACAGGTGGCTATTTGTTTTCACTGGCTTTTGTTTAAATAGATGGGTAGCCACCATTTATACACACACAGATTGCTCACAGAACCACATTTTAAATGTAATGCATGCATATTATTCGCCTATATTCTATATGCAGCTTAGTTCGCAAATGTGACACATTGTACAAGGGTATTTCCTTGTCTTTGTTTCCTCAAGCGTATTCCCAGATCACTTCTCAAAATGAGGAAGCATCATATCACATTATGGGTGTTTCCAGTGAGTTCTGGTAGTTCTGGGAGGGACAGATGTTGATAAGATGCAGATTTCTCTCATGCCTATAAAACGTTAGTCACTCAGTCGTGTCTGACTGTTTCTGACCCCAAGGACTGTAGCCCACCAGGCTCCTCTGTCCATGGCATTCTCCAGACAAGAATACTGGAGTGGGTTGCCATTCCCTTCTCCAGGGGACCCTTCTGATTCAGGGATCTAACCTGGGTCCTCCACACAGCAAGCAGATTCTTTACCATCTGAACCCCCAAAGAAGCCCTATGCTAGTGATGAAATGCTTTGTTTCCACCTAATTTAGAGTATAAATTAATGCATCAGCTAAATTTTTTGGTTGTTAATAGGAGAGAACGAAAAAAAAAAAAAAAAACCTTGTGTGCATTCTCAAGTACTTTTCTTCTTATTGCCCTCATTGCTCTGATACTTGTTAAAATTTTGTTCAGAGTGAATATGTATTAACTCTCCTGGTTTCCCTGGTGGCTCAGTGGTAAGGAATCCACTTGTCACCGCAGGAAATGCAGGTTTGATCCCTGTGTCTAGAAGATTCCCTGAAGAAGGAAATGGCAACCCACGCCACTATTGTTCCCTGGAGAATCCCAGGGGTGGGTTGTAGTCCTTGGGTTGCAAACGAGTTGGACACAACTTAGCAACTAAACAACGAAGAACAACAACTCCCAAACACACGTAAACACAACAGGCAGGTTCAAGTGCGTTCTTCTATCAGCATCCGCAGTGTACATTTCCTTTCTTGCTTTCACTCTGATCAAATATTTTGAGGGCAATTCCTATATGTTAGGAATTTGTTCTTAGCATGCTCCTCTGTCCATGCAATTTCTCAAGAATGCAAGAGAGGGCTGCCATTTCCTTCTTCAGGGGATCTTCCTGACCCAGGGATTGAACCCGGGTCTCCTGCAATGAGGTGGATTCTTAACCGACTGAACCACCCTAGCTCTGTTCAAAGGCATAGAAATCACCTTCACGGGGACGTTTGTAAGTGGACACTTGTACTCTAGAAGTGGGTAGATAAGAAGCCGCTAGCCTGATCTCTTTCCTGGCTACTGATGAGGCCATTAGAGGAGTATTCCAGTCTCTAATATGAGACAGCTATTGATAAATCCATCTCAGGTGCATATACTCTTCAGGTTCCATTCAGTAAGAACTGTTTTGGGGCCCCTAAATCCTGCTTCCTCAGTGCACATCCCTCAAGTCACCACACGGAGGCGCCAGTCTCCTCAGCCAGCGTGTAGAGCCAGCAACATTTTCAGGAGATTCAACTTCTCTCAAGCTTTCCTGTGTAATTTGTTCGCTACAAGTTCATGTCCTTTGTAACTGGTAACCTCTTGTACTTTTACTGTACATGCTTATATTTTTAGACTAATTCTTCTTAATTTAAAAACAAAGATCTAATTTTATTTATGCAATTTCTTAGTTATGCAAATATCATGCTATAATCAAAAGAGAAAATGAATGTTGTCTGTAATATTACCTATTTGTCTTAAGTCTCAGTGCCTCAGAAAAGTTAGTCTGTTAGCCCAGTCATCCCCAAAGTTCTTAATTTTATACATGAAGAAACCAAAGCTCTTCAGTTTTGCAATGAAAAACTGATATTAATCCATGTATTCTCATGCCAAACGCAACTTCTCTTTGCGTGAGACTTTGATTCAGTTATCTACTTGAAGTTTATTTCCTCTTTCTCAGCAAATAAAAGCACCGAAAATATTAAGTATTGAACAAGTTAGAGGTGAACAAAGAAACCATATGGTTCCTCCCCTAAGCATACTCACAGTTGGTCAGATAGAAACATTTTTTTAAATCACATAAATAGGTATAAATCTATCTTTATGTTCACTGCCCTGAAGTGTAAATACAACAAGTTGCAATGAGAGCCTGTCTTAAGAGAATTTGACCCAGAGTATTAGACTGGAGAGGACTTTTCTGAAGAACTGAATTTTAAAAGGTGAGAACAGTCAGCTAGGTGAATAAAGAGAGGAAGAATATTGATTGTACGGAAAGTAGCCCACGAAGGTCACGCACTGACAGATGGCTTGGACAGAGAAATGTCGGGCGGACCGCGATGGGAACAAGAGGAGCAGGTGAATGTGGCTGTGGACACCGGAAAGAACACACCTTTAAGCCCGCTGAAGGAGGTTGGCTTTATCCCAAAGGCAGCAGGGAACCATGCCATCTCTGCAGCTGCTGCCCTAAGCTATCCCCAGCTTCTCTCACCAGCATGCCACTCAGTCCCCGTTGCTGCTCCCTGCCTCCTCTTTGTGCCTCTCCAGGTCTATTCTCAGCAGCAGCCAGAGGGATTGATTAAACTCAGGCCAGATCTTGTAACTTGTCTGCTGATAGCCAGTTACTAACATCCTGCCTTTCTCAGAATAGCATCTGAAGTCCACCTCTGGCCTTAATGCCTCCTCTGACTGTATGCCTAGCCACCTCTCCAGCCTCATCGCCTAACCCTCTTTTCCCTGGCTCGCTCTGCTGCAGCCAGAGTCCAGCGACTGTTCCAGAACTTTGCACGCCTGCCTTTGCCTCAGGGCCGCGGCACTTCTCCTCCTCCAGTCTGACTTTCCAGGTATGCACTTGGGTCCCTCCCCCAGGTACACAGGTCTCTCTCAGACATGCCCTCGCCAGAAGAGTTTTTCCTTGAACTCGCTGAGTAAAAGAGCTGCCATTCCGTCCCCCTACTCTCCAACACCGTCCTCTGCTTTATTGGTCTTCAGAGCGCCTGCTGCAGCCTGGGCTCTGATGTCGGTCTGTGGCCTGGCTTTGGCGGGCTTGTCCCAACTGTGATGAAAGGTCTTTGAGAGCTGGAACTTGTTTGTTTACTGTCTATTGCTAAGGGATGGGAAAATGTCAGGCACATAGTAGGTGCTCAACAAGGATTCTTGAATTAATGAATAAATAAAAGGATGAATATGTAAATATAAAACACCATGAGGTATTTGATCACAATCATTTTGCCCATCAGATCCCAATTTTTCTTCTGAATGAGAATGTTCAGTTGTATGCAGATGACATAGAGATATATTTTTGTCATCAATTCAGAGTCATTTCAAATCTGCTTATTTTCTATTTTCTAAAACTTCCTCTCAATACTCAGAAGCGTCTTTCTTTAAATTCCCAATAACTCTGACAATCCAAACCAATAATTTATCAATGATTACCGACAGTCTTTTGTCCCTTTTGAGTAGTTCTCATCTGCTGAACACAAGAGTTAGTTATTTGAAACTGTTTATTTGAACTTCCTTTCCTTTTCTTTCATGTAAGATTGTCAATGCAATGCTATTTAGCAAGAGGTAAATACACACTTGTCACAGCTTGTGATAAATATTATCATTCTTAAGTAAAAGAAAAGGTAGTAAATATTCATGAAAAAGCAGTGATTGATTTTAGTTGAGGCATAACTTTTGTATGATGAAATAGTGAAAATAGACATGGAAGGCTCAGTTGGATAGTTTGATGTTATGTTGAAAATTTTAGAATTTTTTTATAATAATGAAGAGACATTAGTTATTGCAAGTCAATGACATGGTCATACTGACTCTAGAATTTATCTTCCAGTGCTGTAGGCTAATTGGCTAGAATACAAAGGGAAGCTTGTTGGTTTGAAGGCCATCAAAATAGGTCATGCTGAATGAGGACACTGGCAATAAAAACAGAAAGAAATATTGCTTTTTAAAAAAATGTTCTTCACTTTTATTCAAGTGTTTATTAAGTGAGAAAAATGCTATACTGTCCTGGCTGTTAGGACTACAAAAATGAGCTGTGAATTTCATGGACATACCATTAAAATCACTTCATTATCTACATTTTCTCTTTCAGTCCAAGAATTGCAGTTCTAATTTACAATGCCATGATGCATATTCATTAAGACTAACAAAAGTAATTTACATTTGCACAGCATTTTGCAGTTTAAAAATAGCCCTCATGTGCATTTTGTTCTTTGATTTCACAAGAATGTCGGAAAGTAAGCAGAGCTGTGAAGTTCTCTTCAGTATCCAGTATGAAGACATCAGGTCAGATCTATTAACTCACTGGACCAAGGTTACAGACAACTGTCTGTGTATTCAGAATTGAGCCCATATATTCATATTCCAAACACAAAAGAGTTTTCCTCAGAACGCCACTTCATGTATTTTCCCACTTTGTATGGGCATAGCTTTTTCTCTGCTGAAAGGGAAAGTGCTAGCTGTTCAGGCGTGTTGGACGCTTTTCCAGCCCATGGACTGTAGCCCCCCAGGCCATTCTGTCCAGGGGATCCTCCAGGCAAGAACACTGCAGTGCGTTGCCAGGCCCTTTTCCAGGGGATCTTCCTGGCCCGGGGGTGGAACCTGGGTCTTCTGCGCTGCAGGCAGACTCTCTGCCATCCGAGCCACCGTGGAAGCCCTTCTCGAGTGATTCCCCTTCAGTTCTCTTCTGCAGAGCTAATAGTTTGTTGTTCAATTTCATTGCAATGGTTATTTTGTTACTGGATTTGTCAAGATGCTGTGCTATTTTATTTTTGTGATAATTGTCAGACTATAAATGCCAAATTAAAAGAAAAAAAACAAGGAAACAAACAATAACCTCTTACCATTTTAAAGCTTCTGTTTCTGATATTTTATTCAAAATAAGGGAAACATATATTTTAGAGATATACTTGATAAATAAAATTGTGTCATCCCTTGGTTTAAACTTTTAAAGTGGAAGTTTAAGGTCTCCTTAATTTAAGTTTGGATAAATATTTTACATGTGTTATTTTGTTCAGAAAATGTTTATAATATGAAATGTTCAAAATTGAATTAGATGAAATAGTGAAAATATCAAATTTTATGGAAAAATTAAGCTAAAAGCTATATATTTGATCATTTTTGATCTGTGAGGATATAATATTATCTAGCTTAGCAGAAAACAAAATTGAACTCTGCATATGACATGACTTGAATTTAAGATATTCTTGAAAGTAAACATCAGCTCATCACCATAATTTTGTGTGTATGTATGTATCTTTTAAAGAAAGAGTATACCTACCACCTGTATCTTGGTGTCTAAATAGCATTTTCCAATAAAAGGAACCAGGACTCCTTGGAGAAATGGTGGAATCCAGGGCTGGTGATGGAAATATGCAAAAATAGTCTTGAAAATAGTCTTTTTGAAAAAGCTCTTTGAAATGATAGCAAAAAGGAATAACAGATAATGTTCTGATATTTTCACTGAAGAGTCTCTCTCTGAAGAACTTATCATTAAAAATGACATACTAAAGGAAACTGAGTGATTTGCTCGTAGCTCAGTGGGTAAAGAATCTGCTTGCAATGCAGGAGACCTGGGTTTGATTCCTGGGTTGTGAAGATCCCCTGGAGAAGGAAATGGCAGCCCACTCCAGTATCCTCGCCTGGAGAATCCCAGTGACAGAGGAGCCCGTCAGGCTACAGTCCATGGGTTCACAAGAATTGGACACGGCTTAGTGCCTAAATCACCACCAAAGGAAACTGTTCAAAATTTGAGCCATAAAGTAGAGAAATGTTCAAATAAACAAATGGTTGGGAACATACTGGGGCTTCCCTGGTGGCTCAGAGAGTAAACAATTCACCAAGAATGCTGGAGACTAGGGTTTGATCCCTGTGTCAGGAAGATCCCCTGGAGAAGGAAATGGCTACCCACTCCAATATTCTTGCCTGGAGAATTCCATGGACACAGGAACTTGGCGGGCTATAGTCCACGGGGTAACAAAAAGTCAGACACAACTGAATGACTAACACCAATACAGTGGGAATACGTTAAAGGGATACAAGAGCCTGTCAGAGAGAAGTCCCAGCAGGTAAAGCTAGCACATTCTGAGGAATGAAATAAATAACATAGCATTGTAATACCCAAGTGTAAAAGAGACATAATGAGACTCTATTACATAAACCACTAAATAACAAAATCAATAGGGGAGGAGGAGGTAAAATTTAAGTTACCCCCTTCCTTCTTTCCTCAGATTACAACCCTTAATATGCGACCCAGACCAAGACTTAGAAAAGGACGGATGTAGGGACACTCTCCTATGATGCTAAGGGGCTCATAAAGTACTATAATCAGGGATGGAGAAGGCACATGGGATGGAGAAGAAGTTCATGTTAGACAGGGAATATCTTCAGTTCAGTTTCAGTATCATCAGTCATGTCTCATGCTTTGCAACCTCATGGACTGCAGAACGCCAGGCTTCCCTGTCTACAGCCAACTCCTGGAGTTTACCCAAACTCATGTCCATTGAGTCGGTGATGCCATCCAACCACCTCATCCTCTGTCGTCCCCTTCTCCTCTGACCTTCAATCTTTCCCAGCATCAGGGTCTTTTCAAATGAGTTGGTTCTATGGATCAGGTGGCCAAAGTATTGGAGTTTCAGCTTCAGTCTCCTGATGTTTCCTAACATCAGTCCTTCCAATGAACACCCAGGACTGATCTCCTTTAGGATGGACTGAATGGATCTCCTTGCAGTCCAAGGGATTCTCAAGAGTCTTCTCCAACACTGCAGTTCAAAAGCATGAATTCTTCAGTGCTCACCTTTCTTTATAGTCCAACTCTCACATCCACACATGACTACTAGAAAAACCGTAGCCTTGACAAGATGGACCTTTTTAGGCAAAGTAATGTCTCTGCTTTTCAATATGCTGTCTATGTTGGTCGTAACTTTCCTTCCAAGGAGTAAGTGTCTCTTAATTTCATGGGTGCAGTTACCATCTGCAGTGATTTTGGAGCCCAAGAAAACAAAGTCTGCCACTGTTTCCCCATCTATTTGCCATGAAGTGATGGGACCAGATGCCATAATCTTAGTTTTATATTGTCAGTCTGCTCATTTAAGTTATATGCAGGGTACATCATGAGAAACGCTGGCCTGGAAGAAACACAAGATTGCCGGGAGAAATATCAATAACCTCAGATACACAGATGACACCACCCTTATGGCAGAAAGCGAAGAGGAGCTAAAAAGCCTCTTGATGAAANTGGCTGCAAAGAATATAATCCATCTGATTTCAGTGTTGACCATCTGGTGATGTCCACTTGAGGAGTTTTCTCTTGTGTTGTTGGAAGAGGGTGTTTGCTATGACCAGTGCATTCTCTTGACAAAACTCTATTATCCTTTGCCCTGCTTCATTCTGTACTCGAAGGCCAAATTTGCCTGTTACTCCAGGTGTTTCTTCACTTCCTACTTTTGCATTCCAGTCCCCTATAATGAAAAGGATATCTTTTATGTGTGTTAGTTCTAAAAGTTCTTGTAGGTCTTCATAGAACTGTTCAAATTTAGCTTCTTCAGCATTACTAGTTGGGGCATAGACTTGATATTGAATGGTTTGCCTTAGAAACAAACAGTCATCATTCTGTTATTTTTGAGATTGCATCCAAGTACCACTTTTCAGACTCTTTTGTTGACCATGATGGCTACTCCATTTCGTCTAAGGGATTCTTGCCCACAGTAGTAGATGTAATAGTTATCTGAGTTAAATTCACCCATTCCAGTCCGTTTTAGTTCTTGGATTCCTAGAATGTCGAGTTCAGTCTTGCCATCTCCTGTTTGACCGCTTCCAATTTGCCTTAATTCAATGTACCTAACACTCCAGGTTCCTATGCAATATTGCTATTTATAGCATCGTAATTTGATTCTATCACCAGTCACATCCACAACTGGGTGTTGTTTTTTCTTTGGCTCCATCCCTTCATTCTTTCTGGAATTATTTCTCCACTGATCTCCAGTAGCCTGTTGGGCACCTACTGACTTGGGGAGTTAATCTTTCATTGTCCTATCTTTTTGTCTTTTCCTACTGTTCATGGGGTTCTCAAAGCAAGAATACTGAAGTGGTTTGCCATTCCCTTCTCCAGTGGACCACATTTTGTCAGAACTCTCCACCGTGACCCATCTGTCTTGGGAGGTCCTACGCGGCATGGCCTAGTTTCATTGAGTTAGTTCATTCACTTAGTTCATTGAGCTGCACAGCGCTGGAACGGTGCGTGGACGAGAGAAGATACCCTACGTCCAAGGTCAGCAGTGGCGGCAGCGAGTAGATACCCCATGTCCAAGGTAAGGAACAGCGGCTGCACTTTGCTGGAGCAGCAGTGAAGAGATACCCCACTTCCAAGGTCAGAGAAACCCCAGTAAGACAGTAGGCACTGAGAGAGTGCAGACAGATTAAAACTACAGTTACAGAAAACTAGCCAATCTGATCACATGGACCACAGCCTTGTCTAACTCAGTGAAACAGAATACCTACACCTGCCTAAAAGGAAATGTTAGAAGACTGCAAACATCAAATTGGAGATATTCATCAGATAGCTAACCTGAATAGATGACTATTAGAATATGAAGATGATAAAGCACTGGGTTTTCACATAAATATTAATATTAAGGACACTCCATCAACCTATGTTGAACATCAGTCAAACGCTGAGCATCGCACCTGCCATCCAGGGAAGAGTAAACAGAAAACAAGGCTGCACTAGCCTTCGAGATGATAATGAGTAGAAAGGAACAATAAGTAGTGCCCTGATATTTCCACCAAAGAATATTTCTGGGAAAAACTTAGCACTAAAAATGACTTGCTAAAGGGAACTGATGAAAATTTGAGAGGATATAAGGGATTAAATAAACATCATAATACATCAGTTAAGAAAGACAATTGGAAGAGAAGCACTATGCAAAACTTTTAATTGAACCATATATTTTTTTTCCTGAGCTAGTGAAAAGACTGTGTCCAGATTTAAAAAATAAATAAATAAAAGAACATCATTAAATATTCAGTTCAGTACAGTTCATTTCAGTCTCTCAGTCATGTCCAACTCTTTGCGACCCCATGGACTGCAGCATGCCAGGCTTCCCTGTCCATCACCAAACCCTGGAGCTTACTCAGACTCATGTCCATTGAGTCAGAGATGCCATCCAACCATCTCATCCTCTGTCGTCCCCTTCTCCTCCCGCCTTCAGTCTTTCCCAGCATCAGGGTTACTGCAATGGTAACAACATCAATCTATAACCTGAAGATCCTTTTTCCATTTTAATGGAAAAAAATATTTTTTAAGCATCAGTTAGTAAAACATAATACCTGCGAAGGAATCACATTCAGAAGAACAAAGAGTACAAATCTATAAAGCAGTAGCTCTAGAATTTTGACAGATACAAGATAAAAGAAATCTATACACAAGTAGCCATGTAGAAGGTGGGGCAAATATTTAGAAAATAAATTATAGTTTCTGAAAAATGGTGCTAGAGAATAGTCTGCTTGTAGCTGAGGTATGCATAAAAAATTAAGAATGCAAAATTCTTGGGATAGAAAGATAGCAATAATTTTGAAAATAATGAAGTGCAAATTTTATGAAAGACAATATTTAAGTCAATGAATCAAAATAATTTAGTTACATTTCTATTGATAAAGTAGCATTGAGACTTTAGGCAAAGCATTCATATTTCTTATCTTCACTTCCTCCACTTGTGAAACATTGCCGTGTCTCCGATATGTCAGCGTTAATATCTGAAAGCCACAGAAGATGTCGACTGTCCTCTCTTTCCCACACTACTCTTCTCAGCACAGTTGCTTAGCCTGCAACCCTCCCTCCCAATTGTCACTCCAGGACTTCAGACTGTTGCTGTGCTTGGTCTGAAATTTTCTAGCTACGACAAGAATATTTCCATTGATCTCATTTGTATTCAAATGACAGAACACAGAATGAAAGCTATGAGATTTTCTTGATTTTCTGCAAACGAAGTTTCCTTCTACAAAGTCTTTAAAAATAGCTTTTCTAAGCTGAAACTGTATGGTGCATTCACCGCCTTCGATGACTGCCTTCTGCCTCACCACCAGCACCTCCTTAGTCTGCTGCTTTCTGAATGCAATGAAAAGAAGATTAAAAAAAAAAAAGTCCTTTCTATTTTCATGCCTGTGTGCATCTGATGGTGAGAGGCTTCTTTCAAAAAATATTCTTTAATAAATCAAATTAGAGAACATATGTCCATTCTTGTATAATCTGTGGGGACAAAAGCAAATTCAACAAAGAAGATCATGTGAATTCAACTCATAGCATTCTGACATGAAGTGCTTTACTGTCTAGAAGGATAGTTTAGTGCAAAATCTAGGTTGTTGACTGAGGCTCCGTAGCTGTGAAAAGACTGCTGCTGCTGCTAAGTCGCTTCAGTTGTGTCTGACTCTGTGCAACCCCATAGACGGCAGCCCACCAGGCTCCTCTGTCCCTGGGATTCTCCAGGCAAGAACACTGGAGTGGGTTGCCATTTCCTTCTCCAATGCATGAAAGTGAGAAGTGAAGGTGAAGTCGCTCAGTTGTGTCTGAGTCTTAGCGACCCCATGGACTGCGGCCTACCAGGCTCCTCCATCCATGAGATTTTCCAGGCAAGAGCACTGGAGTGAAAAGACTAATACTTAGTAAAATCTCCATAAATTTCAAGATATTCATAGAATTAAGTGAGGGATTTAAGAAAAAAAAAAGGAATATGTCATCTTTTGGAATGATTTCAAAAAGATGTAGTGTTTGTCACTCAGTTATGTCCAACTCTTTGCGACCCTGTGGACTATAGACCATCGGGCTCCTCTGTCCATGGTCCAGGCAAGAATGCTGGAATGGTAGCCATTCCCTTCTCCAGGGGACCTTCCTGACCCCAAAATCAAATTTGGGGCCCCTGCGTTGCAGGCAGCTTCCTTACCTTCTGAGCCACCAAGGAACCCCCCTCAAGAAGGTATAAACAACAGCTATATGAAGAACCCAAAAGCATGCTGAGGTGATCAGGGAATTGGTAAAACACAGTTTTTGTGTTTTTTTTCTACATATCTTTATCAATCTCTGGAACCAGTACTAAGTAGGATCTGTCTTGACTTTATATAGTTATGTCAAGGGAGTTTGTAATTTCCTTGTTCTGTCTCATTGCAACAAAAAATTGAAGTGATGGACCAGCCTTACAGCCCTCAGATGAACCAGTGTTAAAGCTCTATGTCACAGCTCAGGTTTATTTAGAAAGTAAAGGAAAATACACCCTTGAGGCACGAGGGCATGCCGACCCCAAGAGAGGCTCCTGTTCTTCTGTGTTTTCCTCCTCCCTGGGCCCGCCCTAGGTCCCGGGCCAGCCAGGGGTACTGCTTGTTTCACCTGAGGTCGTCACCCCAGTCCTTTGGCCTTCCTTTGTTCTGTCTTCACATGCTTTTCCCTTCCTTGTCTTTTAGCCACCACCTTTCTGGACTCCTTTCTCCTATTCTAACTACCTAACAGATATATGTTTCTAATATTAATAGCAAATAGTTTATTGAGTGTTACTCTATATACTGAGATTTTTAGAAGTATTTTTAAGTATTAACTCATTTAATAATTTCATTAACCTTATGAAATAGATATTCTTCTTATAAGCCCCTTTTTGACACAGCTCTATAAATTAAGTCATGCCCAATGCCCCATAGGGTTAGCATGTGGTTAAACCGGAAGGCTGGAACTAGGTCTAGAGTATTATTAACACACCACTTCACTGCCATCCTGTAATATAATGGAGGATGCTATATAATTTCCCAGCTTCATTTTCCTTACTAATTTCATTTGTAAACTTGAAACTGGATGCCAAGATAAATAATTTTATTAAGCTAGGTACTTCTAGCATCTTGAAACTTTAACTTCATCATTGTTATCCTTATCTTTCAGTATCCATGGACTTTTTAAAGTGAACGCATCATGTTTCCCCAAAATCTCAACAGATGAATCTGTATGGCATGACTTCAGTTTCCATGTTAACTTAGAGAACAACCTTCACTAACTTCAGATCTTGTGAGGTATAGGTGAATATTTTCAAATTCCTCCTGCAAGCACCCATTTGATGGCATCAGTTGTGAATTCCCAATGAAGCAATACATATAGAAAGGGAAAAATGATTGTATTTGTATCACAAATCTGTAGAGGAATTGGGAGAAGCATAAGCTGGCAAATAATCCCATTGTTGCCATTAATTGCCACTGATGCTTCTGATCTATCTTTCAAGGACAGCCATATTACACTGAAATTTGCTGTTGGAACCACACCCTAGGTATGAGTGCTAGTTCCTTTACTCAAAGGAATTGCCCTCTTCAGACCTTGGTTCCTTTTCAGAATCCTCATTTGTTGGTGACTGTTGGTCCAGGGCTGGTTGACATCCTCTCAGAGGAGCAGTGTATGCTAACCGGCCGTTACTGAGTAGCCTACAGTCCCCTTTGTATTACATAGATGATGCTCTTCCATGAATCAAGCAGGAGCTCACTGCATGTCTGTATGGTGCATTGGTGCAAAATGTGCATTGGTGCACTTGTTCCCAGCACCGTTTCATCAAAGCATGGATAAGAAGTCATTCCTGACCTCTTATTTTCATGGAGATTGGAAGTGATTGAAAGAATAGCATAACACTTTGAACAGACAGTGATCAAGAGAAATTTAAGGATGAAATTTAATGAATTTCAGGTAGTAGACCCATCTGAAACTGTGCGACTGTCTTCTGGGTCTATCAAGAAAAAAAAAAAATTGAACATCAGCATGCCCCTCTCTGTCCCACTTCACAGGCTATTGAATGGCTAGGAATAACTTCCTTCCAAAGCTTTTGAGAAGGAAATGGCAACCCACTCCAGTATTCTTGCCTAGAGAATCCTGTGGATGGAGGAGCCTGGTGGGCTGCTGTCCATAGGGTCGCATAGAGTCGACACAACTGAAGTGACTTAGCAGCAACAGCAAAGCTTTTGAAGAATATGTCAAAACAAGAGTTACCAAAAATTAATTCATCTTCATTCAAAAAATACACATCAGGTAAAGTGTTAATTATATATCAGTTAAGAGCTTACACTTCAGTGGTGTGTATTTTTTTACATTAATTTTTACCAATGCTTCCTAATTTAACTTAAGCTTCATTCATATCAGATTGAACACATGTATACCTGTGGTGGATTCATGTTGAACTATGGCAAAACCAATACAATATTGTAAAGTAAAAAAAAAAAAAATAATACAAATAAATTTTAAAAAATGTTACTGACAACAGAAGGAAAAAAAACAGGCTTGAAAATATATATCTAATTCTTATTTTCAAAAAAAAAAGACAAAAATATTTTAAAAGGGCAGCAAAGGATGAATGAGGCTAGCCCACACTAAATAAAGAAAACTAAAAATGAGATATGCAGATTTTTATTTGTAATAGTAAAAGTATCAATAAAGCCCCAAGCTAAACAGCATGGAAAAAAAACCCCATGGTTGCCTAAAAAGGCAGAGGAAATGGCCATATGCTGTTTGTTAAAATACAAGCTATGAGAGACTCAGTGGGAATCCAGAAAGAAGAGTAAAAGAAATGAAACTCTACTTAAACAGTGTTCTAACAAATAATTATCACTAAATAGCACTTAGCATTTGTATAATACTTACCTACCAGTCTCACTTCAGTCTTATTCTTTGGCTGCTACAAGTTCTGTATCTAAACTTTCTCCATAAAAGAAGCTTAAAATATAGATTTAAGTTGAGTAACTCTCATTTAGAACCAAAGGATAATGATTTCCCTATTCGGCCAAAGGATATTGAGGTCTGGGCCCTATGAGCACCTGCAGGGCAGCTACATTGCTGCTTTAGGGCTGTGTTCATTAAGTACAAGATAAGTTCTTTTATTTTCCTAGTATAATTGCTTTATAATGTTGTATTCATTTCTACTGTACGACAAAGTGAATCAGATATATACATAGATATACATCTCCTCCCTCTTGGACCTCCCTCATACCCCCATCCCATATTCCCCTCAATATATTTTCTTTATTGATTTCTCAATTCTTACTGATAGAACAGGGCTGGAAGCGTTCCAGTCAAAATGATCCCATGCTCTAACTTTGCTCCCCTCTTTGTAACATTTGAAGGTGAAAGTCATCAGTTGTGTCCTACTCTGCAATCTCAAGGACTATGCAGTCCATGGAATTCTCCAGGCAAGAACACTGGAGCGGGTGGCCTTTCCCTTCTCCGGGGTATCTTCCCAACTCAAGGACTGAACCCAGGTCTCCCGCATTGCAGGCAGAATCTTTATCAGCTGAGCCACAAGAGAAGCCCAAGTGAAGCTGTTAGTCGCTCAGTCATGTGACCCCATAGACTGTAGCCTGCCAGTCTCCTCCATCTGTGGGATTTTCCAGGCAAGAACACTGGAGTAGGTTGCCATTTCCTTCTCCAGGGGATCTTACAGACACAGGGATTGAACCCAGGTCTCCCACACTGATTTCAGACTCTTTACCATATGAGCCACCATGGCAAACCTTTGTAAAACTTTGGTTGGTGCTATTCAATGGTAGACATTGGCTACCTCTAGCCATTTATATTTGAATTGATTAAAATTAAAGGAAATTAAAGATCAATTACACCATCACACTGACCACATTTAAAGTGTTCAGTAGTTGTATGTGGCTAGTGTCTTACTGTGTCGGGTAGCACAGATATGCAACCATTGCAGAAGGTTCTTTGGACAACACTGGGCTTGGGGACAAACGTGTGCATTGAGTAATGCTTCTTATTAAAGAATTTGATTTTCTTTTACTAAAACAAAAAGACTCTGGAAAGTTAGTTTAAGTAAGATTATCTTTTTCTATCCCTCCTTTCCTAATTCAATAATCTCCTTTAATCTTAGGAATTCCAGTTGAGCTATTTCAAATCCTGAGGGATGATGCTATGAAAGTAATGCACTCAATATGCCAGCAAATTTGGAAAACCCAGCAGTGGCCACAAGACTGGAAAAGGTCAGTTTTCATTCCAATCCCAAAGAAAGGCAATGCCAAAGAATGCTCAAACTACCGCACAGTTGCACTCATCTTACACACTAGTAAAGTAATGCTCAAAATTCTCCAAACCAGGCTTCAACATTATGTGAACTGTGAATTTCCAGATGTTCAAGCTGGATATAGTAAAGGCAGGGGAACCAGAGATCAAATTGCCAACATCTGTTGGATCATTGAGAAAGCAAGAAAATTCCAGAAGAACATCTATTTCTGCTTTATTGACTATGCCAAAGCCTTTGACTGTGTAGATCACAACAGACTGGAAAATTCTGAAAGAGGTGGGAATCCCAGACTACCTGACTTGCCTCTTGAGAAATCTGTATGCAGATCAGGAAGCAACAGTTAGAACTGGACATGGAACAGCAGACTGGTTCCAAATCAGGAAAGGAGTACATCAAGACTTTATATTGTCACCCTGCTTATTTTACTTATATGCAGAATACATCATGAGAAATGCTGGGCTGGATGAAGCACAGGCCGAAATCAAGATTGCCAGGAGAAATGTCAGTAACCTCAGGTATGCAGATGACAGCATCCTTTTGGCAGAAAGTGAAGTCTAGAGCCTCTTGATGAAAGTGAAAGTGGAGAGTGAAAAAGTTGGCTTAAAGCTCAACATTCAGAAAATGAAGATCATGGCATCTGGTCCCATTACTTCATAGCAAATAGATGGCAAAACAATGGAAACAGTGACTGACTTTGTTTTGCTGGGCTCCAAAATCACTGCAGATAGTGACTGCAGCCATGAAATTAAAAAATGCTTGCTCCTTGAAAGAAAAGCTATGACCAACCTAGACAGAATATTAAAAAGCAGAGATATTACTTGGCCAACAAAAGTCCATCCAGTCAAGGCTATAGTTTTTCCAGTAGTCATGTATGGATGTGAGAGTTGGACTATAAAGAAAGCTGAGTGCCAAAGAATTGATGTTTTTAAACTGTGGTGTTGTTGGATAAGACTCTTGAGAGTCCCTTGGACTGTAAGGAGATCCAACCAGTTCATCCTAAAGGAAATGCGTCCTGAATATTCATTGGAAGGACTGATACTGAAGCTGAAACTCCAATACTTTGGCTACCTGATGGGAAGAACTGACTCATTGGAAAAGACCCTGATGCTGGGAAAGATTGAAGGAGGGAGGAGAAGGGGATGACAGAGGATGAGATGGTTGGATGGCATCACCAGCTCAAAGGATATGATTTTGAGTAAACTCCAGGAGTTGGTGATGCACAGGGAAGCCTGGAGTACTGAAATCCATGGCTTTGTGAAGAGTCAGACACGACTGAGAGACTGAGACTGAACTGAATCTTAGGATGATTCCCTTTATTGAAGGGATTAACCATCGCTTATGATCTCACGTATATATCCTGTAGCACTTATGTACTTCTGCACTAATGCCATTACAAGCAATAAGATGCTCAGGCAAATAACACTTCCACTTTCTCACTGTGAGATAGGTTAAAAGAAGATGATTTCACAGTGGGCAAAGCGAGCTATTGGTCCAGGATATCATACAGAATCAAGTCATTTGTGTCCTTAAACTGCAAGATTTTCCTCCTCATCTTATTTCAGGATCAAGCTTTGGGGATTTTCAGACTGATCCAAGAAGTGTGTGTCAGTCGCTCAGTTGTGTCCAACTTTTTGCAAACCCATGGACTGTAGCCTGCCAGGCTCCTCTGTCCATGAAATTCTCCAGGCAAGAATACTGGATTGCATTGCCATTTCCTTCTTCAGAGGATCTTCCCAACCCAGGGCTTGAACCTGGGTTTCCTGAATTGCAGGAAGATGCTTTAAAGTCTGAGTCACAAGGATAACATCCTTCAAATATATGTAGAATCAGTTTTGAGATCATTTTCTCGATATAGAATGTACTGTTACTCAGGAACTAAAAAGAGATGCTAGCCAGTCACCTGGATATTTATTATGTTCTGGGTGGAGTGAGTGAACATCCTGAGACTGCACATCTGCCCATTTCCTTGGTTCTATTCCACTGAGCACATTGTCCAGGACCCACTGCCAACTCTAATGCAGTAGTTTGGTTTTGTGTACAGGTAAGCGTAAGTGTGTG
This sequence comes from Redunca redunca, assembly GCA_006410935.1. Taxonomy (NCBI): domain Eukaryota; kingdom Metazoa; phylum Chordata; class Mammalia; order Artiodactyla; family Bovidae; genus Redunca; species Redunca redunca. Next base: position 363,009 of record SJYQ01010605.1, on the reverse strand, counting down.
GGGACTAGGATGGTCTTTCTCTACCTGAATGAGCAGCAAAGTTATGCAAGTGGTACGTATATACCAGTGCTCATCTGCAAGATTACAAGCTCTAAGGGGCAGATGTATGGCCATTAGACAGACTTGACTGCTTAAACAGAGGTCATCAATGTCCCTCATTCTCCTAGAACCCAGCTCCTGTACCTGCTTGGCCGTGAGAGTTGCCAGATAAGTACCGAATGAGTGAATGGACAAAGATGTTCTTAGCCTGGGTATCTATTTATTGTATGCCTCCTCTCAACTCCAGCCTTTTCACGAGACTTAGAAAATATTTCATTGTTTCAGATCACCATTTTTCTTCTTAACTTTAGTGTCTTCATTAAACAAACATATTGCCAATCCTAAATTATTAAAAAACTCAAGCTTCACCCTCAAGATGAACTTTTATATATCAAAAGATTCTTCTCAGGGAAAATGGTCATTCTAGCTTTTGTGCATTTCTCTTCCATATCATACATCTCTATTAGAATTTGTCACACTATAATTAAATGTTTTCTTTACAGGTCCACATCTACAATTTTCACGTCCAAAGAATAGGATGAATGAAACATAACTAGCTTTTTATTTGGCCTGTATTACATCAGTTACCTTGCTTACATAACTTAATTTCACCTTCTGCCCACTTTCTAGGCAATATATAATTATCCATAATGTTTCAGATAAAAAAGTTCAGATACAAATAGATTGTCTCCTGCTCAAAGAAGAACCGATGGAGTCATGATTCATACGTGAAACTTCTGATTCTAAAGGCTACTTTTTTTTTCCCTTTGGTGTTCCTAAGATCCTACAAAGCCCCTAATAGGACTTAATATTTAATAAATAAATACAGCAAAAAATGACCGAAGAAAAGCAACCTAATAGAAATCATTTACTTCTTATACCAAATAGTAGCCAACTGTGTGTGTGTGTGTGTGTGTGCATGTTGTATATATGGACTTCCTCAGTGGCAGTAGTGGTAAAGAATCCTGCTGCCAACATAGGAGACATAGGAGATATGGGTTTGATCCCTGGGATGGGAAGATCCTTTGGAGGAGGGCATGGCCACCCACTCCATTTTCTTGCCTGGAAATTTCATGGACAGAAGAGCCTGGAGGGCTACTGTCCATAGGGTTGCAAAGAATTGGACACAAATGAAGCAACTTGGCATGTGCACATATGTGTGTGTGTGTGTGCATGGGCATGTGAGAAAGTTGGGATTAGAAAAGATTGAGGATAATAAGGCCCTTTCTATCACTTTGATACAGAAACAGAAACATCTAGCAAACAAAAATATCTCCATACATTTGCAGGCTCTAAAATTTTCAGAGTTTGAGTGGTCACTGTTCCTCTTAATCTTTCTTAATTCCCCTTTTCCACCAACTGACACTAGAAAACTATTCCATATAGTATCAAATCCCAAACACTGTATTTTATTACTCATTTTTCCACCCTAGATCAGTCCTCACTTGGGTGCCTGTTATGCTATTTCTCACTCATAGTTAGTTTGAGGAATAACAAATGGTCTTTGCTACTCAAGAGTAATTCACCAATCCTGCTTAGGATGTAACCAGAGCTACTACATAAACTTCAAAGACACCAAGAGAAAGGGGAACAGTGGATGTTGGTTTGTCTTTAAGTATAGAAATTGCGTCAGTGGTCACTGGATATGAGAGTAGCTAATCCAGGTCAAGGTTACTCTCAGGATATATGCATGGAATGGGACCTGGGTTTACAGAGATAACATGATTCTTTGATCATAAAATGACCAGCTCTTTCTGTGCAGAAATGTTTGAGTTAGCTGAAGCTATTGGAAGCACACTTCCACACTGTGGAATTTGTCCACAGAAAGTCACTAACAATGATCTCAGAACCCAGAAAGATACAGTGAAGTGACTCCAAAATTTTATTTGAGAATCCGTTTAAATCCCCCACTCAAATCATGTTGAGTATCACCAAAAAATTAACAAAAAGTACACTTTTATTCCAATTAGAGTTTTATTTTAGATTAGGAGTAAAAAATAAAAGATGATTCTTTAAAAGTTTGGATACATAAAACATAAGGTTTTATTATCCCAAAGAGAGACATTCTATTATGCAGATACATTAATTCAGTTGCTGGTGTGAAGACTTTAAATAGAAATAAAGTTGAAATAAGAAGTTTCATGTTGAGGGATTGCTGAGTAAAATAATGAGATATTTAGCATTGCTTAGGTTGCATGTAGGTTTGAAAAATTTCTTCTTAATACATATTTGTTTTTGCAAGCCATCTCTGTGACTCCAGATTCTTCCAATTGCTCTAGAATAGGAATCATCATTCAGAGATGAAGTAGCCAAACAAGCGCAAACGCTGAATCTGAAAGTATGTTGACATATGTGCTTGTATGTGCTCAGTCATGCCCGGCTCTTTGCTGCCTTGAGCAGTGCAGCCCACCAGTCTCTGCTGCAAGAATACAGGAATGAGTTGTCATCTCCTCCTCCAGGGGAGCTTCCTGACCCAGGAGTCAAACTCACATCCCATGTGTCCCTCGCACCGGCAGATTCTTTATCACTAGTACCACCTGGGAAGCCCTGCTTTGAATCAAAATTGCCTACGTTGAACCAAAATTGGCTAAATCCCTCAATGTAGAATGACAGGATATAACTTTACTAAGATCACTGTTACTCATCCATGTGTGAGCACAGATTCTATTTCGAACCATATGAGGGTAAGAATATATATATATATATATATACACACACACA
>SJYQ01010605.1:349406-360136 GCA_006410935.1 Redunca redunca | reverse complement strand
AAATTGAGGGGTAAGAAGGACAAATCATTGGCTTCACAAATAAAATAAAATAAAGTTCTCTAATGATGAGATCTCCAATGCATTTGGATGAATGTGCACATTTTGGGGAAATACATCTTCAACTTTTCTTTGTCGTATTCAAAAATCTAAGGAATTTTAGAACCACACTAGAACTGGTTGTCTGTCATGCCTTCTTGACCACTTGATACATTTGAACAACCTTTCTATGCTTGGGGAAATTTACACATTTAAGTAATACAAACATCTTCAAATTAGAAAATGAAGGCATTTCTCTCATGTCCTCTCCAGCTCTTTGGACCCAGATGTGACAGAAATCCGCCCAATTAGACTGTTCTTCAACAGTGGAGCAGAGTCCCCTCTGACAGTGGTGGTGGCAGGGCTAGGCTGCTTGTGGGTGACGATGGTCAGGGTTCCAGCCATCCCATCCAGGTCCCAGCACAGCGGTGGGGGCAGGTGCAGTGGGGTCTCAAACATGGGGGTCCTACGTTATAATGGGGGCATTGTTTCTGCTGTACTGACTAGAGATTCTGTGAGTGTCCTTATATTTCATGTAAATCCCTTTTGTCTTAAAGTAGAGTGTGTTCTGAGGCTTCCCAGGTCGCTCAGTTGTAAAGAATCTGCCTGTCGATGCAGGAGATGTGGGTTCGATCTCTTGGCCACAAAGATCATGTGCAGAAGGAACTGGCAACCCGTTCCAGTAGCTTTGCCTGGGAAATCCCATGGACAGAGGAGCCTGGTGGGCTACAGGCCCTGGGGTTGTAAAGAGTGGGACACACTTGAGCTTGCAGGCAGGCAGGCAAGAATAGGTCCTACCGTTTGCTTCTAAGAACATTGGCTTACTGCCTGGACAGTATACTTTCTGTACCACTTAAAGACTCTGCCTAGAACTTCTCTCTTTGCCTTGCTACCAACTTTTCTCTTTTCTTTCTCTCTAAGCAGCACACTCCCATGTGTGCTGCTCAAAACAGCTGCTAATCCCACCTTAAAATGTTTCTGTCTTAACCACACTTCTGCATCCAGGCTTTTTTTAATATAAATTTATTTATTTTAATTGGAGGCTAATTACTTGACAATATTGTATTGGTTTTGCCATACATCAACATGAATCCACCACAGGTATACACGTGTTCCCCATCCTGAGCCCCCTCCCTCTTCCCTCCCCGTACCATTCCTCTGGGTCATCTCAGTGCACCAGCCCGAAGCATCCGGTATCATGCATTGAACCTGGACTGGCGATTCCAGTTTTTTACTCCACTATCTCTTTTCCTTTTCAGCAAACTCCTGAAAGTTTTATATATACTCACTCTCTTCAGTGTATTTCCTCCCATTTTCTCTCGAATTCACTTCAATCAGGTTTTAACACTGGAATTGCTCTTTTCAAAATCCCTGGTAACCTTCAGATCGCAGAGTTGACCTGTTCCTTATGAAGCCATCTTCAGTTCTTCCCTTGCTCCACCTATAAGCAGCATGCGATAAAGCTGATTGCTCTTTCCTCCTCGAATGCTTCCTTAGCTCCCAGGACCGCATATGCTCCTAGATTTTCTCCTGCTTTTTTATTTCTCTGTTTTCTTTTTCCCCTTCCAGACCTCTACAGCATGGAGTGCTCCAGCACTCAGTCCTTCTGTCTCTTTCCTTTCACGTCGACACTCGCCTGACCTCATCGCCTTAAATCCTGACAAGCTCATCCTTTTTCCCTTGAATTTCAGACTTGCATAGCTATCTGCCTATTCAACACGCCCACCTGGAGGTCTAACAGATATTTCAAATATAATGTGCCCCAGATTGAACTTCTGATCTCCTTCGCTCCCTGTAGCCCTAGTTCCTTTCCATTTCCCCCATCTCAGTAACAAGCAACTCAGTTCTTTCAGTTGCTTAGATCAAAAATACTAGATTCCTGTTTGATTCTTCTATTTTCTGCACAGATTGTTCCAATTGATTAGGAAATGCTGTCCACTCTACCTTCAGAATATGTCCAGGCTCTGACTAATAATCTCCACTCACCCCTGCATTTCCCTGTATGTTTTAAATCGTTATCACCAGTCCTTTGTATTATTACAATAGCCTCCAAACAGATTTCTATTCTTATTTCTTGCCCCCTCTCCATAGTATTTTCTCAATAATGCAGCACAATAATTCCTAAATGTAAGTGAGAGCATATTATATCTCTCCTCACAAGTTTTCAGAGTCTAAGTCCTTACAATGATCCATTTTCTCCAATGTTGTGTGGCTTCATTACATTTCTGACCTCATCATCTCAGTCACTTGAGTCAAAACAGGTTGACTTTGCTGTTCCTACAACACATTGGCTCCCTGATAGCTCACTTGGTGAAGAATCTGCCTGCAATGCAGGAGACCCCAGTTCAATTCCTGGGTTGGAAAGGCCCACTGCAGAAGGGAGAGGCTATCTGCTACAGTATTCTTGGGCTTCCCTTGTGGCTCAGATGGTAAAGAAATCACCTGCAATGTGAGAGACCTGGGTTTGATCCCTGGGTTGGGAAGATCCCCTGGAGAAGGGAAAGGCTACCCACTCCAGTATTCTGGCCTGGAGAATTTTATGGACTATAGTCCATGGGGTCGCAAAGAGTCGGACACAACTGAGTTACTCACTTTTCATAATGCATCAGACATACCTTCACCTCAGGGACCCTGGTATGCTGTTTCTTTGGCCTCTTATCTCTTCTCCCAGACATTAGCATATTTGCTAACTCACTTCTCTAGTCCTTTGACTTAAATTCCTCCTTCTGAATCAACCTTTATGGCCACAGACAGCGAAGCCCTCAGGCGTGTCTCACTCTGCAACCACATGGAATGGAGCTCCCCAGGCTCCTCCGTCCATGGGATTCTCCAGGCAAGAGTCCTGGAGTGGGGTGCCATTGCCTTCTCCTGGAATCCTCCCAACCCAGGGGCTGAACCTGGGTCTATTGCATTGCAGACAGATGCTTTATCATCTGATCACCAGGGAAGCTCCTTATGGCCATCCGAACTCAAATTAGAAACGTTTTCCATAACTATCATATCATTACTTAGTACCTATCACAATCCAATGTGCTACTGTCTACTTCCACTGCTATATGGCTCCTTAAGAATTTCCTGATAGCTGGCATACAATAGGCACTTAGAGTCACCAGTTCATTTGAGGTTGTTGAAACTTATCCAGGCAAAATGACACAGCAGGGCATCAGTTCAGTTCAGTTCAGTCGCTCAGTCGTGTCCGACTCTTTGTGACCCCATGAATCGCAGCATGCCAAGCCTCCCTGTCGATCACCAACTCCCGGAGTTCACTCAGACTCACATCCATCGAGTCAGTGATGCCATCTAGCCATCTCATCCTCTGTTGTCCCCTTCTGCTCCTGCCCCCAATCCCTCCCAGCATCAGAGTCTTTTCCAATGAGTCAACCCTTCCCATAAGGTGGCGAAAGTACTGGAGTTTAAGCTTTAGCATCAGTCCTTCCAATAAACACCCATGACTGATCTCCTTTAGGATGGACTGGCTGGATCTCCTTGCAGTCCAAGGGATTCTCAAGAGTCTTCTCCAACACCACAGTTCAAAAGCATCAGTTCTTCGGTGCTCAGTCTTCTTCACAGTCCAACTCTCACATCCATACATGACGACTGGAAAAACCATAACCCTGACTAGACGGACCTTAGTCGGCAAGGTAGTGTCTCTGCTTTTGAATATGCTATCTAGGTTGGTCATAACTTTCCTTCCAAGGAGTAAGCGTCTTTTGATTTCATGGCTGCAGTCACCATCTGCAGTGATTTTGGAGCCCTAAAAAAATAAAGTCTGACACTGTTTCTACTGTTTCCCCATCTATTTCCCATGAAGTGATGGGACCGGGTGCCATGACCTTCATTTTCTGAATGTTGAGTTTCAAGCCAACTTTTTTCACTCTCCTCTTTCACTTTCATCAAGAGGCTTTTTAGTTCCTCTTCATTTTCTGCCATAAGGGTGGTGTCATCTGTATATCTGAGGTTATTGATATTTCTCCTGGCAATCTTGATTCCAGCTTGTGCTTGTTCCAGCCCATCGTTTCTCATGATGTACTCTGAATAGAAGTTAAATAAGCAGGGTGACAATATACAGCCTTGACGTACTCCTTTTCCTATTTGAAACAGTAGTGTATGCCAGCTCAATAAATACTTGTTGAATCAAAGAATGAGAAGTATAAGTGTGCGCTCTACCTAAATCCTAAACCTGTAGGGTGTGTAGCCTGAGTTTTGTGGATGAAACATCATCCTGAAATGAATGGCCAATACTGCATCAGATGATATGAAAGAAAACTACACGATACTAGCGAGTGCTATGTAAGAGAAATCTCAAAACAGATAACAGCTCTTATTAGCTCCATACTCTCAGGTCATATCTATAATTCTACTTTGAAGGATAATTGCTTATAAGATGTTATCCTTTTGAGTGACAGCAGATTTGTAAAAATACTGACTACAACTGTAAAATAGACACAGTGCTGAGATTCAGCTACATCATTACTAAATAATAGGAAATAATGGTCATAAGTAAATGACAACGGAACATCAACTTTGCTGATCTAAATTATTCCGCCAGTTAGTAGCCATGTCTGGTTTCAGCCATTAGCTCAAATCCATCCATTAGTCATGAATCTTTGTGGGGTACACAGATAATCTCATGCGATCATTGTAAGGTCATACAGTTATTCTAGCACATTCCTGGTAAAGAGATAACCTCTGGAGTTCCTGATACTGCCAGATAAGCCTCCGTTCTATCCTTCTAGATTTTTCTCCACAATTCTCTGTCTTGTTAAGTACATAGAAGGATGGATCCTGCAGTTGCAGGTCTCAGATGTCTTTGCGGGCTGGTTTCTGTTTGGTGCTATTCAGTGAAAGCAGCAGTGTGACACAGGGGGGTGAGCAAAGAGAGGAAATCATTCCTTCCTTGTTCTCTTCCTAAATCAGTTACTGGCACATCTTTGGCCGTAGCTGTATTCTCACACCACTGTAGCATCGCCTTTCAAATGTTCTATTCTCACCACACCCTGGTAATTCTACTTCCTCCCACTGTCTCTTCAGCTTTGGGGTGCTGACTACTTGCCTCTTGTGCTAATTCCTTGGTTCTTCACCAACTTTTGTTGGTTCTCGTAAAGCTACCTGCATCTCTATGAAGTAGGCTTTTATTAATGTTTCTATTGTCTGCATAGAAAGACACATGATCGATCTTTATTTTGCTTTCTATCACTAATATATTTTATTCTTTACTCCCGTGTGTTGTTTTTCTCTGAGTCGTGTCCGACTCCATAAACTGCAGGGCAGCAGGCTCCTCTGTCCTTCACTGTCTTCCGAGTTTGCTCGAATCATGTCCATTGGGTTGGTGATGCCCTCCTGTCATCTCATCCTCTGTTGCCCCCTTCTCCTCTTGCCCTCAATCTTTCCTAGGATCAGGGTCTTTTCCAATGAGTTGGCTCTTTGCATCAGGTGGCCAAAGTATTGAAGCTTCAGCTTCAGCATCAGTCTTTTCCGTGAATATTCAGCATTGATTTCTCTTGGGATTGACTGGTTTGATTTCCTCTTGAGAGGAAGGGACTCTCGAGTCTTCACCAACACCACAACTCAAAAGCATTGATTCTTTGGCACTCAGCCTCTTTTGTGGTCCAATTTTCACATTTGTATATGATTCCTGGAAAAGCCATAACTTTGACTCGAAGTGTATAGTGGCATTTATTCTGGCCACAGGAATTAGACTGATTAGTGTGAAATGAGCTTCCCTGGTGGCTCAGATGGTAAAACGTCTGCCTACAATGCGGGAGACCCAGGTTCAATCCCTGGGTTGGGAAGATCCCCTGGAGAAGTAAATGGAAACCCACTCCAGTATTCTTGTCTGGAGAATCCCACAGATGGAGGAGCCTGGTAGGCTACAGTCCATGGGGTCGCAAAGAGTCAGACACGACTGAGCGAGCTTCACACAGCTTCACACACAGTGTGAAATGAACTGCAATGCACAAAACAAACAACATCGTAGATAAATTACCACAAATAGGTGCATGAGATGGCAAGAAGCTAGTCAACGTGAAAACTGATCTGGAAATGAAATAGTCAACAACTGTCAAGTGTTTCAAGCAGAGCAGTGAAAGCAGCTTTATGCTGGAAGGAAGCGCCAGTAGAAACTATGAAAAGGTAAATTTAGCATTGGTCATTGGTTTTATAAAAAGTAATGGGCAATAATGCATCGCTTTCTGAGAGCCCAGTAAGCACCGAATAAAAGGACATTAAATATTCATATTAGTGTCTAAGAAATATGCTTTCACATGATGCTTGTCATTTGCTTTTGTCATAGGTTCATCCAAAGTTATTAATATTTAAAGTTGCACCAGGACTTTTTTATATGTAGTGCATTTTTAGTCTCTGATTTATATAATACTTTTCTTCATACAGCCATTATATCTTCATTTTCCAATTCAATTGTGCTTATGGTTAAATATAGCAAGCAATATATGTGTGTGCATTAAATATATATAATGTTATATACGTTTTTCTTGATTCTTTATATAACAAGAAATAATATATATTTCTTGAAATTTTGCAGTAGTTCAGACAGCAATTGCAGATTGACTTGGAGTGTGGAACACCAACTACATCACAGAAAGGCTGTATGTTTCAAAATCGTCTCTAAACAAGCAATCATTCTGAAGCAAGCAGCCTAATCTGTATGAACTCCCATTCTATGTACACTTAACTTACATAAAGTCCACTGTATACGCTTTGCAAAGAGAGAAGGAGAGAAAATAAAAGGTTAAATCATGCAAGTCATTCCACCACCTGTTCTCTCTCGCTGAGTGAGGCTGGGTTCAGGGTGCCAGTTTGACTTCCTTTCATACACTTTAGTCTTCTCACCGTTTAGAGGGAGAAAATCTTAACTGCCTTAAAATGCTTGCAGTGTTTAAGACACATGTATTTTTTCATGTACTCTAATCTTAATCCAGCTACTACATCTAATGGTAGACCCATGAAACAATGATCTAATTCACAACAAGAGAAAAACTTCTTCGTTGGATTCACTGAACTGTCAGCCTCCAACAAGATATTCTAAGGGATATCCCAAGGGTAATTTCTCGAACATGTGATGATTATCTTGGCACTGACTTTAGACGCCTAATCTCCAGTGTTACTGCATTTTACCCAGTCCAAAATCTCTGTGACACACTTGGCAGTTACTACCACCCTTCGACTCAAGCTCTCTATTGTCCTGTATCATAGTATCATACTGAGGAAAGATTTAGGCACAGGTGGATAGGTTATTGGGGAGAAAAGTTTTAAAAAGTGAAGGCGAAAAGTCACAACATGTGTTGGAGAATGCCTATTTCTTTGCATTGTTAAAATCCTAAAAAATGATACTCTTAAAATGCTGCACGCAATATACCAGCAAAATTGGAAAGCCCAGCAATTTCCAGACCACAGGACTGGAAAAAGTTAATCTTCACCCTAATTTCCAAGAAGGGCAGTACTAAAGAACATTCAAACTACTGGACAATTGTGCTCACTTCCCCTGCTAGTAAGGTTGTGCACAGAATCCTTCAAGCTAGGCTTCAGTAGTACTTGAATTGAGAACTTCCAGATTTACAAGCTAGGTTTAGAAAAGGCAGAGGAACCAGAGATCAAACTGCCAACATTTGCTGGATAATAGAGAAATCAAGGGAATTTCAGAAAAAAAACATCTACTCTGTCTCATTGACTCTGCTAAAGTCTTTGAGTGTGTGTATCATAACAAATTGTGGAAAACTCTCAAAAAAATGGCAATAATAGGCCATCTTATCTGTCTCCTAAGAAACCTGTATGCTATCAAGAAGCAACTGTTAGAACCTTATGTGGAACAACTATTTCAAAACTGAGAAAGGAGTCCAACAAGGCTGTATAATGTCACCCGATTTATTTAACTTTTATGCAGAGCACATCATGTGGAATGCTGGGCTGGATGAGTTACAAGCTGGAATCAAGATTTCTGGGAAATATATCAACAACCTCAGATATGCAGATGATACCACTCTAATAACAGAAAGTGAAGAGGCACTAAAGAGCTCCTTGATGAGGGTGAGAGAAGAGAGTGTAAAAGCTGGCTTAAAACTCATTATTAAAAAAAAAAACCTAACATCATTGCATCTGGTCCCATCACTTCATGACAAATGTAGGGGGAAAACGTTGAAGCAATGACAGCTTTCCTCTTCTTGGGCTCTACAATCACTGCAGATGGTGACTGCAGCCATGAAATTAGAAGACAATTGCTTCTTGGAAGGAAATATTACAAACCTGTGAAGTTAAAGTCGCTCAGTTGTGTTCAACTCTTTGCAACCCCATGGACTATAGTCCATGGAATTCTCCAGGCCAGAATACTGGAGCGGGTAGTCTTTCCCTTATCCAGGGGATCTTCCCAACCCAGGAATCGAACCTAGGTCTCCCACACTGCAGGCAGATTCTTTACCAGCTGAACCACAAGGGAAGCCCCCGACATGCTATAAACGTAGCAGCATATTAAAAAGCAGAGACATCACTTTGCCAACAAGGGTCCATCTAGTCAAGGCTATGGTCTTTTCATTAGTCCTGTGTGGATGTGAAAGAACCATAAAGAAGGCTGAGCACTGACGAATTGATGCTTTTGAACTGTGGCGTTGGAGAAGGCTCTTGAGAGTCCCTTGGACAGCAAGGAGATCAAACCAGCCAATCCTAAAGGAGATCAGTCTTGAATATTCACTGGAAGGACTGACGCTGAAGCTGAAGCTCCAATACTTTGGCCACCTGATGCAAATAGCTGACTTATTGGAAAAGACCTTGATTTTGAGAAAGATTGAAAGCAGGAGAAGAGAGTGGTAGAGGACGAGATGTTTGGATGGCATCACTGGTTCAGTGGTCGTGAGCGTGGGCAGACTGGTGAAGGACTGGCAGGGAACACCTGTCATGATGCAGTCCATGGGTTCGCAAACAGCTGGGCAGGACTTTATTCTCAGAATAAAGCCTCTGAGTGGAAACTTTATATTGCTAGTGCCATTGCATGTTCTACGTAGTACTAATGCTTGGCACACAGTAAGCACTCACACAATGTCATGCTTGAAAGGAAAAAGAATGTCTAGATTATTCCATCCACACATTTCACAACTTTCTGCTGCCAGACAAGGAACTTTTCCTATGGAGATCATTTACCTGTTCTTTTATGAAATAGCCAGGGGAAATTTTAGAATTACACTCTAATGCTGTATGAAAAAAATTAACAGATTGAATTAGTCACAAGTAATTGAAAGGTAACTTTCCCAGTATCTTCAAGGGTCAGCCAACCTAGTTATTTCTCACTCATTCCATAATGTGAACTGTGTTCCTCCACAGAAGCTTCAATTGTGTTTTCTGTTTTTTTTATTGCCCCCTCCCCACCCCCGTCTCACTTGAGACAAAAGAGTGTGTATGGGATGGAGGACATAAAACAACTAAGATGTTCTTTCCTTGGGAATTTCTTATTCTGATTTATGACTCAAGAAAGTAGAAAACCCATTTCACACCACCACCTACCACTCTTTTTAATTTTCCCAGAGTCACTAAATTGTAGTAGATAAAACTTGAGAGAAAAATGAAGTAGAAGTTTGGTTTTGGTAAAATATATACATATATATATATTTACTATTTTTCCTTCATTTTGCTACTTCATTTGATCAAAAAATAATGCCCAGTCTTTGATATGGCATTGTATTGTGATACCACATGGAATAAATCAAACAGATATAATGCACACTAATTAATTCTTGCTGAGCATGTCGGGTTTTCTGTATAAGCATAGGAAAACCTTAGGCATATTTTTATTATTATCTATTTTTTTATAACTCTGGTACACACATGAATACAAACAGTCTGTATAAATCAGAAACTGTTTTATGAGGATAAGTACTTACACTATTAATACTTTTGTCACAAATACTGTGCCAGCACCTAAGGACAGATTAAGAGATTTTAAAGTGTCTTACCCTCCAAATATACTTATTTTTTCTTCCATAAATTAGGTGACTCAAATGCTTTTAGTTTCTCAATCAGCCTCCATCACCACCACTCCCACACACATTTTCTAAATCAAGGAGACAAGATTTTCACATATGTTGTTTTCTTATCTTGTTTTCTGTATCGGCTACACTTTCTTTCAGTTTACAAGTTTATGCTATTGGGACATTCTTGTTTCATGCTTGGTTTTGTCAGAATTACATCTGTCTTATAATGAGTGTGATGGCTCTATTGATGGGTAGCATTTTATTTGATGCCAAAGATGTTTGTAACCACCTCATGTACAAAACAGCATCTGTAAGAGAAAGGGAAGAGTGAAAAAAGCAAATTTCTCTTTCAGAAACTCCAACTGTCCCTTGTTCTATCTTCCCAAACTCCCATGGATTTTCTTGGCCACTATATGAAACACACCGTCACAATCATCTCATGGCAGGAAGACACGTTCAAGGAAACACATACCATTTTGATAGCCTCCACTGTCAAATGGCAAGCTAAGGCTGAACAGTGCATTCAAGTTTTCCCTTTTACTTTATTCTTTTTTTTTTAAACTAAGCCCAAGGCACATTTGTCAAGTGTGTATTACAATGACTGAATACAGGAAAAAAATAAAGTGAGAATTAGCTTCACTGTTTTATCAACTCCCCAACTTTTATTAAAATAAGAAAAGATGACAAATGACAGAGTATTATCACTAAAGGTGGGGGAAG
>SJYQ01010605.1:327669-349245 GCA_006410935.1 Redunca redunca | reverse complement strand
GGGGACGACAGAGGATGAGATGGCTGGATGGCATCACGGACTCGATGGATGTGAGTCTGAATGAACTCCAGGAGATGGTGATGGACAGGGAGGCCTGGTGTGCTGCGATTCGTGGGGTTGCAAAGAGTCAGACACGACTGAGTGACTGAACTGAACTGATGGATACATTTATATTTACATATAGCAAGTGGTACTGGGAAAACTGAACAGCTACATGTGAAAAAATGAAAGTAGAACATTCTCTAACACCATATACAAAAAGGAAACTCAAAATGGATTAAAGACCTAAATTTAAGACAGATTACCATAAAACTTCTACAGAAAGGCAGGCAAAATATTCTGACATTAATTGAACAATACATTTTTTGGCTCTGTCTCCTAAAGCTAAGGAAATGAAAGCAAAACTATAGAAATGGGACCTAATTAAACGTAAAAGAAAACTTTCTCACAGCAAAGGGAACCACTGATAAAAAGACAACACCTTGAATGGGAGAAAATATGAAATGATATGAGCAATAAAGAATTAATATCCATCGTATATAAACAGCTCATACAACTCAACATCAAACAATAAAAACTCAATTGAAAACTGAGCTAAAGACCTGAACAGACATTTTTCCAACGAGGAAATGCAGAGGGCAAACAGACACGTAAAAAATACTAAACATTGCTAATTATCAGGGAAACACAAGTCAAAACCACAGTGAGATATCATCTCACACCTGTCCAAATGACTCTCATCAAAAACCACACAAATAAGTATTGGCAACATGTGGATAAAAGGGAACCCTCGTACACTGTTACTGGGAATGCAAATTGTTGCAGCCACTGTGGAAAACAGTATAGAAGCTTTTCATAAAACTTTAAGTAGAACTACTATCTGCTGTGTGATGCTTAGTCACTCAGTTGTGTCCCCAGATCTTTGAGACCCTGTGGACTGTGGTCTGCCAGGCTCCTCTGTCCATGGGGATTCTCCAGGAAAGAATCCTGGAGTGGGTTGCCATGCCCCCTCCTCAGAACTACTGTATGACCCAGCAATTCCACTCCTGGGTATACATCCCCTCCAGAAAAGTCATGCTGATTCAAATAGAATGGGAAAAAGTAGAGATCTCTTCAAGAAAATCAGAGATACCAAGGGAATATTCTTGCAAAGATGAGCACAATAAAGAACAGAAAGAAAGAATTGGACATGACTGGGCAACTGAACTGAACTGAATATGCATGACAGCATTATTCTCAACTGCTAAGAAATGGAAGCAAGCTAAGTGTCTATCAATAGATAAATCGAGAACAGGTGGTACATATACTATGGAATACCACTTGGCCACGAAAACAACAGAATTTTGCTATTTCCAGCAACATAGATGGATTTGGAAGGCATTATGATAAGAGAAATGAGTCAGAGAAGGACAAATTCTGTATCATATCACTTATATACAGAATCCAAAAAATACAACAGACTAATGAATATATATCTAAAAGAAACACACTCACAGTTATAAAGAACATACTAGTAGTTACCAGCATAGTAGGGTGGGCAAAAAGCATCCACCAGGCTCCTCTGTCTACGGGTTTCCCAGGCAAGAACACTGAGGGAGTTGCCTTTCCCTTCTCCAAGGAATTTTCCTGACCCAGGGATTGAACCCCTGGTCTCCTGCATTGCAGGCTATTCTTTACTGTCTGAGCTACCAGGGAAGCATCAGGGCATCAGTCACTAGAATATTTTCCAATACAAAGTTTTTATAAGAGAGATAAGTAATTGGGTTTAATTATGTCATCTCCAAGAAAATATTCAGAAATGAGCTTTTCTCCAAGAAAGTTCTATTCTATTTATTCTATCTGTCGCTTTGATCTTCTTCTTCTTCTTCTTAGATTATTTGGGAAGAGAAAGTCCACCCAGGCCCAAAGAAACTGACCTGATCATAAGTTTCCTCATTTTTATTATTACTATTATTCTTTTCCTTTTGTGACTTTAGGCTTCATGCTGCGCCTATTAGTGACTGCTTGGAAGAAAAACTTTCCTGAGAAACAAAGTTTTCTAAAAACAGAATCCAATTTCTTTTTTATTCTATCTCGCAAGATACCATAGCCATTAGATTCACCTATTGACATCAGAAACTTTCTGCACCTCGGAATCAGCCCTTTTATCATTCCTTGCCATCCAACATCTTATTCTTTTGCACCAAGGAACAGGTTGAGCGATGGTTTTGAACTGACTTTTTATATTTCTTTACTTGGGAAGATTGATTACTTTCAGCTTTTATATAATTGTATTTTTCGCATGTGAAAGAAATTGTCGTTAGTAAGGAAGAGAGGTGAAGACACTGCTATCGGGATATAAGATACAAGAGAAATAAGACTTGACTTTAAGTTTGTCTTTTGCTTTAGTTTCTCTCTTAGATCTTAGTTTGATCAGGAGCAAGCTGTTTAGGAATGTCACATGATGTTTTTGAATTTATTAAGGCTAGTGGTGAAGAACCCCCTGCCAATGAGGAAGACCTAGGAGATGTGGGTTCAGTACCTGGGTCAGGAAGATCTCCTGGAAGAGGGCATGGCAACCCACTGCAGTATTCTTGCCTGGAGAATCCCATGGACAGAGGAGCCTGGCAGGCTACAGTCCATAGGCTTGCAGAGTCAGCATTACTGAAGTGACTGAGTACACAAACAAAGTAATTAGCCTCCAATTAAAATTTTAAAAAAGACACACAGGAGGGAAAGAAAGTAAAAGCAGTCATAGTGAGCAAAATTTTATTCAAATATGTTAGACTGAAAAATTATAATATGGGTAGGGACATTCCAAATGAATCAGCTAGGACAGAGATATGACACAGATTTACCTAGGACACAGACTTATTAACCACTGATTGATTTATCAAATGCTTCTTGAGCACATACTATAGTTCCGGTATTTTAACATTTTGCTGCAAACTTTTGCCCTTAGTAGGCAACCAGTGCAATAAGGGAGGGTAAAAAGCCAGGGTTGAGAGAATGGTATACAGGTTGGTTAATTAAATCACCCACTCCTTCCTTCCAAAAATGTCTCCTGAATCTCCTGCAGTAGCCTCATACGTGTGTCAGGAGCGTGTTGAGTTTTGGAGAGATTGCTGATGGCGTGCACAGAGAATACGCTGAAAGCACACTGAAAGCCTGGAAAGAGAAATCACTTAGACATCCAAGGGCACCAAGTTTTCCTCCAACTTGCACAGGGCCTGAGGCTTTTGCAAGTGAGCAAAATGCAGCATTAAGTCCATGAGTGAATATTTATTCCAACTATAAGATCACAACCGCAACAACAAATTACACATTTTGAAATGTTTGCCTATTATGCAAAGATATTATAAAATGTATTAAAAGCCCCGTACTAGCTGTATGAATTGACTTATTGATATTCTGCTGTAATACTTCCTTACTTCAATTTGATCATATTTTCTTTGAATAACTTTTCACATGACATTTCTCTATAGAGATAAGAGAAAGATGCTTTAATCTCTTCTCTAGCATGATCAAGATTTAATTTGTTCTCTCTTTAAATTGATGATTCAGAAAAGTTACTTTAGGTTTAATAACTCATTATTGCTAATGCAAAAAATATTTTAGGTTCGATTTAAAATTTGGTGAAATCCCTTAAATTTCTTTCTCATGGGAGTTCTAAGATTTCCTAGCATTTCAAGGTTTCCTGTACAATGGCTGGAATTAAATGCCACTTAAATATTGCTACTCATTAATTAATCTATTTGTTCTTGATGTCTCTGCCATCACAATTTATTTTACGTTTTCTTCGTCGATATCTGTGTTTAGTGTAAATCTCCTTCTGCCTAGCTTCCAAAAATGCTCATCCACACATCAGACCAAGCACTTTAGAAGTGTGGTGGAGGAACTGAAGGAGAAAGAGAAAGTACTTTAAACAGATTATGGTTCACCCAGCTTAATTTTGCGGATTTTACATAAATATATAAATACAATGTCATGGTCCTGCCAAGCCCTGAGAAGAAAACCATGAAAAGTCAAAGTGTTACGAAGATTCGCCTCTGGTTCACAGCTGTCACAGCCATTGAAGTGAAAGTGCAGAGATTTAAACCAACACGATGGCAGGGATGCTACCTATCTGAGGAACATGAAGGCAGCGAAATCTAACATTTATTGCATCATGCAGATGAATGTCCCTTTTTTCACACCTGGTGATATCTCCTTTTTTCCTCTTGCTTGTCACTAATTTGCATAATTGTGGGTTTGCGCACAGCTGCAGCCGGTGAGTGCAAAGGCGGCGTTTCATGTACCTAGAAGTGACTGGAGATGAGAAATTGCAATCTAAGCAAGTCCTGGAGCCAGAAAGTCAACAGGAAAGTCAGGCGGATATCATTCAAATTAAGACTACACTCTATGGCTGCAATAAAAGGTGTAAACATATAAACACAATTCAATGGGCTAAAATGGTTTCTGAAACCAGAAGAGTTGATACTTGATCCTTCCAAGGAGGAACTGGAAGTTTGAGCCAAATTACAAAATACTCCAAAGATTTGGCCATGGGGTGAAAATAGGGAAAAACTGTGGAGAGAAAATAAATGACAAGATCTCATCAGATAGATGCACGGAAGGATATGTTCATCAGTGAAGATTACTGGCAGAAGCTTCTATTTATGACAGAATTGAAGATTAGATTCTTCTCCATGAAGTGCTAAAGTACTGATGAAATTTAAAATAAATATTAAAATGAATTGCTGTCCTGGCTCAGGAGGCAATGTGTGTGTGTCAGTTGCTCAGTCGTGGCTGACTCTTTACAACCCCACGTACTATAGCCCACCAGGCTCCTCTGTCCATGAAATTCTCCAGGCAAGAATACTGGAGTGGGTAGCCATTCCCTTTATGGGATCTTCCTGACCCAGGGATCAAACCCGAGTCTCCTGCATCAATGGACAGGATCAAAGTGAAAGCTAGAATATGTTTATCCCTGCAATCATTTTTGTGGACCACTGGACTGAGTCCTAGAAAATTTGAAATTGTACCTTCTCTGTGGTTCAGCAATCCCACTCCAAGGTATTTTATTTCATTTATTCTTAAGCACAGTTTTTAAAGTTTAATAGTCCTGAAATTGAAATGTACTGTTAGAGTCAATAAGAAAACATTATATTGTTTTACTGAAAACTTTTTCTTTCTTGTGCAAAATAATGGTATGTGTATTACTACTGACAGCATCTTAGACTTGAAATATGCCATAAATACTAGAGAAACTCTGATATGTGTGCATTTGATAGGGTATATTCCTCCATGGGATTCTCCAGGCAAGAGTACTGGAGTGGGTTGCCATTTCCCTCTCCAGTATATTAGAATAGTCAATGAATTTTTTTTGCGTAACAAAACCTGGAAATGATCCAATTGCTCATGGATGACAAAAACAATGAACATATNGACAAGATCTCATCAGATGCACGGAAGGATATGTTCATCAGTGAAGATTACTGGCAGAAGCTTCTATTTATGACAGAATTGAAGATTAGATTCTTCTCCATGAAGTGCTAAAGTACTGGTGAAATTTAAAATAAATATTAAAATGAATTGCTGTCCTGGCTCAGGAGGCAATGTGTGTGTGTCAGTTGCTCAGTCGTGGCTGACTCTTTACAACCCCACGTACTATAGCCCACCAGGCTCCTCTGTCCATGAAATTCTCCAGGCAAGAATACTGGAGTGGGTAGCCATTCCCTTTATGGGATCTTCCTGACCCAGGGATCAAACCCGAGTCTCCTGCATCAATGGACAGGATCAAAGTGAAAGCTAGAATATGTTTATCCCTGCAATCATTTTTGTGGACCACTGGACTGAGTCCTAGAAAATTTGAAATTGTACCTTCTCTGTGGTTCAGCAATCCCACTCCAAGGTATTTTATTTCATTTATTCTAAAGCACAGTTTTTAAAGTTTAATAGTCCTGAAATTGAAATGTACTGTTAGAGTCAATAAGAAAACATTATATTGTTTTACTGAAAACTTTTTCTTTCTTGTGCAAAATAATGGTATGTGTATTACTACTGACAGCATCTTAGACTTGAAATATGCCATAAATACTAGAGAAACTCTGATATGTGTGCATTTGATAGGGTATATTCCTCCATGGGATTCTCCAGGCAAGAGTACTGGAGTGGGTTGCCATTTCCTTCTCCAGTATATTAGAATAGTCAATGAATTTTTTTTGCGTAACAAAACCTGGAAATGATCCAATTGCCCATAGATGACAAAAACAATGAACATATGTAGTATATTCAGGATAACAGATATGGATGCATTGTATGTATACACATCAACTTGGATAAATTCAAAATACCTATTCTTCAAAAGAAGCAAGACACAGAATAATAGAATATTTCATTAAATGAAGTAAATCATTAAAGGCAAATGACACACAGACACATGGCTCCTGAAGTAGAAAATGGCAATGCATTCCAGTAAACGTGCCAGGAAAATTCCATGGACAGAGGAGCCTGGAGGGCTGCAGTTCATGCGGTCACAAAGAGTCAGACACCGCTGAGCATGCATGCACCCACGTAGACATGACACACACATGGATGGTAGCACTATAAACTAAAGAGGAAAGTCATTAGCGAAACAATACTGGGAGGTCACGCAGAGTGCTTCTGAGTTCCCAGTTATCTCTTTCTGAAGCTGGGTGGCATGCAGATCAGTTTATGCACTTTAACGTATTCAAAAATATACTCAGATGATTAATATATTATTTTCTGTATATGTTATATTTCACATTAAACTCAAAGTACTATTAAATGATATGAACTTAAATAAATAAATTTATATTTAAAAAAAAGAAAACAAAACAAAAAAAAAGAAATGTAGCTTCATCTGCTCGTCAATTTCACAGACAAAGAGCAAGAAGCCTGGTGCAGAACCCGACCATAATAACTGGTGTTGCTAACAATTTAAAACACATGCTCATATCTGGACCACACAGTGCATTGAAGGCTCATAATGATTTTGCACTGTTGACAAGATAGTCATTAATTACCATGTCCATTTGAAGTGGATGTACCATTAATATGTTAGAAGCCTCAGTTTCCTTTATTGATTAGTGGCAGAGCTGGAATAAAATGCACCTCCTCTGGCCATAAGCCCAAATTCCACAGCTCTGCACAGCTCTTAGGTTAAGAGGCCTAAAATGATATTGGCAGATTTGGACACAAAATACAGAACATTGTCTGCTGGCTGGGTTGCCGATGGTTAAAGCAGGCGCCACAGTCTACTGCATTTCATTTTCATACAGCTGGACTATTGTATTATTATCTCCAGCTTTGTCTGGATTACGGTGTGATTATAGATCAATTAAGTGCAGTTGAAAATCTGGCACTTGCAACAGAAGCACAGTGAGTTTCTACTATCACCTCCAGGGTATAATGCCTGGAAGGGGATACTCCTAATGAAACAACAGCTCTGGGCTTCCAGTTGGGAAAATATATATTTCAATTCCTGTTAAGATATGAGGGAAATTGGTAACGGCCAGGAGAATATAACTGACACATTTTAATGACTATAAACAAAAATTCTTGCTTTTATGAGTTTTTTCAAGAATGGGCAGACTGAGATTGATGCCCTAAAGGACACAACATATAGAGAAAAGTAGAATCATAGAAAGAGCTTGATTAAAGATATTGGCATGGAAACACAAGTAAGCAGAAAAACTTTGGGTTAACTGTACTAAGCACAGCTATTTATCTCAGGGGGCCACACAGAAGGTAATGGTGAGTAAATTTTCCATTAAATTTATGTAAATAATGGGAAGAAATCCAGCGGGATGAGATGCTAAATGGTGAATGAATGAGGTAAAATTACACACCGATCAAATAATAAGAAGCAAAAACATTAAATTAATGTGGGGCACACCCCAAAAAAGCTTTTATAAAATTTATTACTATAAATGATTAGATTTCAAAATTTTCATGTGACAAAAAGAATAGATACAGTCCTTACAGGGCACAGTGGGAAGGTCAATAGTTTGTAGCTCAAAAAGGCACACAGTGGTGTGGGTCCTCCAAACGCTAGCCCTTTGTATTCTTACCCTTTCGGCTCCTAATGAGCATCTGGGCAAAGAATTTATGTGACTAAATGGACCCCTTCTAATGTTATTTGATCTTTAAGGGTGTGATATTTCTAACATTTCTAGTGTTTATTTCTTTCATTTAATAATGCCAGTTAATTTCCCCTTGAGGCCTTCCTTTTAGATTTTCAGCCAGATAAACCAATGCTCCTAAACTTTAGATCCATCTCTAAAAATGAACGGACAACCAGTGTTTTTCTGGATCCTAAGTAAAAAACCTGCAACAGGAGATTGACTGCTTGTCTTTCTGCTATCAAATTCTTAAAAGCGTTTCTCGCTTTAAATGTGACAAATAAAGCACTTTCAGCCGCCCAGAGCATCTCTCTTCCCGATGCAAGTTTGCTGATGCTCTGGGAATCCCTTTTGCAGTTTTCCAATGATAGGCTGGGGACCACACCGACACACAGCGCCTGCTGTATTTAAAAGCGTGAAGGCGTCCTCCCTGAATCCCAAGGGGTTTGTAAGTATTAATGAGAGCCGGGATCTCTTTGGACGTCAGTGTATAATTACACAGCTCATTGTTATGATGGCAATTGTGAAGACTATTTACTGACACTCTCAAAAGAGGCTTATGGGATTTCAGGGCTAATTTAATTTGACCTTCACTTTATTACACTGTCAACCACATTTTGACCCTTATCTGTAGGTAGTTCATTGGTATTCCAGCACACCTGCTATAAGTTAGGATTATAAAAAGTGGAGGGTTTAAAATGCAGATGCAAGATGTGGATAGCAGGAATAGTGCAGCCACTTCTGAAATAATTGGTAGTTCCTCAAAAGATTTCACACGGAGTTTCTATATGAGCCAGTGGTTCCACTGCTAGACGTTTACACAGGATAAATGAAAACATATTCACAAAAAAATGGAGATTCACAGCAGAAATATTCATAGTAGAGAAGGCAATGGCACCCCACTCCAGTACTCCTGCCTGGACAATCCCGTGGATGGAGGAGCCTGGTGGACCGCAGTCCATGGGTTCGCTGAGGTGGTGGGCAGGACTGAGCGACTTCACTTTCAATTTTCACTTTCATGCATTGGAGAAGGAAATGGCACCCCACTCCAGTATTCTTGCCTGGAGAATCCCAGGGACGGGGGAGCCTGGTGGGCTGTCTATGGGGTCGCACAGAGTCGGACACGACTGAAGTGACTCAGCAGCAGCAGCAGCAGCAGTCAAAAAGTGGAAACTATTCAAATGTCCCCATCACCTGAGGAAAAGAGAGAGAAATGTGACATATTCATTCAGGGGATTGTTACTGGACAATAAAAAGGATTAAGGCATTGATACAGATTACAGCATGGATGAATTTTCAAAACATAATGCAACATAGTGAATGATGTCAGTGACAAAAGGACGCATTTTGTATTATTCCATTTATATGAAATGTCCAGAGTAGCAATTATATAGGGCTTCTCAGATGGCACAGTGGTAAAGAATCCCTCTGCCAATACAGGAGACACAAGAGACAAGGGTTTGATCGCTGGGTCAGGAAGATCCCCTAGGGTAGGAAATGGCAACCCATTCCAGTATTCTTGCCTGGAAAATTCCAAGGGCAGAGGAGCCTTGCAGACTACAATCCATGGGGTCACAAAGAGTTGGACATGATTGAGCAACTGAGCTGATCAGTGTGTGCATGACACACACACACACACACACACACACACACACACACAGAGGCTATTATATAGAGACCAAAATTAGAGTTATGGTTGATTCTGGTTGAGGGTGGGTGCCTGCCTGCTAATGGGTACAGAATTTCTTTTTAGAGGTGATAAAAATATTCTACATTAGATTGTTATAATGTTTGCATAACTTTAAATAAACTAAAAAAAATTACACATTTAAATGGGTAAATTTTATGATGTCTGAATCTCAACTTTAAAATGTTTTCAAATGTGGGTAGCAGAGTGCAGACATCAATAGGGACGTCTGTAGCAGCAAATGTTTCTTTGGTTGTATCTGTTCTTCTCAGATAAGCTTCACACTAAATAAATCTAAGAATGCGTGTATTTTCTCCATGTTTCTAATTAGCTGTGAGATTCACCTTTGTAAGGGAAGCATTGTTCGACACTGTCACTGATTCTTTTAAAAGTCCCCACATAAACTTTCGGGAACAATTCATTTTACAAAAGCAGATATACATGTCAGAAAAATGTTCTGTATTTTTTAGTACTTTTACCACATAGACAGATGTCTGTTCAAGGGTTAGCAAACTCTGGGGAGAGGGCTATTTCTTTTCATTCAGAACATGACAGATTTTATCCGTTGGCTTATACCAATGCTATCTTTTGAGGGACTGTGTTTTATTACTATCAGATAATAGAGTTTCTTTTCTGGCCCTTTCATTCTGACCCACTTCCTCTGAGTTTTACTGCTGGCCAACAGCCGTCTCTAGTTTTAAAACCAGTATACTGTGAGTCAGCGCAGCTTCATGTCCTTGCTACAGAGCCTTCCAGGAAATTCAGTTTTCTCTAGTTCTTTATTGACCCAGCTCTGTCTTTCAGAATAACAAGAAAATAAAATTGAGTGTAGGGCCAGAGGCTTCAAAGACACCGAAACCTTCTGAATTTTCTTCTTAGGTTTTGAAAATAAAACCTAAGAATGGAGAGTGATAACTATAATCTTCTGGGAACACAACGAATAAAACAACTTCTTATTACAGGAGCACAGGAGCTGACCCTTGAGAGAGACAGGTGGACCTGGGATGCTTGAAAACACCTTTTTTTTTCTCTTTTCCTTTAAAATATTTTTATTATTAGCTATGACTTAGACCGTATACAATCTAGTTGCGTGAATTTTCACTCAGTACCCTCAAACCTGCAGTTGCTAACTGGTGTCAACAACAGCAGTCACAGTCGATCTAGCTTACTTTTTATTTAATGGTCATTCCTTCTATTTTAAACTGCGTACTAACCTATTTGTAAATATTGGTAAATGGAAATGGCCTATGTGAGGTATAAGAGGTCAAAGTATAGAATTAATTGCTCAGCAATAAAAGACATTTCTCTACTTTCCCAAGAGGTTATTGTTCTACTCTGAGGTTTAGAAATAAAAATTGCGTATTTTTGTTTCATTGAGCAAGAGACCAAATTGTAATGAACTCTGTATTATGGTATCAACTGGTATAGATTCCAAGATTGTTTACAAGTATTTTTTCCTCCACCCCACCCCCACACTCTCCCACGGGAACTTGCATGCACCTACTGCCTTGTGACTTGCAGAACTTCCCTGTGAAGCAGTTCTTGTGTGTCCCATTAACATTAGGCCTGTCCGTGTGACTGGTGTTGACCCATGTAATGAGCAGAAACTGACACGTGCGTAGGAATCTCATGGTTCTGCCATTTCTCTGTTTCCTCTGATACTAGAATTATGAACTACAAGGGACGACGTTAATATTTTCAGAGAAGAGAACCAGAACCTAATCAAGAAGCATCCCACACTCTCAGGATTGAAAACCCTTCAAATAGCTGCACAAGATTTCAGAATTGCTTTAGACCAGGGGTTGCCATGTGCCTCCCATTATCCAGCTTTCTAAACAGGAATGTTAATTGGGTATATTCTGCTCTGTATCCACGTCTGACTATGTTTCCTGGGGGCGGGAACAGATAATTTACATTTGCTCAGATGCTCAGTCATGTTAGGCTCTTTGCAACCCCTTGGATGGTAGCCCACCAGGCCTCTGTGTCCATGGGATTCTCCAGGCAAGAGTCCTGGAGGGGGCTGCCACGCCCTCCTCCAGGAGGTCTCCCAACCCAGGGATCAGTGCCCCATCTCTTGCGTCCCCGCAGTGGCGGGTGGAGTCTTAACCACCCCAGGCCAGAATACTGGAATGGGTAGCTGTTCCCTTCTCCAGGAGATCTTCCCAACCCAGGGATTGAATTCAGGTCTCCTGCATTGCGTGTGGATGTTTTACCAGCTGAGCTGCCAGGGAATCCCAGTGCCACCTGGGAAGCCTGAAGTTTACCTTTAGAGCTCATCACTTTCTCCATCAACAGAAGCCTTGTCTGCATGCCGTATAGAAAATGCCACAAGATTCCAAACTTTGACCCTAATGCTGTGATTGGATGAGCTCTTTGGAATGCTTTACTTTAAGAATAAGGGAGAAGATTTTATGTCCAGAAGGGAAGGGATCTTTGTGACAAAAAAGGTGGGTTTCGTTATTATTATCATTTTGTATTACCTCTGTCATTCCTGTGAGAGGATAATTAATACACTTCTGGGCTTGCCAAGAAAGACCAGACATAAGGGCAAGGCATTTTATTTAGGAATGGGTGCTGGAAACACAGAGTCTTTAAAGCTCATCTGTGTCGCCCATTTGAAAAGAAGTAGCTGCCAGTTGTTTCCCTTCTTCCCTTTCTGATAACATCCAGGGAGAGAGGGGTCATAAAAGGAGCCTGAAGACAGCCATTGGGGGTTAGTAGATGTAGGAACAGCAGGAGACAAAGTGAAATCTGTGGTGGCCTTTTGGTGCTTTGACTTGATCCATGAGGATCAGATAGAGGACGTGAGCTCAAGGACTGTAATTACATTAGGGTATTTTTTGTTTCTTTGCTTTTAATTATGACCTGAACAGTGGAACAGTGACTCCACTATGTGTCATTTCTCTTATTATTTGCCCAGGATTAAAGCTCCTGAAGTTCTTGGCTGGATCATTCCAAGCCTTGGAAGGTCTAGTTGTGTTTTGGTCAGCGGCCACCAAGGTGAGTCTCATTATAGTTGTAACGGTGGCAGGAAGAAGGGTCACAGTGTTTAAGGACCACATCTTCAAACTCTCAAATGGAAAAGGGCTTTTCTCCTTAGCAGTTTGTCAAGCAAACTAAACTCCTGTCCTAGCCCTTAACTAGATTTGACAAATTCTATTAAAATAAATAAAGTGTAGTACTTTGGCCACCTCATGAGAAGAGTTGACTCATTGGAAAAGACTTTGATGCTGGGAGGGATTGTGGGCAGGAGGAGAAGGGGACGACCGAGGATGAGATGGCTGGATGGCATCACCGAGTCGATGGACGTGAGTCTGAGTGAACTCTAGGAGTTGGTGATGGACAGGGAGGCCTGGCGTGCTGCGATTCATGGGGTCGCAAAGAGTCGGATACGACTGAGCGACTGAACTGAACTGAACTGAGATGGTTTTTGTTCTCTATTGCTCTTGCTTTGTGTGTTTGTCTGTGTGTGAATTCACTGTATCATAGTAACTCTTATGTTCCAAATATTTTAAATAATCCGATATTCAAAATGTGTCTTATCATTCATAATATAGTTGCTGCCTGTATTCTCTTAGCATCTGGGATACTTCCCACTCACTCTAATACTTCTCCTCATCTTTCCAAACACATATTAGAAGCATCCTTCTCTTAGAAACCATACCTAAATCCCACACATGAGTGAAATACCCCTGGAGATAAAACCCTCCAGACTCTGTAACAAACTATTATCAAACTGTTCAACACACTACATTCTATATTAAATTTTTAAAAATGGTGTGTAAGTGCTCTACTCTATTGTGTTATTTTCTGCTGAACAGCAAAGGGAATCACCTATGTGCTCAGTCACTCAGTCATGGCCAACTCTTTGCTACATCCTGTGGCTTGTAGCCCACCAGTCTCCTCTTGTCCACGGGATTTTTCAGGCACGATACTGGAGCAGGTTGCCATTTTCCTCCTCCAGGGGATCTTCCCCACCCAGGTATAGAAACCGTGTCTCCTGCATTGGCAGGCAGACTCTTTGCCACTGGTGCCTCCTGGGACTCAGCCACACACATGCAAGTATCCCCTCTGGTTTGGATTTCCTTCCCATTTAGGTAACCAGAGAGCATTACAGTGGGAACTTCCTAGAAGGCAGAACCCGTGTTGTTTGTGTTTGTTTTTAATTTGTATAATTCTGGTATTCAGCATGCTATCGGGTACCTAAAAGTATTTAGTGTATGTATTTTCAAAAATACTCCCATAATACAAAGTATCTTGAGGTCTAATACTTCAGAATTAAGAGAACCAACAGGAAGGCAAGAGGAGGTTTCAAAGTCAGACATAAGGTGCAAAATAGATTGTCACAAAACACTTACTAAATATAGTTTAAGATATTTTTCACAAGCTATTTTAGTACTGCAGGATTTAAGAATGAGAAAGTTATTGAAGACATGAAGATGTCCTGAGCTGGCTTTCTGGGTGCTGATGAAGCATTTGTAACTTAATGAAGGACAATGCAGCTCCTCCAACCAAAACTCCCAGGCCAGCCAAGAGGAAGAAAATGATCTGAAAACACAATGGTCAGGAAACAAGAAAAGATATTTTCCAGACTGAACACACAGTTTAAGCTGTAAGAGGATTTAAGACACGACTAAACTCCATTGTCTCAAAAGGAGAATTTCAAATACCTAATTAATTTTTCATTTGTTTTATAGCCCTAGCAGATGTTGCTTAAAAAAAAAAATCAGCTCATCGCTAAGGTGCAAGAGGAAAAAAATTTCTTTTGTTAGATTTTGAAAGAATATACTTGAAATGACATAAAAAATGTCTGATTTGTGTAATTCAGAATGTCTTGGTTATTCCACCTCAAAATATGCATTTTAATATATCTTGATTTAAATATAAATAGAAGATATTTACAACAATTTTTTTTAGGGAGAGAAATGGAAGTATTATAGGAGTGAATTTCTATTGTGTGGTTCCCTGGTGACTCAGACGGTAAAGAATCTGCCTGCAATGCTGGAAAGCAGGGTTCAATCCCTGGGTTGGGAAGATCCCATGGAGAAGGGAATGATAGCCGGCTCCAGTATTCTTGCCTGGAGAATTCCGTAACAGTGGAGACTGGTGGGCTATGTATAATCCATGGGGTCACAAAGAGTTGGATATGATTGAGCAACTAACATTTTCACTTTGTTCATTCTCCAGAAAGCTAGGCTCAGGTGAATATTTTTAATAACCATGGTGTTTATATTTTACACTTATCAAAGAAAGAATTAGATAAAATAGCTCTGAGCTTAAAGGAGCTGGATAAAAAGAAACAGTGTGAGACCGATGAAATATGACTAAGATACGGCCTTAACAACAACCTGCAATGATCCCTAATTATTTTTTGAGCACCATCCCCTGAGGTCATAAGCTTGGTGACGTGTCATTTATAATGGTAACCATGTTATTTCTCCTGGAAAATCAGTGGTTGAGAGCCCTCTGTGTATGTCTCAGCCTAGCAGAAGGTGCATGCACGTGAAATAGTCCACATCTTCTCTTCATTCTAAAGTCTCTTCCCGGAAAACTTAGTCTGACTCATAATCTTGGAGAGAGGAGTCTATGACATTCTGTTACCTACTCCCTGCCCCCTTCCTTCATCTGACCAATTTGCCCAGGGAAACATGGAACTAGGCATGGACTTTTAACCCAGAGAGTCTGAGTCAAGCTAACAATTCAGACCAGAAGTAGCTGGCTGTGGCCTCTGGATGACCCTTGGCGATTTGAGGCCCTGGGAAATAAAGCTAACTGGGGCCACCAGGTCAAGCCATAAGAGTGCAGAGGAAGTTGGTCTGGAGACAGAAGGAATACACAGCAACTTCACAGCCAATGACATGCCAGGTGCTGTGACCAGCTCCTCCCAGCCTTCAGCACTTTCTCTGTCCTTGTGAAATCTCTCTGACCTTTCAATAAACTCCCGTTTGTCCCTTAATCTATTTTTGAAATGGTTTGAAAAAAGTGAAAGTGTTAGTCATTCAGTCGTGTCCGACTCTGGGATACCAGGGACTGCAGCCTGCCAGGCTCCTCTGTCCATGGGGTTCTCCAGGCAAGAATACTGGGGTCTTACTGACCCAGGGATCAAGCCCAGGTCTCCATTGCAGGCAGATTCTTTACCATCTGAGCCATTCTTCTTATAATCTCTAATTCTTTGGTAAAATAATAGTCAAACACACCAATCTTGGGGTATTTTTTTTTAACCTCTTCAGGGGAACCTGTTTATACTTGAAGTCAAAAATCTGAGACAGCTCATTAGAACCTTAAATTTTTTGAAATTAGAGAGTTACATGACAAGAAAGGATGGCAAGGAAATAAATTTTCAAATGTCAGCTTTAAGACAGAGAGTATGCTGGATCCTTGTACATAATCAATACAATTTAATTGTCACAATTATATAAAAGTTAAGATCACTATCCTTATATTTTTCAGAAGAGAATATTGAGGTTCTGAGATATTAGGTGGCTTTCTTTTGAATCAAGAATTGTCAAATTAGAAACTGATGCTGCACTCTAAAGCACCGTATAACATTAAACAAAAGATATCTCATGTTAATACATAAAACATTGATTTGTGCAGACTAGGGACCAAGACATTGAACTTTATTTCTAAAATCTGATGACCCCTTAGGTCATCAATAGAATAAACTAGACTTTATTGCTTTTATTTTATATATATCTAAAGAATGTCTTTTATGATTATAGGTACCACTTGAGTATCCATTTTCCCCTAAATATCTGATTATTTTCCTCTGAGTATTGGATGTGAATGGTCTCCAAACAAAGTCCCAAGAGCTTATTTTTCCCTGACAGACATGAGAGACACACAGAGAAAGTCCTATTTGTTACTATAATTGTTTCCAAAGCCTAGTGTCTAACAGCTTCTAGAAACCAGTTCTCTTCTGAGCAATAAATATAATCCCAAGTTATTCTGGGAATGCATCCCCAAATCAGTTATGCTGTTTGACTCCATTTCAGCCACTTATTCAGAACTAACTTGGAGGAAGAGACATTTATAATTTTTTCTTTTATGAAATACCCATATCATCAAATACCACAGATTAAGATTAGATAGCTAAAACCCACATAATAGGGATTATAAATTATTTCTGGTTTTTGTGGGCTACATGCCTGAAATCATATGCTGTCTAAAAACTGTTCTTAACTGTTTCCTATGAGTGATATATTTATATACTTCCATGAATATGGATCCTTGTAAGAATTCTGGGTATCACTCATCCTAAGCAGCTAACCCCTTACCTGATGGGATAGAATTTAAAATGTGATGGCTTGAGAAGAAAGCAATTCTTTAAGATTTCAAATTTGCCTTGTTGGGATTCTTGTTCCTCTTTCTAGAGCATTTAAATGTATTTTTAAGATGATGCCAATGACAGGTAAGTAGGCATTCCGTGGCAGACACTTCATGGTTTACTGAAGATCATTGTAGAAAGACCCTCAGTAGTAAAGCTGACCCCTGGGGAGGACATAGGTGTGTTTGCATGAAGTCTAATTAGCCTCTTAGGAGGCAGGAAATGCTTTCTCTGGTCATTTTCCTTTTGAGGTACTGTATTATTTGAATCTTTCTTATGAAATGGGATACTTCCTGATATTTTTTTAATAGAGAAGAATTAGAAAAAAAAAAAGCTGGAGAAATTTTGCTCTGGGAATGCTGTCTGAATTTGAGATAGGAACTAAAAACGTTGGTTGTCACAAATAATAGTTGCCTCTTTTATAGTCATTAAGATCTTCATAATTTAAATGAATTACTTTTAGATTTTTAAAATTTATTTTTAATTGTGGAGGAATTGCTTCAAAATACTGTGTTAGTTTCTACTGTATAACAATGTGAATCAGCTATAATTATACACCTATCCCTTCCCCCGGAGCCTCTCTCTCACCCACATCTCACCTCTCCATGTCATCAACAGAACACCGAAGAACTGACCAACTTGTGTTATAGAGCAGCTTCCACTAGCTGCCTGTTTCACGCATGATAGTGTATATATTCCATCGCTTCTCTCCCTATTCATCCCACCCTCTCCTTCCCCCTCTGTGTCCACGGGTCTGTTTATGTCTGAGTCTCTATTCCTGCCCTGCAGATATGTTCTTCAGTACCATTTTTCTAGATTTCATATACATGCACTGTATTTGTTTTTTTTTTTTTTTCTTTCTGGCTTACTTCATTCTGTATAATAGGCTCTAGGTTCATCCACCTCATTTTAACTGACTCAAATTCATTGTTTTATGGCTGTTTTAATTCTACATTCCAAACAAAATTTTAAACATTAAAAATAAACTGCACAGTTGATCATAACAACTTCTGTTGGATCTTCTATCTCCTCCTTCAGGATTCCATGAGTTATTTTGCATTAGTTTAAATAAGGTATATTCATATTTATAACCGGGTCCCTGATCATTGAGTGATGAAATGTTTTTCATAATGAAGACAGTTATAATATTCTAAAAGTCACATCTGATGTTAACACAATGAGAAAATAATTCTAAACGTTTTAGTCTACTGAGTTAAATATAGGCTCCAGGAGGAAATTTAGCGAGTTAGTAGGGAAAATACATAGTATCTTGTTCATATAATAGTATATAAATGTGTTTGATCAGGCATGATTGTAAGGGAATGTGCACATTAATAATTTGAAAGGCAATAGGATATCTACATTTACAAGTGAGAAATTGATTGAAGGATATTTCTACAAATGATCAACAGAAAAACAGGAAAATTAGGGTAAAAGAAGTGTGAATAAATATAAGAAAGATAACAATAGAAACATATTTTTCATAAATAGTAATAGTCTTCTATTAGATTGTTTTGAGGACTGCAAGTGACATCAGTAAGATGAGAAACTAGGGAGTCTGACACTAATCTCCCCCAAAATAACAACAGAAGCAATGAAAAGAACAACTACAAACTGATGCAAAGAGCTTTGGTAAAGCTTCCCTCCCACAAATTGCTTTATGCAAAATAGACACACACACACATTCTACTAAAGTGGTAGAATCTCTTGCATATTTTGTATATAAGTACATAAAAGAGGCATACAAAAATATGAAAGGCTAATAATTCTCTCAAAGGCAAGATTTCAGATCATTTTATATGCTTATCTATGCACATACCATGCAATATCGTATATTTACACATGCACATATATACATAGTATGTTTATACATAGTCAAACTTTTTTATGATTAACATAATGATTTACATTTAAGAAAAAAAAACTGGCTTTTATTATGGAAAGTAGACAGATAATAATACCTATTTGGCTTATTGACTTTAAAAAATATTCACAGCCCAAAATTTGAGAGTTATGTTTTATTTGGCAAGAAGCCTCAGTACTTCTGGCCCAAGAGGCAACATCTCAAATAAACCTCTGGTCTGAAGAGGTGATGGGATGGGGGGATTGAGGTTATATAGAAGTTGTGCAACAAAGGACAGGTAGTCTGAACACTGAAAGATTATTGTTAATTTAAGAAAACTAGACATAAAGTTAAGGAATTTAGTGCTTTTCTATGTATGGAAAGATGCAAGAGTCTGGGCTTACTGAAGTCATCCCTTTGATATGCACCTCGGCTATCTGGGGCCAGTCTCCTTGTATTTTCACATCCTGAGTTTCCTCAGGGCTCACTGGCTGCTGCAGTCACTGATGACCCTGACCGCTTTTGCTTACTGATATGGAAGGACATGTTTCAATTCTCAGGCTGAAAAATAACGCATGCAAAATGCCTTGTAAACTGCTTATCCAAGGTAGAGAGTTGGTGACGGACAGGGAGGCCTGGCGTGCTGTGGTTCATGGGGTCGCAAAGAGTCGGACACGACTGAGCAGCTGAACTGGACTGAGCTGAAGAGACCTGGGATTCCCTGGAATCCTTATCGTTCCTTGTTCTACTCTGTGCCTGTTATGTGCCTACTCTCGTGTCTGAGTCTTTGGCCTGGCTCCCACTTCCTCACTCTGATTTGCAATACTCTCTTCCAACCTTTCTGTCCGTTTTAATTTGTCATTTCATGTGTTCCAATGCTTCCTCCTTCACAGGCTTTTTCTGACTGCTGTATCCCTCAGTGCAAGCAGGCTGAGTCAGTATCATGCTTAAAAAGGAAAGCTTTGGTTTGCTATTCTTTCCTTAGTCAGATTCAAAGTTCTTTGCAGTATAAACATGCTGCATGTCTGGTTTTGCTGTGGTTTGCTTGTCAACACGTTAAAGAAAGTGCCACCAGGCAAAAGCAAGTAGTGGTCAGTTGATATTGTTCTTGTGCAATGACTGAGACCTGTTGTTCCTTCCAGAAAGTTGGATATATGGATAGATAGATCCCACAAAGACAAGCCCAAATAATTAATTTTTTTACAATTGCATTTTGTCACCGAATACCACCAATGAAAAGCATGACAATTTTCAGGGATTTAAAATTCATACTTTCCTCTATCAAATGCAGTCTTTTACACTGATATATTTGATCAAAATAAACCATCTGCAGAGTTTGCTGATCTGAAAACTGATGTAGAGGGGGTGTTATGGAAATGTTTGGAAAGTTATTCATCAAGCTGACTGAAGACTGCAGGACTAAAGTTTCACAGGCTCCCAAGACGAATTGAAAGAAGATGAGAACACAGAGGACCAGGGAACAGCTGAGTAGCACGCAGGACCCACTGGGGCCCGCCTAGACCAGGGTTGGTTCTATGGCTATCCAAGGAGAGACCACAGACACAGAAAGAGCAGGAATCCTTTTTCATTATCACTTCCTCAAAGACTTGGAATCTCTGCATTTTCATGTGTAAGAAACAATATTTTCCTGGCCAACATAATCTGTGTTTCAATTTATTTTTTTAATATTTCTATCCCTTAGCTCACAAAGACTAACGTTCAAAGCTGTTCTTAAGGCATCTGTGGTGACAGAGTTGAGGTATGAGTTGAAGTGTGAGATTACGGAAAGGAGAACGTGCAGATTAGAGCAGTCAGGCCATCAGCATGGGTCCATGAGAGGCTCTCAGCCAGGCTCAAAACAAAGCATCTTTGTTTTTCATAAATAAATCATAACTGGATAGAACTCATAGACATCTGCTTTTATGGAGGATGAGAAAGGAAGAAGCTGAATCCACAGCTCATCAATATCAAAAGGCATCTAAAACTTCCTATGCTTTGCATCAGCCTAGAAGAGATATTTAATGTGATTAAAATAAAGAAGCTCAAAGAAAAAAAAAAAAAACAGAGGCAATGCCCCCTCGACATTGCTATATTTGTTCATGGAGTATTAGATGCACAGAACTCTTTTAATTGCAGATTATAAGCAAATCTGCGAAAAAATTTTTTTTGAGAAAAGAGGAATAATTGACATAGTGTCAGAAAATAGTTTCTGCACTTCAATTATCAGAAAAAAAAATATATATGGTTACCTAATGATGCCGTCAATTACCAAGCATCCCTTCATCTCTCTGTTCTGTAATTCTGCTTTTCTTACTTAAGACAGCTTCTCTCTGTGGTTGTAAGTCAGCTGCAGTCACAACCAAAGCTATCGGCATCTTCATTCAGGTTCAATAGAAACAAAAGTTTTCTTTTCCTAACTGTAAAAAATTCTCGACCTATACACAGATTAGATAAGCCTCTACTTATTCTCCTCTGAAGCAATTATTG
This sequence comes from Redunca redunca, assembly GCA_006410935.1. NCBI lineage: Eukaryota > Metazoa > Chordata > Mammalia > Artiodactyla > Bovidae > Redunca > Redunca redunca. The sequence goes on along the minus strand of SJYQ01010605.1, from coordinate 327,796 downwards.
GTATATTCATTTTAGTTTTCAAGTTCTAAGATCTCTTTATATCTTTTGTTTCCTCAATAATAGGACTTATCAAATGTATTTGTAATCTATGATTGTCTTTCCACAATGTCTAGCATAGCATCTGGTA
>SJYQ01010605.1:312474-327645 GCA_006410935.1 Redunca redunca | reverse complement strand
AATGACAGACTAGGACTAGAAGCACGAGTGAAAGTCTTTTGAATTCCAAAATGGCACTATTTCCTTGACACTTCACACAAATAAATGTGTTGTAATAAATTGTTTATCAATGTTATAAACATGCACAGTTTCTGAAAAATAATTGAGATGTGAAAGGGCACATAATTCATCTCCCAGTGTCAGAAGGAACGTCAAGACACACATCTTATTTTATCAATCATTAATTTTAGTCAGCTATTTTTTGTTTAATTACCATGAATTCTCTGTCCTGGCATTTATCACTAGGTGTTGATGGTCAAGCTTTTTAGCTCCCACTTTGTCTTACAAGAAAAAAACAAAGTAGATTTATTTAATTTTTAAAATTCAGGTTCAGTTCCTGTGAACTAATGTGTTAGTTTCTACTGTATAACAAAGTGAAGCAGCTGTGTGCTTGCACGCCACCTTGCCACAGACATGGCCAACTCTTTCTGATGCTGGGACTATAGTCTACAGGCTCCTCTGTCCATGGGGTTTTTCAGGCAAGAACAGTGGAGTGCGTTGCCATGCCCTCCTCCAGAGGGACGTCCTGACCCAGAGATCTAGCCCACATCTCTTAAGTCTGCTGCACTGGTAAGTGGGTTCTTTGCCACTAGCACCACCTAGGAAGCCCATTGTCTCCTCCTTCTGGGACCTCCTTTCCGCGTCCCCCCATCCCACTCATCTAGGTCCTCATAGAGCAACTGAGCTCCCCTGCTCTGAACAGCAGACTCCCACTAGAGTGAAGGAAGTCAGAAAGAGAAAACCACATATCATACACTAATGTGTGCATGTGGAGTCTAGAAAAATGGTACAGATGACTGTATTTGCAGGGCAGGAATAGACATGAACAGACCTGTGAAGACGGGGTAGGGGCAGGGGCGTGATGGGAATTAGGAGACTGTGATTGACAGATACAGCCTACCATGTGTAAAGAGATGATAGCTTTGTTCTCAGTTAAGTTCTTTTAAGATGATTACTCAACCCACGCCAGTATTCTTGCCTGGAGAATCCCACGGACAGAGGAGCCTGGTGGGCTACAGTCTGTAGGGTCACAAAGAGTCAGACAGTACTGAAGTGACTGACATGCAAAATGATTACTCACTATTCGTTAATAGGTTTTTTCTAGCATCACCGACTCGATGGACGTGAGTTTGGGTATGCCCCGGGGGTTGGTGATGGACAGGGAGGCCTTGCTTGCTGCAGTTCATGGGGTTGCAAAGAGTTGGACACGACTGAGTGACTGAACTGAACTGAATAAAGCAACAATACTTTTTGGCTAAGCATTTGTGGTTCTCATCTAGAGGTGATTTTGCCTCCCTCTTCCTCAGGGGACATTTGCAATATCGGGAGACACTTTTGGTCCTCAGAACTTGGGGGAAGGAAATGCTGCTAGCATTTAGTGAGCAGAGGCCAGAGGTGTGGTTTAATATCCTACAAGGCACAAAACAGTCTCTCCCAAATGTCAATAGTGTCAAAGTACAAAGTGGTTTGGCTCTGGTTTGATGCATTACTATTCTTTGCCTAATAATATTAATACATTTTGATTTATTTTTAAGAAGTGGTGACAAATTTAAACAGAAGCAAAAAAAGGCAAATTTTAGAGCAGACTGGGAAAAAATAATATTGGTCTGAATGAATGCATTGTTCATGGACATGAGTTTTTTTTTTTTTTTTAATAGAGTGATAGGGAGGTTGGAAAATATCTTTCAATCACAAAACTTTCTCCACATTGGACTTTCATTATAGTTCAACCTGTAATATTATTATAATAAATGAAGTTGTGTCCGTTCACAATTCCCATGAGGTGGTCCTAACCCCAGAACCTCAGAATATGCCTTTATTTGAAGTCAGGGTTTTTTTTTACAGGTGTAATCAAGTTAAAATAAGTATATTAGGGTGGGTTCCAATACAATATGACTTCCCCTTATAAAAAGGGGACACTTGGACTCACAGACACACACAGAGAGAAAATAATATTAGGGGATACAGAGAAAAGACAGCCCTCTACAAGCTAAGACGAGAGCCTTGTAACATTATTTGCTCACAGGCCTTGGAAGGAATAAGCCCTATTGACATCTTGATTTGGGCCTTCTAACCTCCAATCTGTGAGATAATGCATTTCTGTTTTTTAAGCCACCCAGTCTATGGTATCTTGTTAAAGCAGGCCAAACAGAGTAACAAAATTATCAAGGTACTCTTTTACATAAAAGCTTCAACTTCAGGATTCTTTTGTTAAAATGAGAACATTCTTCAGTGGGAACCATGTCATTATCAGTTATTAACGTCTTTGTGACAGGTTGTCTATTGGATTATTTTTAATACAATCAATACCTAGGAGGGAATGAATATTTGATATTGCAAAGAAGAGGAAAATCCTGCAAGATCTTAAAGGGCGAGTTCAGAGGCAGAAAGAGGGAAGAGGGACGCTACCAAAAGAGTCAACAGGGAGAAGCTTGCCCTGAATGAAGGAGGAGGGACAGTGGCGAAGGAAAACATGGGCCATTTCTGATGCACTGCTTGAAAAGATCCGGTGAGGAGGGAAGAAGAATATGATCTTTGATGTTAAACTTGAGTTTAAATCCCTGTTCTGCCACTTGTTCAGTAAAGTCTACATTAAGTTCCTCAGTCTTTCAGATTTTTAACATTAGAGTGGAAGTAATGGTATTTGGTGTAAAACTGAGCTTCACTAGGCACAGTGTCTTTGGCCCATGGTGCTTTTAGGGGCCAATGAACATCTTATAAGAAAAAAAAATGGGGGAAAAAACTTCGGACATTCAGGTCAAAAATATTGAAATATATTAATATATTTGCCTTTATACCAACACAAGCATAAAATATATTTTTAAATCATGTTTTGGTGAAAGAGGCCCCTGGAAGTTATAATATAACCCTGATTTGGTGGGAGGGAAACTGGGTCAGATACAGGCCTGTCCTATCCAGTGGTTAAGACTTCACTTTCTAATGCAGGAGGTAAGGGTTCCACCCTTGGCTAAGATCCCACATGAATCACGGCCAAAATTCCAAAACATAAAACAGAAACAATATTGTAACAAATTAAATAAAGACTTTAAAAATGATCCACATGACAAAAAAATCTTAAAAAAAAGATCCTGTTTTAGAAGATGCCAACTTCTCGTTACACACTAGAGTGTGGGTCTGAGTCTGTCTTTCCTTCCTAATTTCTGTGCACTTTGTATGTATTTTGCATCTGTTCTTGTTATCAACTGGGGCTTCTCATGTACTAGGCATTATTTTAAGAGACTCAGTCATAAAAAAGATGATTAATATTACCTTTTTTAAACAAATGTGAAAACTGAAACACGAAAAATTCAAGTAAATTTCCCACGTTTGCATACTCTGTAAGTAGCAACTCTGGACTTTGAAGTAAGAGATCATAAGTCCTTAATTTGGACTTTTAGAACTTAATTAGGCAAGTCCAGTGATACCTGATGTTTAACCTGCTCCCAAAGCTCCATTGTCATTTTCCTATTGGAAATGTTTCCCAGTTCAGATTCAATTTTCAAACTCAGATGTAGGTGCACTTAGTAGATTGGGATAACTTCTGCTTGAATTATTCACACAGACCTTTTAAAACATTATCAAAAGGCCACAGAACACAGCTGTGAGACACACATGTCCTGTGGGCATAGACTGTAAACACACAGTGCGGTCCACCATCTGCACTGCATCACTCTTCTGCTCTGGCTATTGATAGCATCACCAGGACGTGCTCCATCACTGTATGCATTAGCAAGACCACGTTGGACAAAGGGTTTGTCACACATCTGGATTGTTCTATCACACGATCAACTGTGAAGCCAAACAACAGTATCACAAATCAGACATTACTGTATGTGAAATGACTTTTTGTGCTAAAGAACTCCATTTTTTCCAGATGTGTCATCCAGGCACCTTGAGAACTGAATTTAAATTAAGTTATGAGTTTAAAATGTCACCCCCTAAATTAAAATTGCTTCATCTTGGGCCCAAATTCCAGAAGAACAAAGTGCATTAACATTGGATGGTTTGTTTTCTTATGGAATAAGCGCAATTTTGAATTGGGTTTGGTTTAGATTTAAACCTGACCAAAGTTAGTTAAAAGAACCGTGGAGTCATTATTTAAGAGCTAAGAGTTATGTCCTGAGAGTTTGTTATATGCCAGACTCTGTGCTGAGAAGCTTGTATGGAAATAATCCATACAATTTTCACAGAAATCTCAAAAAGTAGGTAATTAACTTGTTTTTCATATCGGTAAACTGAGCTACAAACTGAAATAAATAATTTTTCCAAGCTCAAGTACCTCTAAGCTAGCAGCGTCTGGATGCAAATCCAAGTAGCCAGACTCCAAATCTACCATTTTAACCGCTAAAGCCATATTGCTTATACAGTACCATGTTCTTCCTTTTCCTCTTCTTTTCCTCTCTCCCTTTACTCCACCTCATCTCTTTCTTTCTACTTCTTCACATAAAATAACAGAAATTTAAAAAAAACCTCTTAAATATGACATCAGTGAAAGGATAAATGTGATACTATCGGAATCTTGAATATAACATCAGTGAAAAAAATTAACATGCTTCATTTTGGCGTTAAAATGACAACTAAGACTTGCAATTGAAGGGAAGGGAGAGGAACTAAAATTTTGAACAGGCACAGATCTGTCTTAGAACTTCAATGACTAAGGACTAGTTAATTTTGGTTCAGGAATTGTTTGGAAGTTTTAGGTAAAATTTTCAACCAGAAATCTGTGAAATCTAGGAACATCAAATCTAATCACTTGTCCATTTGGTTTAAGCTATGACTTTAAATGTTATTGTATGAATGCTGCAAATATGGATAACAATACTGTAAACACCTTTCAGTTCAGTTCAGTTCAGTAGCTCAGTCGTGTCTGACTCTTTGTGACCCCATGAACCGCAGCACGCCAGGCCTCCCTGTCCATCACCAACTCCTAGAGATCACTCAGACTCACGTCCATCAAGTCAGTGATGCCATCTAGCCAGCTCATCCTCGGTCGTCCCCTTCTTCTCCTGCCCCCAATCCCTCCCAGCAACAAAGTCTTTTCCAATGAGTCAACTCTTCGCATCAGGTAGCCAAAGTACTGGAGCTTCAGCTTTAGCATCATTCCTTCCAAATAAATCCCAGGGTTGATCTCCATCAGAATGGACTGGTTGGATCTCCTTGCAGTCCAAAGGACTCTCAAGAGTCTTCTCCAACACCACAGTTCAAAAGCATCAATTCTTTGGTGCTCAGCCTTCTTCACAGTCCAACTCTCACATCCATACATGACCACAGGAAAAACCATAGCCTTGACTAGATGGACCTTAGTTGGCAAAGTAATGTCTCTGCTTTTGAATATGCTATCTATATTGGTCAGAACTTTTCTTCCAAGGAGTAAGTGTCTTTTAATTTCATGGCTGCAGTCACCATCTGAAGTGATTTTGGAGCCCCCAAAAATAAAGTCTGACACTGTTTCCACTGTTTCCCCATCTATTTCCCATGAACTGATGGGACCGGATGCCATGATCTTCATTTTCTGAATGTTGATCTTTAAGCCAACATTTTCACTCTCCTCTTTCACTTTCATCAAGAGGCTTTTTAGTTCCTCTTCACTTTCTGCCATGAGGGTGGTGTCATCTGCATATCTGAGGTTATTGATATTTTTCCTGGCTATCTTGATTTCAGCTTGTGCTTCTTCCAGCCCAGCGTTTCTCAGGACGTATTCTGCGTATAAGTTAAATAAGCAGGGTGACAATATACAGTCTTGACGTACTCCTTTTCCTATTTGGAACCAGTCTGTTGTTCCCTGTCCAGTTCTAACTGTTGCTTCCTGGTGTGCATACAGATTTCTCAAGAGGCAGGTCAGGTGGTCTGGTATTCCCATCTCTTTCAGAATTTTCTACAATTTATTGTGATCCACACAGTCAAAGGCTTTGGCATAGACAATAAAACAGAAATAGATGTTTTTTTTTCTGGAACTCTCTTGCTTTTTCGATGATCCAGTGGATGTTGGCAATTTGATCTCTGGTTCCTCTGCCTTTTCTAAAACCAGCTTGAACATCAGGAAGTTCACGGTTCACATATTGCTGAAGCCTGGCTTGGAGAATTTCGAGCATTACTTTACTAGCATGTGAGATGAGTGCAATTGTGCGGTAGTAAACACCTTTATTGAGGGATAGTCACATTAAACCTAAATAGTTATTCAATTCTGAGCATTCTTTGTTTAGGAAAAAACAAGCAACAAAGAAACAGGATATGACATTACTTGGAGATGGCTCAAATTGTCACTTTTCAATTAAAAATGGGGAGTGATACCTGTACTCCCATGTTACTAGCAGCACTATTCACAAATGCCAAGAGGTGGGCACAACCCACATGTCCACTGATGAATGAATGAAGAAAATGTGGTTTATACCCACAGTGGAATATTTTTCAGCCTTGAAAAGGAGAGAATGCCACCAGCTACAACCTGGATGAACCTTGAGACACTATTTTAAGTGAAATAAATACATCACAACAATGCAAATACTGTGTGATACCACCTCTTTGAGTTTTTTTAAGGTAGTCATATTCATAGAAGCAGAAAGCAGAATGCTGGTTACTAGAGGCTAAGAGAAGGGGGGAAGGGAGTGCTATTGGCTATAATTTTAGATATATAAGATGAGAATGTCTGGAGCTCTGTCTCACAATAATTTGAATATGCTTAACAATGCACACTTAAAAATGGCTAAGATGGTTAAAAAAAAACAACAAAAAACTGTAGGTGGGGTAAGTGAAACCTTCCACTGAAAAGAGATTATGGAGGAGGATGACATATACGTATGGACTGAGCTTTTGATAATTTTAATGTCTTTGAATTGCAGTCTCATGGTTTTTGAGATTGCATTTAGAAACTGACCTGAGCTATGCGTTACTTCTCAGTCTCCCAAACCACCCTCCCAGAGGCTAGCTAAGTCCACATAGTAACGGCGTGCTTATGAGAAGAGGAGCGAGACTTGCGATACAATGTAGGAAATAAGCCATAGCGGGTGCTGGGGGCATCTGTCTTCTCTCCGCCAGCACCCGTAACGGTAAAGGCAAATTTTACGCTCTGAATCCCAAAGTGAGGAAATTAAGCTTTCAGAAATGTACATGTTCATTACTTTATACTTTCTCAGGATATGATTGTTTTCTTCAAATCAAACGGAAAGAATAATGAATTTCTTCAGCTTGATGCACATGGCATTTGTGAGATTGATTGTCAATTTGGATTTATGAAGTTTAAGAGATTTCCTAAACACTCACAGTTGGGCTGTTGCGCCAGTAGGTTCATAATATTTTTTTTTTTTAAGAAAAAACAATCCTTTGCATTTTTGCTTCAACATTCATGCTGACCTGTTTATTGCCTACCATACATAATGAAGGTCAAAAATGGGAAATTTCCCAGGTGTATGCTCGGATCATGGGGAAGGGAATGGCAACCTACTCCAGTATTCTTGCCTAGAGAACTCCATGGACAGACAAGCCTGGTGGGCTACAGTCCATGGGGTCACAAAGAGTCGGATACGACTTTGCCTGTGTGTACTGAACTGTAACTTCCTCCAATTTTAAAGGAAAACTGGAGAAGGCAATGGCAACCCACTCCAGTGTTCTTGCCTGGAGAATCCCAGGGACGGGGGCGCCTGGTGGGCTGCCGTCTATGGGGTCGCACAGAGTCGGACACGACTGGAGCGGCTTAGCAGTAGTAGTAGCAGTATGCTCTGATCAGAGAGTTCACACAGGTTTGCGATGCATTAATCCGAGAGGACAGAAGAGAGCCAAGAGATGGAGCTATTCATTTCTAGACTACCTCAAATCAGGAAGAATTCCAGATCCAGTTAACCTAAGGGACTGTCTTGCACAATTCTTATAATAAAATAAACAAGATTAAAAGTCTATTGGGACACAAGTAAATCCATCAGTTAATAACTTTCTATCCAAAGAAATTAAAAAATACATTTGATTTTAACAAAAAATATTCCCATCTTTGATTGATGTCAAACATTTGGCATAATTACCAAGAATGAATTTTTTATCTTTTTCCAAATATAGTTTTTCATTTTTCAAAATTATTATTAACTTTCAAATGAGAAATCATATTTTCACATTGATTAACAGTAGCCAATGGCACCCCACTCCAGTGCTCTTGCCTGGAAAATCCCATGGATGGAGGAGCCTGGTAGCCTGCAGTCCATGGGGTCACTAAGAGTCGGACACGACTGAGCGACTTCATTTTCACTTTTCACTTTCATGCTTTGGAGAAGGAGATGGCAACCCACTCCAGTGTTCTTGCCTGGAGAATCCCAGGGACGGGGGAGCCTGGTGGGCTGCCGTCTCTGGGTCGCACAGAGTCGGACACGACTGAAGCGACTTAGCAGCAGCAGCAGCAGCAGCAGCAGCAGCAGCAGCAGCAGCAGCAGCCATATTTTACAATTACGTGGGTAATGGGTTCACAAGCAATGACCCAGAAAATGGACAGGAGACTCTGCTCCAAACTAATGTTAATAGTATTTCCATGTTTTGATAAAGAAGAAATAAAATACTGGAACTAATGATGACAGATCTTTGCTGTTAATTAATCAAATCTCCTCAAAATAGAGTTCAGCAGGTGGAAATAATTACCTGTTAATTGTCTCTTGTTTATTACTCTTTGGAGATATAAATCCAGACACTGCACTCATTTTATAGTATTTACTAAGAAGCAAACAATAAATAAATCAGAAGCATGGAAGTTGTCACGGCAATATTTGTGTTTGCTTTCGGAGACAATACAAATAGTGCAAAATAACAATTTCCCCTTTGAATTAAAATATCTGTTGTCTAGGTGCATGGATTTGCCTTTAATAAAAGATTAATTTTCTTTTGTTTGTGTTAATATGATTAAGGCACTGATATGAAACAGAGAAATAACTTTTTTTTTTTTCAGGAGGAAGAAGATTGTCGGTACGGATCCCAACAGGAAGACAATGGATGCCTTTGAAAGTTTAGATTTGGTGAGAAATATTTTGATACACCTTAGAGTCTCTCTCTCTCTCTCTCTCTCTCTGTCTCTCTGTCTCTCTCTCTCTCTCTCTCACACACACACACACACACACACAGACACACACACACTGTCTCTTCCTCCCTTCATCCACCCCTTTTGTTGGGAGAACTTCCTCTCTAACCCTTACTCTCCTGCGCCGATGGAGATTGGATGCTTATTGGTTGAACCGCGCACTTGCTTGCCTGCTTGCTTTTCTCAGTCTTGCGAGCCCGTAGACTGTAGCTCCCCAGGCTCCTTTGTCCATGGGATTTTTCAGGCAAGAAATACTGGAGAGAATTGTCATTTCCTCCTCCAGGGGACCTTCTTGACCAGGGACCGAACCCAGGTCTCTTGCATCTCCTGCGTTAGCAGGTAGAGTCTTTTCTGCCGCCCCACCTGCGGAGCCTAAATGCTCATCTCGGTATTTCAGTTAGCAATCTTCCATGTTCCCCGAATAACGTATCTTCTTGTTTGTTGGTTTGACGCATTTTTTCAGAACCAGAACCTTTAGAAACTTTTTAAGAAAAGATATCTGGGTTAAATTACAAAGAGATGTTTTCTGTCTGAAAAGGTTTTGTTTTTAACATGCTTTATTCATGTTTAGTGAGGCATGTTCTCCTCCTCCCCTGAATGGTGATACGCAGATAGATAGGGTCTTCTGTGATTGGCAGATCTCTCAGAAGTTTGTCATCCTGTTTTGCTCTTTCTTGGAGGCTTTTCCATTTTTTTTCAGAGGAAAATGCTTCTGTTATCTGCCTGGATTTCTGTGAATGAGAGAAGACATTGGAAGAATAACTCCCCATTCATGGTGCTGACTCATTCAGTCTCCCTTTTCTTCTCTGCCATTCTGACATCTGCTTTCTTACATTCAGCGTGTCTAAGTGCCTCTCCCCTTAGGTTTTATTTCTCCACCAAAACAAGCAAAAACAAAACTAGTGTCTTGCCCAGGGTGGGTGGGCAAGAAGTACCCACCTAATTTCTGAAGTTTTTGTGTGTTGGAGAGACTTGAGCAATAGGTCATGGCACATCCTTGAACTCATTCCTACGTTTTCTGTTCTACCAATCTCTTCTATAGTTGCTTGTACTGGGTCTTCAGGGCTCACAAACGTTCCTTGATTCTCTGTGCCTTTGCACACACTGATTCCAATTTCCTCTTCTCTATCAAGTCAAATAACATGATTCCTATGTTTGACTTCCATCCTCAGAAAACTGTTGATATCTCTCATTTACTGCTGTCATTCTCTGTTCTCTTTCTGTTTGCATGTTTATGCATTTAAGATTTCTTTTTTTTTTTTCACTGGGGAGTTTCTCAGAGGAGCTAAGATCATTAGCTGTATCTAAACTGCCACATCTTATTCCTGTTTTAAAATATTATTCCCTACTAAGTTAGAAAAAAAGCCATAGAAATTCTAACTACATCTCTTCTAATGTTACTGTTTTAGGAAGGAAGAGGTTCCTGTGCTGATATGGGGCTCAGGATGAATGATCCTAAGAAAAACGGCCTACACTTAAATACCTATAGTAATGACTTTTAGAAGTGGGGAATAAGGAGTAGAATGTCTGCTAATTAAACTGTTTACAAAATCGAGTGACTATTCTGAGCTTCTTGATATCTGGGTTAGAATGTGAAAGAATTCATCTAAACCAATTATATATGATGAGGCCTATTCCCTACAAATTCAGATTTACATAGTGAACTATTTTCCAAGAGTCTAGGTAAGCAGATACCAGTGATGGTGGGGTCAATGAGCAGAGGCTAGTTTAGTTTGGGACTAAATCACAAGGTGAGTTGAGTAAAGGCTGAAAGTAAAGAGTGGAGATTCTGGATAAGGGGGTCTAGGTAGAAAAATGTTGAAAATCATGGTTGTTGTTGCTAAGTTGCCGAGTTGTGTCCAACTCTTTGTGACCCCATGGATTGCAGCACTCCAGGCCTCCCTCTCCCCCATCATCTCCTGGTGTTTGCCTAAGTTCGTGTCCATGGCATCAGTCCATTGCCTCCTCTGTCAGCCACTTTTCCTTCAGCTTTCAATCCTTCCCAACACTAGCGTCTTTTCCTTTGAGTCAGCTGTTCTCTTCAGGCGGCCGAATATTGCAGCTTCAGCTTCAACATTAGACCTTCCAATGAGTATTCAGAGTTGATTGCCTTTAGGACTGACTGGTTTGATCTCTTTGCTGTCCAAGGGATTCTCAGCACCACAGTTCAAAAGCATCAGTTCTTTGCTTCTCTGCCTTCTTTGTGTTCCAACTCTCACAACTCTATGTGAGTACTGGAAAGAACGTAGGGTTGACTATATGGACTTTGTCGGCAAACTGATGTCTTTCCTTTTTAACATACTGTCTAGGTTTGTTACAGCGTTCCTGTCAAGAAGCAGTCATCTTCTAATTATACCATCTGCAGTGAAAATCATCCTAGGTCTGCGAAAACAATGTAGATGGAATCAATAAAATTGGCTGTAGGGCAGCAGAAGTTATGTTGGAGGGTGGTCACGGCCTCACTACTTGAAAGAACATCTTGATTAATTCAGTGCAAGGAGCAGTGTTGTTGAATAGTAGGTGTAAAGTATTGAAATGTCTGGGCTTCCTTGATGGCTCAGAGGTAGAGAATCTACCTGCCAATCACACGGGTTCGATCCCTGGGTTGGGAAGGTCTCTTGGAGAAGAAAATGGCCATCCACCCTGGAATTCTTGCCTGGAAAATCTCATGGACAGAAAGTGAAAGAAAGTGAACTCTCTCAGTCGTGTCTGACTCTGTGCGACCCCATGGACTGTAGCCCACCACGCTCCTCCACCCATGGACAGAGGAACCTTGCAAATTTACAGTTCTTGGAGTCACAAAAACTTGGACATGACTTAGCAACTAAATAACAACAGCAACTGGGATGTCTGCCTAAGTTTAATTCTCAGGGCTCACACACCAGCTTTTGTGAATTTTGAAGTCATGTATCTGTCGTTGAATCAGTTTCTTCATTTGTAGAATGAATGTGATAATGGTATATGACTAATAGAGTTGTCCAGATTAAATGAGATACAGTATAGAAGGCATTTAGCTTGGGGTAAAACTTAATAAACAGCTTAGTAAACTCTGACTGCTGTTAATGAGCTGTTTCCATGCATGCTCATAAATTCTAGTTTCTCTCCTCGTGCTCAGATGCCCCCACCCCATCCTCCTCTCTACTTGGACAAGTGAATTTCACATTACCAAGTCCTGCTTGGCTGAAATGGTGAGAATTATGTTTCTTTCTGATGTCTCAAGTTGTACTGAGGGTTTCATTATCCAAGTCAATGTTTTATAACTGAAACTTAGAAATTTTTGAGCATGTTTTATTCGCTTCCCTCCTTATGCTTATTTAATGTGCATCTTTCATATTGTATTAATGTTTAGTTCAAATTCAGATATTATTTTACTTATGATACCTTTGTTCTTTTTTCTAGGTAGACCTGTATGACACATATAAATAAAATAAAATCACATTAAGCTTTAAAATACTTTCAAATATATCCTCTTCTATGAGATCTTCCTATAACCACGATTTCATCCTTTGAATCCTAACCAAACATATTTCCACTTTATTGATTATAACGTACGTATCACATTGTTGACTTATTCTATGTGCACAATTCAATGATTTTTAAGAAGTTCAGGGAGTTGCTAGGCAACAGCACTGTCTAGCTATAAAACCTTTCTGTCACTCCAAAAGGAAATCATTAGCACACACTCTGTTCCCGCCCCTGGTCCCGGGCAACCACCAGCCTACTTTCTTCTCATATGCATTTGCTTTTTCTGAACATTTTCTATAAATGGACCACTTCATATAGTAAGTGATGTTTTACAGCTGGGTTTTTCACTGATGCATTTTCAGGGAGGTTTAGCAAGTGGGAGCATATACTAGGACTTTGCTCTTTTTATCACTGAAAATATCCCGTGTACAGGCACACCATCGTGTTCATCCATTCACTGACTGATGGACATTCCACATTTTTGCTAAAGTGAGTTCTATTGTGAATTTTCATATATTAATATTTGTGATACATATTTTCATTCTTCTTGAGTGGACATCTATGAATCCCAACATTTGCATAACTCTTTCTTATATCATGTATCATATTCTATTTTGATATGATCTGGGGTGTCCATTTTTTACTTATGCCAACTCCTTAACTAGGGGTGTTTTCCAATGTCCTTTTTTCATCACTTTTAAAAAATATAAGATGCTCTTGAATCACCGTATCCATTCCCAAAATATAGCTGTAATGTGTACTTGAGTGACTTAAAATATCCTTGTCTCCAATTTACCTTTCATGTGTTACCCTATGTAGTCCAGTTTGGGGGAATATAAATTAGAATATCAAGTAAAGCATAGCATTTTGGGTGACAGAATATTACTATTGTTTTAAAAATATTTTGTACAATCACGATGCAAAAAACACTGTCATCTTTAGGAAGTAGTTGACACTCCTATCAGTTTTGTAGTGAAATTATTCATTTGAAAGTTGTCACCTTATTTCTGCTGTTGTGTCATTTACAAAAAATTCTACTGAAGCAAAAATAATTAATAAATGTATTGAACTTACACCACTTCAAGTGAGGTAAATGAGCTATTTCTTTAAATGGTTATCTTTTCTTTGCTATTGACTTATTTTTTATTTTAGCTATTGAAAATGCCTGAAACACTTTATTTAAAGTGGCAACAGTTTTAAACTCAGTGGTGTTCTTACCTTTTTCTTTATATAAAATGGGAAAAAAGTTATTTTTAACAACAATTGTGTGCAAATTTGGTGTTGGTGGAGTTGGCGGAAACCTCCATTATATAAAAGTAAAGCATGCCTGGTTGGGATATTAGAAAGGTTGTAATTTTGACTTTCGGTTCCCACTTACAGTTTATGAGTCTAACAACTTTAAAGGAAATTACAGCTTGAAGTCCACATGATGCACTTCATTTTCTGTTCTTTAAACTTGAGGGTGAAAGGAAGAGCTAATTTAATAGCAAGGAACCCAAAGTTTAAGACTGATGCTCAGGAATACAATTACAAGGTGCACAATTTTAAGAAAAGAACCTATATGATTCCTTCAATTTTGTTTCCTGCCTATTTTCCATCTTTTCTTTCTCAGCCTTTTATTTTATATTTTCACCAATTTAAGTTGAAATTAGAAAGGATCCATTTTGATTTGCAAGCATCGTGTATCAGATTAAAGAGAAAACTGCAATGCATACTCTAATTTTTTTAACCATGAAATTAGATAGCCTAAAACTGGAACTGATTTTACTCCATCCTATAAAGTATTTTTATGAGTAATATTTGCAGAACAGCTACTCATTAGAGAGAGAGGCGAAAAACTGCTGCTTCTAGTTATACTGATATTTACAAGTGGCTGATGCGTAACTTAGGGCTGTGTGTGTGTGTGTGTGTGTGTGTGTGCATGTTTGCTCAGTTGTGTCTGATTCTTCGCAACCCCCTGGACTGCAGCCCACCAGGCTCCTCTGTCCATGGAATTTTGTACACAAGCATACTCGAGAGGGTTGCAGTTTCTGTCTCCAGGTAATCGTCCCCACCCAAGAACTGGAAACACATCTCTTGTGTCTCCTGCGTTGGTAGGATGATTCTTTATCACTGTGCCACCTGGGAAGCTCAGTTTAGGGCTTTGCTGTAGCCCAATTTTTTAAAACTGTAAAGTTAAATGAGAACCCTGTTATTTTATTTTCTTTCTACTCTTTGAATGATAACTGTTTTCTGAAAGATAACCAGTAATCCTAAGATATTAGAGACTCAATAGTAAATATCAGGTTGTGAATCGGAATATAGATACTATTGAGGCCAGTATCAGAAAATATATTCTTCGAAAAGTGGAAATTAGAATTTCTCCCTTTGTATAGACATTTATACATCTTTACATACACGGGAGATCTAAATATTTATTCCATATCATAATGCTATCTGATATTTGATTACTAATTAACAGATATCCTTTTAAATTCTTCTTGGAATGAAATCTAACTAGATCTTCAGAATTTCTCAAAAAATATGTTATCAGCAATACAGAAATATGTACTTGCACACACTGATTATGACAGTGTAAATTAATATAATCCTTATGGAAATAAAGAATTTGCATATTT
>SJYQ01010605.1:292467-310841 GCA_006410935.1 Redunca redunca | reverse complement strand
GCACTCATCTCACATGCTAGTAAAGTAATGCTCAAAATTCTTCAAGCCAGGCTTCAGCAATACGTGAACTGTGAACTCCCTGATGTTCAAGCTGGTTTTAGAAAAGGCAGAGGAACCAGAGATCAAATTGCCAACATCCGCTGGATCATGGAAAAAGCAAGAGAGTTCTAGAAAAACATCTATTTCTGCTTTACTGACTATGCCAAAGACTTTGACTGTGTGGATCACAATAAACTGTGGAAAATTCTGAAAGAAATGGGAATACCAGATCACCTGACCTGCCTCTTGAGAAACCTATTTGCAGGTCAGGAAGCAACAGTTAGAACTGGGCATGGAACAACAGACTGGTTCCAAACATCGATTTAGATATATAGATATAAATTCTTGTTATATTGATCTATTGTTATCGACCATAACATGGGCTTCCCAGATGCACAGTGGTAAAGAAGCTGCCAACCAAGGCAGAAGATGCAGGAGATGTAGGTTCAAACTCTGAGGTGGAATCATCTCTCTAGAGTAGGAAATGGCAACTCACTCCAGTATTCTTGCCTAGAAAATTCTATGGAGAGAGAGCCCGGCTAAAGCTACATCGGCAGGAATGTGCAGACCAGAACGACTTGCACTAAACTGATCTGGGGTCTGCCAGTTGCACGAAGGGCAGCATGAAATACAGCACAATGCTTTCAGCTGCAACTCCACAGGACAGGCACATTTGGATTGAGAAAAGCCAAGACCCAGAAGAAAACCTGAGATGTTTGGCGATGTCTACAAAGATGGTAGATAGATGTAGTGGGAATCGGGGGCCTGAAGCAGGAAGGGACAAGAGAAGGATTCTGAATGTGGAAGATAAATAGGCATGAAAAAAATAAGCTTTCCGTGACTCAAATATTTTGGCCAGAATCTTTTGTCAGTAGTAGCAAATAAGAAAATTCAGGAAAACAAACATGAATCATTTTTATAAATGAGGCAATTTGAAATAAATGTGAAATAATTCAGGGCTTCCTTTTCAGAGAAGAGCACAGTATAGATACATGTCTGAAAATTCTGAAGTGCTTTCGAACTTGAGATTTGAACCTAGTTCTAAATAGTTAGGAGCTGGGTTTTATCCTTTTCTCCTTATTTTATCTTCTTTCTTATCCATAGATTTGTTTACTTTTGTTCATTTTCTCATTTCCCTCTATTTACCTTCTATATTACTCCATATAATACTAATGTAATGAGTTCTAAAGTTGAAAGGGTACTTCACACTTTTATTTATTTACTTTACTTTACAATACTGTATTGGTTTTGCCATACATCAACATGAATCTGCCACGGGTATACACGTGTTCAAATTAACAATAACATAGTAATAATGGGAGACTTTAATACCCTACTCACACCTATGGACAGATCAACTAAACAGAAAATTAACAAAGAAACACAAACTTTAAATGCTACAATAGACCAGTTAGACCTAATTGATATCTACAGGACATTTCACCCCAAAACAATGAATTTCACCTTTTTATCAAGTGCTCACAGAACCTTCTCCAGGATATATCACATCCTGGGCCATAAATCTAGCCTTGGTAAATTCAAAAAAATTAAAATCATTCCAAGCTTCTTTTCTGACCATAATGCAGTAAGAATAGATCTCAATTACAGGAGAAAAACTATTAAAAATCCCAACATATGGAGGCTGAACAACACGCTTCTGAATAGCCAACAAATCACAAAAGAAATCAAAAAAGAAATCAAAATATGCATAGAAACGAATGAAAATGAAAACACAACAACCCAAAACCTGTGGGACACTGTAAAAGCAGTGCTAAGGGGAAAGTTCATAGCAATACAGGCATACCTCAAGAAACAAGAAAAAAGTCAAAAAAATAACCTAACTCTACACCTAAAGCAACTAGAAAAGGAAGAAATGGAGAACCTCAGGGTTAGTAAAAGGAAAGAAATCTTAGAAATTAGGGCAGAAATAAATGCAAATAAACAAAAGAGACCATATCAAAAATCAACAAAGCCAAAAGCTGGTTCTTTGAAAGGATAAATAAAATTTACTTCACACTTTTGAAACAAGCATCTGATTTATTTTCAATACTTACAGGCCCAGAATGGAGAAATGTAAGTCATATAGATAGGTAAAAATTATAATCTAGGTGTTAAATAAATATTGGGTTGGCCAAAAAGTTCTTTAAGGTCTTCCATGTCATATGGGAAAATGAGCAGACTTTTTGGCCAACCCAGTACTTCCCATTGGCTTGGAAATATTCATTATTTTAATCAATATGAAAGGATAAAATACTCGTGAAATGACTCTACATCTTTAACATGCTACTATTTTTTTCATTATTGTTTACACATGTCTAAGACAGATCAACAAGAGAATGTCAGCTAATTCAGTCTTCAACTTGTATATAACATCTGCATCTATTTAGTTCTTCTTTTCCTTTTTTTTTTTTTTTTTTCTATATTTTATTTTACTTACATCAACCGGAATCCACCACGGGTGTACACGTGTTCCCAATCCTGAACCCCCCTCCCACCTCCCTCCCCATACCATCTCTCTGGATCATCCCAGTACACCAGCCCCAGGCATCCTGTATCCTGCATCGAACCTAGACTGGCTATTCGTTTCTTGTATGATATGATACATGTTTCAACTGAATGTATGATTTTTTTGGTTGCCATAAATTATTTGATCACTTATAAGGTTCATGATTCCATTTGCATTATTTTGTGAGTTCATGAAGAAGATATGTATTTATTAGTTGGACTTGGCAACAGGTATTATATATACATTCATATGAGAGGGTTTTACTTATACGCTTATGTTAGGTTATATGGCAAAATGAATTTGATGCAATTAATTAAAAGCCCAATCAGTTGAATTTGTGTCCATCAATACGGAAGTTACCCTGATTAGAGACCTAATCCATTGAGGTCTCTATTGATCTCTTACTGGCGTGGAAGAAAGTAAAGAGCCGTATTGCAAGACTAAGGGGGCATGTGGCAAACCCCTGAAGGAGGATTCTAGGAGCTAAGAATATCCCCAAACAAGAGCCAACAAGAAAATAAGAACCTTAGCCACAGAACTACAAAGAAATAAGCTCTGCCAAAAACCAGTGATCTTGGAAGAAAGCCCCAAACTTCAGGCAATATCATATTCCCAGCTGAAACCTTGATCTCAGCCTGATGATATCCTTCACAGAGGACACAGCAAACCCATGCTTTGCTACTCCAACTTCTTCTCTGTCTTTCTAATGCGATAATGATGCTTTGCATATATTGTGAATTTACAAAGCATACGTTAAAGATTTTGACACCATCTCAAATTCCAAGTGACAACTGTGTCATTGATTTTCTATGTATTTCTCTTTATTTTGTCCATCTCCTATTTTACCTATTTCTATTTTTATCTTTGGGCTTCCTTGGAGGATCAACAGTAAAGAATCCACCTGCGAATGCAGGAAACACAAGCTCAATCCGTGGTGGGGAAGATCTCCTGGAGAAGGAAATGGCAATCCACTTTAGCATTCTTGCCTGAGAAAGCACATGGACAGAAGAGTCTGCTGGGCTATAGAAGACCCACTCCAGTACTCTTGCCTGGCAAATCCCATGGATGGAGGCACCTGGTAGGCTGCAGTCCATGAGGTCACTAGGAGTTGGACACCACTGAGTGACTTCACTTTCACCTTTCACTTTCATGCATTGGAGAAGGAAATGGCAACCCACTCCAGGGTTCTTGCCTGGAGAATCCCAGGGATGGAGGAGCCTGGTGGGCTGCCATCTCTGGGGTCACACAGAGTCAGACACGACTGAAGTGACTTAGCAGCAGCAGCATGAAGAGTCAGTCATGACTCAGTGGCTAAATAACAGCAACAAAATATTAATCTTTATTATTTCCTACTTCTGCTTTCTTTCAGTCTGGTTTAATCTTGTTTTTCTAGGTTGTTTTTTTTTTAAGTTGGAAATTTAGGTTACTAATTTGTGAACAATTTTTTTTTTCTTTTAAATGTAGGTTTTGGCAGCCAAAAAAATTCCCTCTGAGAATGATATCCCTGCTTTCTATAGGTCTTGATATATGGTATTTATATTTAATTTTGTGACAAATTATTTTCTTATTTCTTTGTGAGTTCCTCCACCCATCGATCATTTAGGAGTGAGTTGTTTAACTTCCAAATAATTTGCATTTCCAAAACTTTCTTCTGCATAACTCTCAATTTGATTTCACTGTAGCAGGAGAGTGTATTTTATAGGATCAAAATGTTTTTAAATTTACTAAAGCTTGTTTTATGTCCTAGAATATGTCCTATCTTAGAGAATATTTCATATGTATTTGAAAAGTGTGTGTATTCTGCTGCAGTTGAGTAGGGTGGTCTACAAATAACTATTATTTCTAGTTGACTTACAACATTATCAGGTTTCCTTTTTTTTCCCTTCTTCTTCTTCTTTTGATCTTGCCCCTCCATTACTAAAAGTAGTTTATAGGAGTCTCTAACTCTTATTGAGTTATTTATTTCTCCTGTCAATTCAGTGTTTGCTTCATATATTTGGGGTCTGTTTTTAGATGAATATACTTTTATAAAAATGTTATACCTTCTGAATGGAGTGACGCTTTATCAATATCATTAGCCCTCCATTGATCCTTTAAGCATGGTATCCTTTAGTTCCTTGAACATATGTATTAAAATGCTTTGAAATCTTAGCATAGTCTATCATCTCATCCACTTCAAAATGATTTTTATTTTTATCTCCATTTGCTACCCAGATGTATCGGTTATATTTCCTTATCTTTTTAGGTGACTCAAATGTTATGTTGAAAACTTATCATTTTAGATAATACATTAGGAAACAGCTAACTTCTTCTCCACCCCCACCAGAGGCTGCTGTTTCTGTTTGCTTAATCATCTGTTTATTTCTTCAGAACTTGGCTGAACTGATTCTGTGAAATCCCACCGCCACCTCCAAAATGTGCAACCTTCAATGCCCCTACTCAGATTCCCCCTTTGCTTTTACCTTTTAATTTAGCTGCTTAGGAATTTCTTCTATGTCACCATAGTCCACTTAGGGATCAAAGGTTGTGCTTAAGTCCCTTAGTCAGTCAGATATTTACCTATTAGCATCACAGATGTGTATATGTGGCTTGTACTTAAGTTTCAATGAGTTTATGTGTTTATTTATGTTTCACATTTAGCTAGGAACTTTTAGGTTGAATGTGTCCTCTGTGATCTCTCCAGAGAGTCTATAGCCTTGGGCATTCATGCATTCTTCCAGAACTCCAAGGATGTGTGTAATTTTTATTTTTGAACCTGATTTTCTGGGACTTACTTTTGAGTCAAAGTAGTTCATTCAGCCAGTATTTGATTTAAGCCTCTTTTCCCAGTGAAGCTTCTGTCCTCTTCCTAATTAATCTGTGTTATTTCTTCGGTAATGCTGTAAAAAGCCCTGCTGTGATTGCCCCTGAGTGGGTGCAGCTCATCACAAATGCAGTCTTCCAGATCCAGAGCTTCTTGTGATTGCAGAAGTGCTCTTCTTGGTTGTGTCCTTTCTTGGTTTTCTATTAAGCTTCCTACTATTCTACCACTTTGTGGACATTAAGAACTTTTCATTTATGGTGTGGAGAATACTTTTGAGAGTCCCTTGGACAGCAAGGAGATCAAACCAGTCAATCCTAAAGGAAATCAACCCTGAATATTCATTGGAAGGACTGATGCTGAAGTTCCAATACTTTGGCCACTTAATTCAAAGAGCTTGCTCATTGGAAAAGACCCTGATGCTGGAAAAGGTTGAGGGCAGGAGGACAAGGGGGTGGCAGAGGGTGAGATGGTTGGATGGCATCACGGAATCAATGGACATGAGTTTGAGCAAACTCTGGGAGGGAGTGAAGGACAGGGAAGCCTAGCATGCTGCGGTCCATGGGGTCGCAAAAAGTTGGACATGACTTAGCAACTGAAAGCAACATACAAAGATCTCTGTTACTTTCAACAAGGCCTTAGTTTTGACTTTCTCCATTCTTGTTCTAAATGAATCCTTAGGCACAATTCTGAAGCTCTTTATTCCTAAGTACCTCCTTTCACTCTAGTCAAAATCCTTAGGTCAGTGTTTGGAGCTGGGGCCAAAGCAGAACCTGCTTTGCCTGGAGTGATATCTTTGCCCTTAGGGGTTTGGGTGAGTAGGTACTCAGTATTATTGGTTTGTAACTGCTAAAATAAAGTTTCCGCCCTCTGAGGGAGGATGAGTAAAAAAGGGGGTTATCACTGGGGGCTAGGAAAGCAACACAGTGAAGGCACAACAATCTTCCCTTTCTGGTGTGGAACTGAAATCTCAAACTTAGATCTGGGAGAACCTATACCCCCTCTCTTCTTGGCTGTACATGCCATGGGTATAGGCCAAATAATATGAAGTTGAGCTGAGAAACTTAGAAATTAGGTTATTTTACTGTTTTTACCAAGATTTAGTAGGTTTGAATGAATGTTTCTCCATTTAGATCATTTGTTGATTTTGATGTGTAGCGGGTCTGCAAAGCTTCTTACTTAGAAGTACCCCATGCTGAACTTTTTAAAAACAGTGTTGATTAAGAGACTTATGGTCTAGCCATTTCAGTTTTCTCCATTGCCCTTCCAGATGCGTTCCCTCACATGCATCAGTGCAGCCACTGATGCTATAAATTATTCTTCCCTGCTAAATATTTACTACACTCACAACATCTAATCCCTCACCAGAGTCCCTCACTTATAATCCATAAGTGTGTGTCTTCTCTTGTCTTCATGGTTGTAAAAGTGAAAGTTGCGCAGTCGGGTCTGACTCTGAGACCCATGGTCTACACACCCATGGAATTCTTCAGGCCAGAATACTGGAGTGGATAGCTGTTCCCTTCTCTAGGGGATCTTTTCAACCTAGAGATTGAACCCTGGTCTCCTGAATTGCAGACAGATTCTTTACCACCTGAGCCACCAGGGAAGCCCAAGAATCCTGGAGTGGGTAGCCTATCCCTTCTCCAGTGCATCTTCCTGATCCAGGAATCAACCGGTGTCCCCTGCACTGCAGACAGATTCTTTACCAGATGAGCTGCCAAGGAAACCCATTATCTTCATAGCTATGTGGACTGCGTAGCCACCACTGTTTCCCTGATTACCCTTTTTATCTTTTCTTTTTATTGACTTACAGTTGATTTACAGTGATGTGCCCATTTCTGCTGTACAGCAAAGTGACTCAGTCATCCACATGAAAGCATTCCATTCTAAAAATATTCTTTGCCATTATGATTTGTCAGGATATTGAATACAGTTCCTTGTGCTATACAGTAGAAATTTGTTATCAGTCCTATGTATGATAGTTGACATCTGCTAAGTCGCTTCAGTTGTGTCCGACTCTGCAACCCCATAGACAGCAGCCCACCAGGCTCCCCCATCCCTGGGATTCTCCAGGCAAGAACACTGGAGTGGGTTGCCATTTCCTTCTCCAATGCATGAAAGTGAAAAGTGACAGTGAAGTCACTCAGTCGTGTCCAACTCTTAGTGACCCCATGGACTGCAGCCCCCCAGGCTCCTCCGTCCCTGGGATTCTCCAGGCAAGAGCACTGGAGTGGGTTGCCATTTCCTTCTCCAATGCATGAAAGTGAAAAGTGACAGTGAAGTCACTCAGTCGTGTCCAACTCTTAATGACCCCACGGACTGCAGCCCCCAGGCTCCCCCGTCCCTGGGATTCTCCAGGCAAGAGCACTGGAGTGGGCGCCACTGCCTTCTCCGGTTGGCATCTGCTAATCCCGAATTCCCAGGCCTTCTCTCCCCTAATCTCTCCCACTTGGCGACCACAAGATGGTTCTCTGCGTTTATTGGTTTGTTTCTGTCTTGTGGATAAGTTCATTTGTGCCATAGTTCAGATTCCACATATAAGTGATATTATATGGTATTTGTCTGTCTCTTTTGACTTACTTCACTTATATATGATAATCTCTCATTGCATCTATGTTGCTGCAAATGACATTATTTTATTCATTTTTATGGCTGAGTAGTATTCTATTGTATATACGTACCATATCTTCTTTACCAATTCATCTGTTGATGGACAATTAAATAGTGATGCTATGAACATAGGGTTGAATGTATCTTTTTGAATGACTTTTTTGGGGGGTGGGGGAGGAGGGAGTTGTATGTGTCCAGAATGGGGTTGCTGGATCATATAGTAATTCTATTTTTAGTTTTCTGAGGAATCTCCATACTGTTTTCCATAGTCGTACACCAACTTACATTGCTACCAACAGTGCAGGAGGTTTCCCTTTTCCGTTTTCTCTACATCTTCTCCAGAGGTTGTTATTTGTAGACTTTTTAAGGGTGGCCATTTTGATGATTTTGAGGTGGTACCCCATTACAGTTTTGATTTGCATTTCTCTAATAATTAGTGATGTTGAGCTTTTTCTTTTTTTTTTTTATATGCCTACTGACCATCTATATGTCTTCTCTGGAGAAATTTCCGTTAAGGTCTTCAGCCTATTTTTCATTTGGGTCATTTGTTGTCTTTGAGCTGTATGAACTGTTTATATATATTATAGATTAAGCTACCTTTGACTTACGTACAGTAGTGAAGATTCAGATCATATAAGCTCTTTATGCAAGTTTACTACTTCCTCCAAAGTCTCTAACCTACAAAAGAATGACGACTCGGAGTCTTCAAGTTCCTCTCTCCTTAGCCTTCTGTCCCGATAGTAAACCGCCACTGGACTCTCAATTGCTCAGTTAAAATGAATCTTTCACATATTTCACCTCAGTTCTGTCCGCCATGAAAAGGTTATTGGCATCTTTTTCTACTCTCTCCATGAATTCTCCAGATACATCTCTACTTGGCCATATTCTTTTTTTTTTCAATGTGTGTTCATATCTTTGTAAGAAGTTGAGAATTTTTTTTTATAAATTTACTCCCTCTAACGTCTGTATTATAATTTTAAAAACCTATTTCTTTCCTTAAGACTTTTAGCATGCCATGGGTATAATTACATCTGTGCTTGCTTGTGTCTAACGTATAATTAGCAGTGCTATGGTATATATTAAGTATATCATAGTTTAGTTTTAGTAGAATACCAAAGTAAGGCACCTTGGGGAAAGAAAATAAGGCAACTGTGCTGTGCTCCTCCTCAGAAATAGTTTGGCTTCTAATCTTTGGAAACACCATTATATAAAAGAAAGTTGGTATTCTGTTTTAGAAAATCGGAATCTAGTCTTAGAATAGCTCATTTAAAATTTAAATTAACAACATTGTATGTATGGAAGGCTCAGGAGAAGGCAGTGGCACCCCACTCCAATACTCTCGCCTGGAAAATCCCATGGACAGAGGAGCCTGGTGGGCTGCAGCCCGTGGGTCGGACACGACCAAGCGACATTTCACTTTTCACTTTCATGCACTGGAGAAGGAAATGGCAACCCACTCCAGTGTTCTTGCCTGGAGAATTCCAGGGACAGGGGATCCTGGTGGGCTGCCGTCTGTGGGGTTGCACAGAGTCGGACACGACTGAAGCGACTTAGCAGCAGCAGCAGCATGGAAGGCTCATACAGGCATTGCACTTAGCTGTTTCACTTTCATCAAGTCACTTAATGTCTTTGAGCTAATCTTTCCACATCTCCTAAATTAAAGAAAAAGAAAAATGGGAACAGCGATTTTTTAAAGGTCTCCTCTGGGTTAAAATACTCTGCTTTCTGTACTCTAGAAAGTCACTGATCATGGTTGGCTGTAACTGACTTGCTGATGTCTGAACCTGGCTTAGCTGAGAGCGGGAAGGCTGTCACTGGCGAGTCCCGTCCCTGTGGCTGAGTGCCCTCGGGAGCTGGCCATATTTGAGAATTCACAGTATGGCTTGCTCATAAGTGGCCACCCCGTCTCTTGGGGCAGGCAGGACGTCACTGTCAGCAACTTTCCTTTCTCTTGATATCCAAGCTGATTTTGTATTTCAAGAATTTCAGAAAGTTTAAAAAAGTTATGATCCAGCATATTCTACGCTATTCAAAGAGAGCTCATAAGTATACTTCAAACTTTTAAAATACATTACAATTTGCTTATCTTACCCCATCCCCTTCTTCCACCACACACAACCTTTTTTAATATGTCCAAGACTGCTATTATGCAGCTTGAAATTGGGGTGGGAGGGGGTAGTAAAGGAGACCAGAGCCAAAAGCAACACCAGCACTAATAATGGATTCCAATTTGTCAAGTCCATGTAACCATTCGCCAAACAATGTTTTAAATGATTGAAAGAGCCCAGTGTGTATTATGGACCAATTCCCGAGCTATGTTAACCTACACACTGACAAGTTATGTGGATTTTCACATACTAATTTACAAACTCACCAAGAATGAATGAAAGGATATATGTATCTTTTCATTCTTTACAAGCAAATTATAGAATTCTTTTCCTTGACAGCATGACTTGGTAACCACATCAAGCTAAAACATATCTACCACATGAGTCTCCCTATCAGGTTACACTGAAAACGTTCTCCCTATAACACTCAATAAACAGGCTCATATGTGTACCGTAAACTTTGTTATATGTGCCAGGCTGAGAAACACCAGAGGAGGCCTGCGGAAGGTCTTTCAGCCCCAAGTCACTTGTTCATAGTTCAGTAGGAGGATGAATAAGGGTGTTTGGGGAGGGGTATTAATAAGTTCCACAATGCTTTTTTTGCACATGAGTCTCATAATGCTCTATGCCAGTTTGAGCTATAAGGTGAGAAACCAGGAATTACAACNCTCTGGGGGAGAGGGAGAGGGTGGGATGAGATGGGAGAATGGCGTTGAAACATGTATACTATCATGTAAGAAACGAATCGCCAGTCGATGTCCAATGCAGGATGCAGGATGCTTGGGGCTGGTGCATGGGGAGGACCCAGAGAGATGGTATGGAGTGGGAGGTGGGAGTGGATTCGTGTTTGGGAATGCATGTACACTCGTGGTGAATTCATGTCAATGTATGGCAAAACCAATACAGTATTGTAAAGTAAACTAAAGTTAAAATAAAAATTAAAAGAAAAATAACAAAAAAATAAAATCACTTTTTAAAGAAGACTTCTATTTTCATTCATCTCATGCAGAGATAGTGGGACTCAGCATTATATAGCTCCTCAGTAGTCATCTACGGATGTGAGAGTGGGATCATAAAGAAGGCTGGGTGCCAAGAAAAAAAAAAATTCTGCTTTCAAACTGTGGTGCTGGAGAAGACTCTTGAAAGTCCCTTGGACATCAAGGAGATCAAACCAGTCGATCCTAAAGGCAATCAACTCTGACTATTCACTGGAAGGACTAATGCTGAAGCTGAAGCTCCAAACTTGGGCCACCTAATGAGAAGAGCTGACTCACTAGAAAAGATCTTGATTCTGGGAAAGGCTGAAGCTAATAGGAGAAGGGGCAGTAGAGGATAACGTGGTTAGACAGCATCACTGACTCAAAGGACATGACATTGAGAAAACTCCAGGAGACAGTGGAGAACAGAGAAGCCTGGTGTGCTGCAGTCCAGGGGATTACGAGTCAAACTTGATTTACAGAGTGAACAATAATGACAATTTTCAGAATGAGGCTTCTGCTGAAAGCATAAAAAGATTATGACTACTAAGATAGAATTGCCTGGAAGCTGAGGTTTTCTGACCAATTTGGCATACTATCAAGTAATACAGTAATACCCCTAGAACCCCTAGGCTGAGATATAAGTTATAAGTACTACTTTCATACACTCTTCCAACAACACCCTCTTCCGACAACACAAGAGACAGCGCTACATAGGGATATCACCAGATGGTTAATACTGATACCAGATTGATTATATTCTTTGCAGCTACAGATGGAAAAGCTCTATACAGTCAGGATAAGAAAAACTGGGAGTGGACTGTGGCTCAGATCATGAGCTCCTTACTGCAAAATTCAGACTTAAATTGAAGAAAGCAGGGAAAACCGTTTACCATTCAGGTATGACCTAAATCAAATCCCTTATGATTATACAGTGGAAATTACAAATAGATTCAAGGGATTAGATCCTATAGACAGAATGCCTGAAGAACTATGGATGGAGGTTCATGACATTATACAAGAGGTGGTGATCAGGACCATCCCCAAGAAAAAGAAATGCAAAAAGGTGAATTGGTTGCTAAGGAGGGCTTCCAAGTAGCTGAGGAAAGAAAAGAAGCTAAAGGTAAAGGAGAAAAGGAAAGATATAAGAATCTAAATGCAGAGTTTCAAAGAATAGCAAGGAGAGATAATAAAGCCTTCCTCGGAAAACAATAGAATGGGAAAGACTAGAGATCTTTTCAGGAAAATTAGAGACACTAAGGGACCATTTCATATAAACATGGGCACAATAAAGGATAATATTGCATGGCCCTTACAGGAGCAGAAGATATTAAGAAGAGGTGGCAAGTATACACAGAACTATACAAAAAGATCATAATGACCCAGTGTGATTACAATGGTGTGATCACTCACCTAGAGCCAGACTTCCTGGAATGAGAAGTCAGGTGGGTTGAGGAAGCATCGCTAGGAACAAAACTCATGGAGGTGGTGGAATTCCAGTTGAGCTATTTCAAATGCTGAAAGTTGATGCTGCAAAAGTGCTGCACTAGATATGCCAGCAAATTTGAAAAAACTCAGCAGTGGCAACAGGACTGGGAAAAGGTCAGTTTTCATTCTAATCCAAAGAAAGGAAATGCCAAAAAATGTTCAGACTATCACACGGTTGCACTCATCTCACATGCTAACAAAGTAATGCTGAAAGTTCTTCAAGCCAGGCTTCAACAGTACATTAACTGAAACTTCCAGATGTTCAAGATGGATTTAGAAAAGGCAGAGGAATCAGAGATCAAATTGCCAACATCCGTTGGCACATAGAAAAATAAGAGTTCAAGAAAAACATCTACTTTTATTTTATTGATTATGCCAAAGTCTTTGACTGTGTGGATCACAACAAACTGTGGAAAATTCTTAGAGAGACGGGAATACCAGACCACCTGACCTGCCTCCTGAGAATTCTGTATGCAGGTCAAGAAGCAACAGTTAGAACTAGATAGGGAACAACAGATGGATTCCAAATTGGGAAAAGAGTATGCCAAGGCTATATATCGTCACCCTCCTTATTTAATTTATATGCAAAGTACATCATCAGAAATGCCAGAAGGACAAGCTGGAAACAAGATTGTCAGGAGAAATATCAACATTCTCAGATATGCAGATGACACCACCCGTATGGAAGAAAGCAAAGAACTAAAATGCCTCTTGGTGAAAGTGTAAGTGGAGATTTAAAAAATTGGCTTAAAGCTCAACATTCAGAAAACTAAGATCCTGGGATCCAGTTCCATCACTTCATGGCAAATACATGGGAAAACAATGGTAATGTGAGAGATTTCATTTTTGGGGGGCTCCCAAATCACTACAGATGTGACTGCAGCCATGAAATTAAAATACACTTGCTCCTTGGAAGAAAAGTTATGATCAACCTAGACAGCATATTAAAAAGCAGAGACATTACTCTGCGTACAAAAGTCCATCTAGTCAAGGTTATGGTTTTTCCAATAGTCATGTATGGATGTGAGAGTTGGACTGTAAAGCAAGCTGAACACTGAAGAATTGATGCTTTTTAATTGTGGTGTTGGAGAAGACTCTTGTGAGTCCCTTGGCCTGCAAAGAGATCCAACCAGTCCATCCTAAAGGAAATCAGTCCTGAATTTTCTTTTTTTCAATATAAATTTATTTATTTTCATTGGAGGTTAATTACTTTACAATATTGTATCGGTTTTGCCATATATCAACATGAATCTGCCACAGGTATACACATGTTCCCCATCCTGAATCTCCCACCCTCCTCCCTCCCCATACCATCTCTCTGGGTCGTCCCAATGCACCAGCCCCAAGCATCCAGTATCATGCCTGAATTTTCTTTGGAAGGACTGATGTTGAAGCTGAAACTCTAATACTTTGGCCATCTGATGCAAAGAATCTGACTCATTGGAAAAGACCCGGATGCTGGGAAAGATTGAAGGCAGAAAGGGACGACAGAGGATGAGATGGTTGGATGGCATCACCAAGTCAATGACATGAATTTGAGCAAGCTCTGGTTGTTAGTGATCGACAGGGAAGCCTTGAGTGCTGCAGTCCATGGGGTCGCAAAGTCAGACACGACTGATCGAATGAACTGAACTGAATTATTTCACAAGACATTTCTTGGGGTAATATATGAGATACAGTTTTTTTTTTCATTATTATTGTAAATAGTAAAAGATATGGTCTACTTCATTTCAGCAAGTATTCTCAAGCACCATTATTTGCAGGTACTCCAGTAGCTAGACACTAGATATGATTTTGATATTAATAAGCAATCAGAATTTAGTTGAAGCATACTATGTATAAGGAGACATTTTCAGCATGTAACCAGTATGATATCTTTTAATACTTTTGGTAATTTTANTTTGTATATACATATATATGTGGAAGTAGAGAGAAAAGTAGTTTTTGATGGAAGCAAAGATTATTCTTCTATATTTTTAAGTGTAATACTGGGATGGGCATTTAAAAGATAACGTTAAGGAGACATTCTTGATATACAGAGAAGAGTTTATATAAAACTGAGTAGTGGGAAAAACAAAACATGGTATGATTGTGGAAGAAGAAAAAAGCTTTAAGACAGAGGTAGAAGTGAGATCCTAAAATACCATTTTGAGTGCTCCAGCCTCCTAGAAGCACCTGATGCCTCTGAAAATTTTCTCATGTCTCAACCGCACAATAAAGACGCCTGATTAAATTTTCATTTTCCACTTTAGCAAGGAAGAGAATTTAGAATTGGGGAGTTCTCAGAGGCATCCAGACTGTACTAAAACCAAGGTCAGAAGTGATTTATTCAAATGGTTTTGTGAGTATAGGTAGAAGGGTTTCTAAAATAAAAGTTTGTTTTGTTGTTTATTTTTGAGGTAATTATATTTACACAAAAATGTGGCCAATGCTATGAAATATTAAGTTAATATACAGTAAGGTTCCAAATGAGACATGGAGATCATGGCATTTGAACCGGATGTCTGCAGCTTGTAAGGCGTTTGAGCATAGCACAGACCATCTTACAGAAAGAGATTCAGGGGCTCTGATAAGGGTACTCAAATAGCCATCCCAGCCTTCGAAATGAAAGCGCAGCAGCAAGACCAGGCGACGATTGAGGGGGGTCTGTCTGAGAGTGAGTCATTCTGTCACTAGGTATTTCCAATGATGGAGAACTATTTGGGGTACCTGTAATCAGAAATAATCTCTTTTGGCATTAAGCAGGACTCTTCCTCTGCTAAAGACAACCATGAATCTTTGCTATGCTCTCTGTAACTATAATTAATTAATTAATATATCAACCCTAAAATAAATCAGCCCCGAATATTCACTGGAAGGACTGATGCTCAAGCTGTAGCTCCAATACTTTGGCCACCTGTTGCGAAGAACCAACCAACTGGAAAAGACCCTGATTCTGGCAACGACTGAGGCAGAAGGAAAAAGGAGCAACAGAGGATTAAATAGTTGGATGGCATCACTGAATCAATGGACATGAGTTTGAGCAGACTCTGGGAGACAGTGAAGGACATGGAAGCCTGGCATACTTCAGTTCATGGGGTCACAAAAACTCAGACATGACTTAGTGACTGAAAACAGCAACAAATATTTGCCCTGTCTAAATATTAATAATACCACCATAGTGTGTTTCAACCCTGAAATCAATGAAATTCTCCTTCAGCACATTTCTGAGTTCATCTTCTTTACTCCATAAAAGAGGATTCAATTTTATCCGTTACTACCACTGAGCAACTCTCCCTTTCACTTTTGCAGTAAGACTCAGTTGCAGTTCAGTAAGAATGTTAAGACAATCATTAATGTCCTAACTTCAAACTCCAGCTCTTTGGCACTTGAGGAATTAACACAGTGAGAACCTAAATAGCTCCTTCTATTGTGAATTTAACACTGTCTCCAGTGGTGGGATATTACACTCACCATCCATATGGTTGGTTGAGGGTATAGGATTCTAGCACACTCATTTTTTCTCTCATACAACATTTTTGGGGGCCCATAATTTTTCATCATTTTCCTCCAACATCTACTGCTTTAGAATTCATGATTTCTTTTTTTTTTTTTTCTATTTCTAAACTGGAAAAAGCAAGAGAGTTCCATATCTATTTCTGCTTTATTGACTATGCCAAAGCCTTTGACTGTGCGGATCACAATAAACTGTGGAAAATTCTGAAAGAGATGGGTATACAAGACCACCTGACCTGCCTCTTGAGAAACCTATATGCAGGTCAAGAAGCAACAGTTAGAACTGGACATGGAACAACAGACTGATTCCAAATAGGAAAAGGAGTATGTCAAGGCTGTTTGTTGTAACCCTGCTTATTTAACTTATATGCAGAGTACATCATGAGAAAGGCTGGACTGGAAGAAGCACAAGCTGGAATCAAGATTGCCAGGAGAAATATCAATATCCTCAGATATGCAGATGACACCACCCTTATGGCAGAAAGTGAAGAGGAACTAAAAAGCCTCTTGATGAAAGTGAAAGGGGAGAGTGAAAAAGTTGGCTTAAAGCTCAACATTTAGAAAAAGAAGATCATGGCATCTGGTCCCATCACTTCATGGGAAATAGATGGGGAAACAGTGGAAACAGTGTCAGAATTTATTTTTGGGGGGCTCCAAAATCACTGCAGATGGTGACTGAAGCCATGAAATTAAAGGACGTTTACTCCTTGGACGGAAAGTTATGACCAACCTAGATAGTATATTCAAAAGCAGAGACATTACTTTGTCAACAAAGGTCCGTCTAGTCAAGGCTATGGTTTTTCCTGTGGTCATGTATGGATGTGAGAGTTGGACTGTGAAGAAAGCTGAGCACCGAAGAATTGATGCTTTTGAACTGTGGTGTTGGAGAAGACTCTTGAGAGTCCCTTGGACTGCAAGGAGATCCAGCCAGTCCATTCTAAAAGAGATCAGTCCTGGGGTTTCTTTGGAAGGAATGATGCTGAAGCTGAAACTCCAATACTTTGGCCACCTCATGCAAAGAGTTGACTCATTGGAAAAGACTCTGACGGTGGGAGTGATTGGGGTCAGGAGGAGAAGGGGACGACAGAGGATGAGATGGCTGGATGGCATCACTGACTCGATGGACGCGAGTCTGAGTGAACTCCAGGAGTTGGTGATGGACAGGGAGGCCTGGCGTGCTGCAATTCATGGGGTTGTAAAGAGTCGGACACGACTGAGTGACTGAACTCAACTCAACTGAAACTGGAAATCATTTTTTTTCTGAGTAGCATTCGTCATTTTTATCTGCATTGCATTACCAAGAACTCACTGACACAACCTCACTTATCCAGATAAAGGAGACTAAGAAATATTTTGATTGTGTTCCTAAAACAGAGAAAAATGAGTTTGTAATCTCTGCCCCAGAGTTTTATATATTGGTGTGTTTAGGTAAGGCTGGGCAGAAAAACAGAGGTGGAAGCAAATAAAAACCACATACTGGGGCTTTTGATTCAGAAATAGTGATTCATAGATAAGAGTATATTTATGCTATATGCGTTGCTGATTAGGATAGTAATGAGATTAAAGAAGTGCGATGCTATTATGACATTTCTGTGGATAAGTTGCCTTGTTTAGAACTGTTGTTCCCATATCTGTGAGAGCTCTGGCTCACAATAGAAGCTTGCAGAAAGTTGTTTAATGACTTTGTGTATGTGTGTCCTCGGTCATTTAGTCATGTCTGATTCTTTGTGACCACATGGACTGTACCCCACCAGGTTTCTCTGTCCATGGGTTATCCAGGCAAGGATACTAATGTTGGTTGCTTTTCCTGCTTCAGGGGATCTTCCCAAATCTGGGATCAAACCCGAGGTTCTTGTGTTTCCTGTGTTGGCAGGCAGATTATTTAGTACTGGGCCAGCGTAGAGTGCAAAGCTAACAACAACAACAAAAAACCTACACAGACTAGTTATAACAAAGTAACATTATATGACATATATGCTTATTACTTACCTTTGTGTCTAATTACTATGTAGGCAATAAAAATGAAGGGTTTGATTATATACTATACAAATTAACATACTATAATTTTAATTTGATTGCACATAGCTAAAATATGCTCAGTTTTTCTGATTTGATTGTAGGCTACCCTGGGTTAGACAGCATATGGACAGAACACAGCAAAGCCAGCAGAGATTTAAGTTTGCTGTAGACAGTGTCCTTTTGTGCCAGTTGCTTTGTACCTACGAGTCATGAAGCAATACTGTATGAAAAAAGAGAGGAAGAAAATGACAAAGTCAATGTACATATTCCTGAAAACTGGCCTTGGTGCCCTTCTTCTCTCTATATGGTCAATACGTCTTTTTTTTTTTTTT
>SJYQ01010605.1:271651-291655 GCA_006410935.1 Redunca redunca | reverse complement strand
AATTATAACAAAATACATTTTACGTATTTTCAAGTGCATATATTTTTAAGTATGAACTATATAAATTAGTTATACTAGACTATTTTTGCCTATAAAAATGGTGATTCTATATGATCCAACCAAATACAGACACATACTCAAATATATATGCACACTCATTTTTCTGACACAACATATCTTTCTATCAATATTGGCTGGGACAGATGGATTTATTCAACTCAAATTAGTGGTAAAGAAAGACAGACTCTTAAATTAATTTTATGCTGACAGAACTCTCCTGAAGAACATTTTTCTGCTGAATTGCTGTGAGGACCAGATTCACTGTGTACATACCTATTTCTGACTAGTTATGTGTTTGGGGACTTTTTTCCCCCTTTCTGTGTCATTACTGAGAAATACCACTAATGATGCAATAAATTTATCCAAACATTTTCATAATAACTGCTATTTGTTTGGAGATTTGTGACAGGTTTTTAGGGGAAAAAAATCCTTTACTTATTAGATATCACCACCATCTTTCCAAGTAATTTCTGAGACCTTTCAGACACATCTAGGCAGAGAAAACTTCAGCCAGAAGAAGAAGCATTGTTTTCAAGCTTTGAATTTGCTGATTAACTTCTTCTGAAGAAAACATCTTAACAAAATGTCACAGAGTATTTCTAGGGCCAGTAGTAGGCCCCGAGAAACTAAAATATTTTATATCAGTGTTCAAGTGGTGAAGAATGTGTAGGAGACCCGCGTTTGGTCCCTAGGTTGGGAAGATCCCCTGGAGAAGGGAATGACTACCCACTGCAGTCTTCTTGCCTGGAGAATCCCAGGGACAGAGGAGCCTGGCAGGCTACAGTCTATGGGGTTGCAAATAGTTGGACATGGCTAAGTGACTAACACCTTCACTTCAATTTTCATACTCCAGTAAGTTTTTTTTTTTTTCCCTTTAATCAAATTTAGAGGAAAAAAATAAAGGAAGAGACTTTGCAATATCTTCTTTGTTCCCCAGATATATGATTCTGTTAAAATACTGGCAATATATGAAATGCTATGTTGAAGCCCTAATGACCAAGGTGATGAAATTTAGAAGTGAGGCCTCTGAGGGGTAACTAGGTCATGGGGCAGTGTCCCCTTGAATGGAATTAGCGCACTTATAGGAAAAGAGAAAGCGTGTCTCTCCTGCAGGTGAGAATACAGCAGCACAGCTGCCAACTTGCAAGCTAGGGGGAGAGCTCTCACCACATATTCAATCTGCTAGAGTCTTCCTCTTAGACTTTCCAGCCTCCAGCACTGAGAGAAATACATGTTTGTTGCCTCAGTCACCTAACCTGTGGCATTCTGCTATAGTGACCCAAGCTAAGACAATTTCCCTTTGAAGTTTATATACTCTCACTGCCTAAACTAAGGAGTACAGTTACCACTAAATGATAATATGTGCAAACAGAATACATAAGTCAACAAAGGGAATGGTGGGAGATCATTGATTGACCATCTTCCTCAAGATTGATCATTTCAGCTTCATTATGTTTAATATTTTGATCAGCCTAAGTAGGCATCATGTGAAAAATGCCTTCCCCCAAAGGCATGGGCAGAAAAGCCAACATGGTATTCTCAGAACTGTAAAATCTTCAAGCACATTTTTGTTATTCTGGGTTCTTTTTTTTAATGTTCTTACCAAGACTTTTCCCGCAACTTTATTCATTTTCAAAATTCCTGCTTTAGTTGTTTACAACTATTGTGAAACATACTGATTGCAGTCAGATCCTTCTTTTGTTCTGACACTTCTTCCTGTTCTATAGTTCCTGATCTGACAGAGTGCACTCTTAAACTTGGGTCTTGTAGTAAATTTGACGCTTCAAATTTACAAGAACACAAGTGAAATCTTGAAAAACAGAGCACTCTATAGAATGCATGGCTAGTTCGTATTCTGTGCTCCAGCCCTTTAAACATTCTTTGCATACCCACAATTTTATTATCCCTTTATCATATTTTCCAGCCCACACACTGACTCTGATTAAACCAAGTCTCTGTCTGTTTTGTGTGTGCACCCAAGTAACTGAAGCTATTTCAAAAACAGTCTGTGAACTTCATTTTAAAATTATAGCTACAAATCTTGTGTGCCTTCAACAGTACCAAGCAATATGACTAAAATTTCCTGATTAAGTGGTTCAC
Source organism: Redunca redunca (assembly GCA_006410935.1). Lineage (NCBI taxonomy): Eukaryota > Metazoa > Chordata > Mammalia > Artiodactyla > Bovidae > Redunca > Redunca redunca. Next base: position 289,495 of record SJYQ01010605.1, on the reverse strand, counting down.
CACATCACTGAGAAAATTATATTTTCTTTCATATCATCATCTCAAAATGTCAACAATTTATTTCATTATTGACAAAGTAGAAGCAGTAGAAAGAAATTTCACAGTACCACCACTAAATACACCAGCATATAATCATCTGTCTTAGCACAGTTGGACTTTCCTTTCCAATAAACAAACTATTATTATTTCTATTAAAACCATTTTGTATTTGAGATTGGTATTCTATTCTTTCTTGTCTGCTCTAGGAACTGGCTATTCGAAGATCTCCTTTCTCAACGTATCTTACATATTAATCTTGCTTAAAGATCATTCTCTCTGGCCAAAAATACCTTATACAAAAGAAAGCAAAAACTAGCAAACAAAAAACCACGTCCATTGTCTCCAAGTAACTTCTAGTGTTTATTCATTTCCCTTTTCTTCTTTAGAGGAAAAGTTACTGTAAGAGTTATATGTAGTCATTATTTTCCCTTTCTTTCCATTTGATTCTTTCCACATCAAACCTGTCTTTCCACCAAAACCACTCATGTCAAGGTGAAATTGAGTTTCCATGTTAGCAAACACAATGGTCAATGTGAAATCTTCATTGAAGACTTAATATCAGTTGCACCAAATTTTCTTTTCAGTTTCCAACTGATATAACCAGATAATATGAAATCAAAACTGGATTTTTATTTTAAAATGTAATTTAAAAAAATTGTACTGTTAAAATATGTCCAGTAATTTTCTTTCTTTTTTTTTTTTAAATTTCATTGTTGAACCAATGATAAATATTCCTGCATAAAAGTAGTTCACTGAAGCACTTAGCCTTTACTGGCTGGTTAATTCAAATTCCCAGCCTGAATGGGGTTTTTACTTCAGGAAGAAGTGCCTTTTTAACCATGGAGTTTTTCCTTACTCATGTGTGAGAGAAAAATCTCTGTTATCTATGTATCTATATCTATCTATATATCTATATTTTGGGGGTGTTTATTTTAATAGTAATGAGGCAAACAAATAGCTCCTCGAGAATGTTACATTTTATTTCAAACACAAGAAAATGTTTTTATGCTTGTATATTATTTCTGATAAAAATTTAAATTGATTGAAATTATCTCTCCTGGCATTTAAAGCTTGTTAACAAGAACTAAACAAATTAATAAAAATGTTTAGAATCAAGGAATTTCTATTATATGTTCAGAAACCCCTGAGGCTAGAACAGTCTGAATAAAGTTATTACATAATAAGTTTTATCTANCATACACAGGATACAGGATTAAAGGTTGTGGTATATATGCAGAATGGAATATCACTCAGCCACAAAAAGGAACACATTTAAGTCAGTCTAATGGGGTGGATGAACCTAGAACCTATTATACAGAGTGAAGTGAGTCATAAAGAGAGAGATAAACACTGTATTCTAACAAATATATACAGAATCTAGAAAAACAGTACTGAAGAACTTATTTACAGGGCAACAGTGGAGAAAGAGACATAGAGAATAGGCTTATGGACATGGGGAGAGGGTGAGATGTATGGAAAGAGTAACATGGAAACTACATTACCATGCTTAAAATAGACAGCTGTATATTTCAGGAAACTCAAGCAGGGGCTTTGCATCAACCTAGAAGGATGGGAGGGAGTTTCAGAAAGGAGGGCATATACGTATACCTACGGCTGATTCATGTTGAAGTTTGACAGAAAACAGCAAAATTCTGTAAAGTTAGTATCCTTCAGTAAAAAAGAAATTGATTTAAAAAAGAAATTGAAAAGGTAAAAAATAAGCCAAGCACTTTTCTTTGGAGACAAATTATCACAGAAGAAAAACAAAAACAAACAAAGAAAAATGAAAAATTTAATAAAATAGATATCAAAAGTAATAAATAAGTTTAATCAAATTAAACTTGTTATTAAATGTACAAACTTACATTTCTAACAAAACTGATTATGAGAAGCTTTTACTACACTAGGAGCAGAAAGGGCTCTTTTTGATTTACATTCATTTTAAAACAAAGCTAACATAAAATATTTTACTTCCTAAGGAAATCTCTCAATGGATAACTTTATTATCAGGAAAAAGGGAAGTACTTCCAGGCCCAGTGCTGCTATTTAATGCAGTACTAGAGGCTCTGGACAATGTTATTAAAAAAGAAAAGAAGTACTACTAATAGATACTGCTGAACGGATACAGAAAATATGCCATTATTTGTAAATAGCCTATGATCATCTATTTTGAAAAATGAATATAATTAACACACCTGTTGGAACTTAGATATAATGCAGTTATCTTGTCAAAGAAACAATTAGTCTTTAGAAAGTCAACACTTTTATTTTTAATCATCAAACACCAATGAACAAATATACAAACAAGCTGGCATTTGTATTTATATTACAAACCAATGAAAGTAAGTAATTATCCAAGGGCCCCCCCCATCTCTCTGGGGCTTCCCAGGTGGCTCAGTGGGTAAAGAATCCACCTACAGTGCAGAAGACAAAAGAGACACAGGTTCAATCCCTGGGTCCTGAAGATTTGCTGGAGGAGGAAATGACAGCCCACTCCATTATTCGTGCCTGGAGAATCCTAGGGACAGAGGAGCCTGGCAGGCTACAGTCCGTAGCGTGGCAAAGAGTCAGACAGGACTGAAGTGGCTGAGCATGCATTCACACACTCCCATCTCTATAAAGGAAAAAATCTAAATCCCAAATAAAGAGTGTTAAATGATTAAATGGAGAGACCATGCTTGCTCATGAATAGAACAGCTTAACTACCACAGTCGCTAATCCTCCCATAATGAATATATATATGATAAAATCAAAATAGCATTTGAATATTTTTAAAATACAAGTAAATTATGCTAAACTGTAAAATGAGTAATAAAAATCCACAAGCAGTTGAATACATTTAACTAAAAAAAATGAATGAGACTTGCCCTAGCAAATACTGACATTTTTAAAATGATACCAATAATAAACACAAAACCATCATGTCTTTTGGAAATCATTAGTCAAGAAAATGGAATAGATAGATATCTCAGAGCTAGACTTTTATATAGACATGAGAATTACATGGTAAAAGTTGTTCCATGGATAATCAGGTGAAGAAAATATTGTTATGGAGACCATTGAGAATATGATAAATAACATGGAGAAGAAAACCAAACAAACCAACCAACAAAAATAAAACTTAATCCTCGTCTACTAGCAAATGAAGAGCAGACAAGAATGAAGATGCAATTATGAAAAGTAAAATTATAACATAAGTAAAATAAGTTATTGACAAAAAAAAATTGTGACTCAGGACTGGGTCTTCTTAGGCAAAAGTTCAAAATTACAAACATATAAGACAAAAATTTAGGAAAAGCCTATTAGACAAAACCAATATAGTATTCAATTACACAACAAAGTCATTAAATAATGAAATGGGGAAGTATTTACAATGCCTCAAATTGACTTGTAAACTGAATCCTCATATATGTCCCCAGGGGACTCAGAGAAGTTCACTGGAATATTATTCATGGTGTAAAGCAATATCAGACAGAAGCTAAGAACAACGCATTAAATGTTTCTATAACAACAAGGATGAATCTTAAAAAGAAAAACAAAATAAAAAACAATGCAACATGATGCTGGATATGATATTCCACTTACTTCTATACAGAGCATAACAATATACATTTGCCTAGTATACAAATAGAATAATACACATTGAAACCTTCAAAATGGTTCTTAAAAATAGAATGGTCAAAATCTTCCCTGGGACAATCAGGGACTATATTAATATATATACGTAGACTGACCATAACTTCAAGACTAGTGTTAATTATTCAGGAGCGATTCATTTGGTTCTCAAGCATCAAAGGATTTATTGGCACCCAATATTTAATTATTTAAAACCTTAATTGATATAAACTTGATATTCAAAAATTCCATGTATTTAATATATGAAATTTGATGAGTTTGGACATATGCATACCTATGAAACCATTGCCACAATCACAGTAATAGCCGTATCTATCAACTCCGAAAGCTAAGTGTTTCTTTGTTTATTTTGAGCTTTTGTTGTTACGTTATTGATTTGTTGTTATGTTATTGATTTGCCATTATGTTATTGGTTTTGTGTTGGAAGCACATAAAACATGAAATCTACCCTTTCCCCAAAGTTTTACATGCACAATAGAACATTGTTAACTATGCATCCTATGTTGTACAAATTTCTAGATCTCATTCATCTTGCATAACTAAAATGTTATACCCAACAACTCCCCATTTCTCCCTCCCTCCAGCCACTGGCAACTACTATTCTATTCTATTTATTAAATGGAAGAAAGAGAGAGGTGACATTATATGTGAGGCAATTTGAGAAGATATGTTACTATTTTGGCCAGTAGGAAAGATTTTATTCAGAAAATAAATAGATTTCATGGAAATTATTTTTCCAGACACCATGCTTTTTCCCAGTCTAGTCACAAGGAAAGAATAGGTGCGAAGATGATGAGGAACAGGTCAAAATGCTTTGGAAACCAGGTTAATACAGATAGAGCAAAAAAATGCTAGACTGGGGTGCACACAGGTAGTGGAAGGCTGGACAGAACTGATGCTTTCCCAAAACAATTTTATGTCTGCAGTTGAAGTCGTGTGTGTATGTGTGTATAGCTGTGAGTGTGTAAAATTGTATCTATCTGTCATCTACCTATCTACCTACCTACCTGCCTATTTATACCATGTATCTATGACAATTTATCTTAATAAATAACACTGCCTTGCTGTTTCTTTTTGTCTTCTGGGAAAACAAACAACCCAGTCAAGAAGTGGGTCAAAGAACTAAACAGACATTTCTCCAAAGAAGACATGCAGATGGCTAATAAAGAAGTGAAAAGATGCTCAAAAATCACTCATTATTAGAGAAATTCAAATCAAAGCCACAATGAGGTATGATCTCACACTGGTTAGAATGGCCACAGTCAAAAAGTCTACAAGCAATAAATGCTGGGGAGGGTGTGGAGAAAAGGGAACCTTCGTACACTGTTGGTGGGAATGCAAACTGGTACAGGCACGATGGAGAACAGTTGTGGAGATTCCTTAAAAAGCTGGAAACAGAACTGCCTTATGACCCAGCAATCCCGTGGTTGGGCACACACACCGAGGAAACCAGAATTGAAAGAGACATGTGTACTCCAATGTTCACTGTGGCACTGTTTAAAATAGTTAGGACATAGAAGCAACCCAGATGTCCATTGGCAGATGAATGGATAAGGAAGTTGTGCTACATATACACAATGGACTAATACTCAACTATAAAAAGGACCATGTTTGGTCAGTTCTAAGGAGGTGGATGAAGCTATAGCTTATTATACAGAGTGAAGTAAGTCAGAAAGAGAAACACCAATACAGTATACTAAAGCATGTGTATGCATTTAGAAAGACGGTAATGGTGATCCTTTATGCAAGGCAGCAAAAGAGACACAGCTGTAAAGAAAAGACTTTCGGACTATGTGGGAGAAGGCGAGGGTGGGATGATTTGAGAGAGCAGAACTGAATCATGTATCTTACCATATGGGAAATAGATGACCAGTGCAAGTTCGATGCATGAAGCTGGGCACTCACAGCTGCTGCTCTGGGACAACCCAGAAGGATGGGGTGGGGAGGGAATTGGAAAAGGGGTTCAGGATGGGGGAAACATGTGCATCTGTGGCTGATTCATGTCAATGCATGGCAAAACCCATCACAATATTGTAAAGTAATTATTCTACAATTAAAATATATTAATTAATTTTTTTAAAACAATTTAAAATAAAACACTGCTTTGGTTTTTTTGTTCTTGTATATCTAAAAAAAAATGGAATCCAATTCTTAGGATGCAAATTCCAAACTAAACACAAGAGAAGTTTTCCTAATGAAATCAGAGAAAAAAGTAGCAGAACATTATTTTTCAATATTTATAAAAAGCCTCTGCTTTTGTGTTCTGAAAACTGCTGAATCCTATTAAAAATGTATGTATACTGATGCATTTTATTTTCCACTGCCACTTATATGACCTCATTCATTGTAATTTATAAATTTCACAATGAAATAATATGCCAAAATGCATAAAATGAGCTAAATTGTATCTTTATCCAAACTATAATTTCTTTTCCCAATTAAATAATTTTATTGAACAAAATACATGGAATAATTTATAAGCCAATAAAATTATAAGAATACAAAATGTGATCAGCATAGTTATATAACTTCTTTGGAATACAGCCTCTAATATTTTCTAATCCATTGAGAATTACCAAATTTTACTTTCAGTTATAAAGGCTGATGTTTTAAATTTGCTGGTGTGTTATATAAATGCTATTTAATATTTGGCCAACTTAAATAGCATCCCACTGAAATTTCATTCCTTGGAGGTTACCAGTGCGGACCACCAAACTCCAGAGAAACAAATGCTTCTGGCAGTGACATAGGACCAACCCTTCCTCTCATGTGCTGTCCCGTTAGGCATAAACAGCGTCACAAAAATGGACTGATTTCTAACTATAAGTAGAGCATTGGAAGGTGGGCATCTTTCACCCATCAGGTACCAGGAAAAAAAAAAAAACCAAAGATTTTTCTCTCAAATATCATGAATAAAAATTCTTTTTTTCCCCCAAATATTTGTAGATCCCCTCTTCCATAATTAAATATCGTATTTTAATCTCGTCTTAGTGCACTGGAGGGAATTACATAACCTGGTGGTCCTGCAAATCTGTCTAAAATCCTACTTGCTGGTCCTGTGAATATGTCCCCTGCTTCAACAGTGCTTGGAGGGAACAGACGCAGCATGCCCCTTGCCCCCGTTCTGACCACCCTCCAACCTTCAGAATCAGCCTTCAGAATCAGCCACTCAGCTGTCCGTAATCACCAGGACTAGTCAACACCATGGTTTGAGCTTAACTCCTTATAACCGATCAACCGTGAACTCCCAGACTCATCAGAATTACTCCACCGAGCCGGAAGCTGGCATCAGTGGTGTGGTCAACATGAGCATGTGGGCTCCTACACGTCGCGGCGCTAGAGTTTCCCTGGTGGCTCAGGTGGTAAAGCGTCTGCCCGCAATGCGGAAGACCAGGGTTCGATCCCTGGGTTGGGAAGATCCCCTGGTAGAAGGAAATGGTAACCCACTCCAGTGTTGTTGCCTGGAAAATTCCATGGACAGAGGAGCCTGCTAGGCTTCACTTCACTCCACACCTCCCTATCACTGGGCTTCTATTTCAGCCGTGACTACATGGCTCTGCAGCGTGTGGGGCACTTTTTCTGTGAACCGGCCAAGGAGAAGCGGGAAGGCGTGCAGCGTCTCTTGACAATGCAAAACCAGCACAGCAGCTGCGCCCTCTTACCGGATAATGCAGAAGCCATCTCAAGGTCAGTTCAGTTCAGTCGATCAGTCGTGTTGGACTCTTCGCAACCCCATGAATCGTAGCACGCCAGGCCTCCCTGTCCATCACCAACTCCCGGAGATCACTCAAGCTCATGTCCATTGAGTTGGTGATGCCATCCAGCCATCTCGTCCTCTGTCATCCCCTTCTTCTGCCCCCAATCCCTCCCAGCATCAGGGTCTTTTCCAATGAGTGAGCTCTTCGCATGAGGTGGCCAAAGTATTGGATGCGTGAGGGTAAAACCCAGGACGCTATGGGACTCGCCCTTCCCATGGAGAACCTGAACCACACCGTTTTGGGTCTGCTTGGCCTGTGTTCTGCCCGTGCAGTCCCCTACCTCTGTGACTCCTGGAGAGACACTTCCAAGATGAAGAGGTAAGTCTCATCAAGAAGATGGGTGACCACCTGACCGACCTCCACAGTCTGGCTGGTCTTCAGGCTGGGTTGGGTGAATATTTCTTTGAAAGGCTCACCCTCAAGCACAGCCAGGAGCCTTGAGAGCCCAGCAGTCCTTGAGGAACCCCTGAATGTCAGGGCTTCTGCCTAGAGCTCCTCTCTGAAGCCACTAGGAGGCTTCTTAACACACCAGAGCCTCCTCCAAAATCCTGGACCAAATGAAAACATTAAAGCTTTTTATAGCAAATAAAAAAAAAAAAAGTTATTAAATCTTCTTGCTTAATTTCACTTGTGAAATGGACTTCTGTACCTATTTTTTAGATGTAGGAATGTGGTTTAACCATGTGCTTCAGGCGTCTCAGTGGCAAAGAATTCACCTGCCAATGCAGAAATTCCAGGAGACTCTGGTATGATCCCTGGGTTGGGAAGATCCCCTGGAAGAAACTACTTCAGTGTTCTTGCTGGTATAATCCCATGGACAGAAGAGTCTGGTGGGCTACAGTCCATGGGGTCCCAAAGAGTTACAAACGACTGTGTGTCTGAGCACACACACACACACACACACACGCACACACCCACACAAGTGTTATGCATGGAGTCTGCCATGGGCATAGGAAAGACAGCCTAGCCTACTAACCCATGGTTCTAGCCTCAGGTCTATGTCTGATGTATTTTAATACTAAGCAATTTTTACTGTTCCAGTCCTTTATGAAATGTCATTTATGGGCCTTCTGTTATTTATGAAATGATGAAATTCAAAATAGATTGTAGATTCAATCGAAATTACGGATTCACTATACTTATGATTAAGGGGTGAAGAAGACTTTGCTTTGATCGACTCAGAGGTGCTTCTTACATGTTTTCTATGTCAAGCTTGTTCACAAAATTTTGTTTTTCACATGCTCACATATATGAGTGTGTGAACACTGGAAAACATATATGTTTAGAATAAATAGTTTTATAAAAGGCATATGTTATATTTTTGGCAGAATGAGAGGAGAATTTCCAAAAAGACAATGCACTTGTATAAAAAAAAAAAAATCACTTGCTATTTAATCTGCTGTAAAGTGAAAAATCGTAACACTAGCTTTTCAATATCAGGACAATTGATTTTGTATATAAATCTTTGACATGGCCTATACCTTTATAACTAATTATTGGAGTGGGGTTCCATGAGCTTAGGAGTACACAAACCACTTTTGGGTGTCCAGAAAACCCTGATTCTGTCTGAAGGGGTTCAGAAATTGGTACCTCAAATGTGATGTTTGGCATACGAATTATTTCAAGGTGAAAGAATTTGAGAAATAATATGTACAGGAATGAAATTCTCACCATCTTGTACAGCAGGTCATGAAACCTAGGAAAGAATTTCTGACCTTCTGCAAAGCAGGTGATAAAGCCCTCATGTGAGAAGCGTTGTCCCTAAACACAGAGGAAAGGAACACTCTTTCCTCAGAAGGCAAAGGGTCACAGAGAACTATCTGAACCAATAGGTACTAGGTTCCTTAACTCATACACTTTGTCTTATCACATTGTTTCAGAACTTTCTGCTCATCAACAAAGCTAACATAAAAACACTCATTTTTAAGACTTTTTTTTTTAACAGTTTCTTAGCATCTCTATTTCCTTATAAAGTTTTCCATGTCACATACAATTTATATAAGAAAATTTATGTTTTTCTCCTTTTAATCTATGTTTTGCTACAGGAATCTCAGTTGAGAACTTAGAAGAATAGAAGAAAAAGTTACTTTTTCTCCTCTATAGTCTCAATCTCCAACTCAAATTTTGTGGACAATCAGGTGACTGAAATTGCATGCTTTGCCACACCCATAAACACTACTTATCAAAGTGTCTTCGTAATTACCTTTCATCCAAAGGCTATTGCCTAGACTTAATTGCCAATATTGCATGCTTTCCAAATCAGGAAATTGAATACATAAGCATGAATAATTATTTTTTGTTAGTATTCCTAGTGAATAATATCATACTGGAATGGAGGTGATAAGAAGCAAAGTGATCAGTGCCAATTAACATGAAAAGGTAAGCTAATAAAGAAACTGATTAGCAATATACAGCTGATTCCCACAGAGAGGAGAGACCTGGAGAAAATCTTATGAGAAAGGTCACTTAAAGGGGATACACCTGACTTCTACTTTGCCAGCTTTTACATAATCAAATAAACATCTTGCTTCTCAGTGTGCTTCGGTGTCAGGAAGCCAAAAACTTAAAACAGTTTTTAAAAGAGTCTCAGGATGGAGAGATGGTAAGGAAGGTATTAGGACTCTCTTATTAAGGAAAATACCTGTGTGCACACCACACATAATGTGAGCATGCTTAGCATTGCTTTCTGGATGCCTTAACTTAGTGTGTCTAGATGAGGAGAGGCTCTAGGCCTAGAACATTTGAAATGTTTCTGTTTTCAAATGTCCTTAGACTCACAATCTTTGCTGTCTAAATGAGATTTATCAGAGCACCTTACCTGCTTCCTAAAAAACCTGTATGCAGGTCAAGAAGCAACAGTTAGCACCAGACGTGGAACAACAGACCGGTTCAAAATTGGGAAAGGAGTATGTCAGGGCTGTGTACTGTCACCCTACTTATTTAGCTTCTTTGCTAAGTATATTATGTGAAATGCTGGGCTGGACGAAGCACAAGCTGAGATCAAGATTTCTGGGAGGAATATCAATAACCTCAGATACAGATAACACTATCCTTATGCCAGAAAGAGACGAGAATCCAAAGAGCCTCTTGATGAAAGTGAAAGAAGAGAGTAAAAATGTTGGCTTGAAACTCAACATTCAGAAAATGAAAACCATGGCATCTGGTCTCATCACTTCATGGGAAATAGACAGGGGAAACGATGGAAACAGTGACAGACTTTATTTTCTTGGGCTTCAAAACATCACTGCAAAATAGTGACTGTGGCCATGAAATTATAAGACACTTGCTTCTAGGGGAAAAAAAAAAGCTATGACAAACCTGAACATCGTATTAAAAGCAGAGACATTACTGTGCCAAGAAAGATCTGTCTGGTCAAAGCTATAGTTTTCCCAGTAGGCATGTGAGAGCTGGGCCATGAAAGAAAGCTGGGCAATTAAGAATTGATGTTTTTGAGCTGTGGTGTTGGAGAAGACTCTTGAAAGTCCCTTGGACTTCAAGGAGATCCAACCAGTCCACCCTAAGGGAAATCAGTCCTGAATATTCATTGGTAGGACTGATGCTGAAGCTGAAACTCCAGTACTTTGGCCACCTGATGTGAAGAGCTAACTCATCTGAAAAGACACTGATGCTGTGAAAGGTTGAAGGCAGGAGGAGAAGGGGACAACAGAGGATGAGATGGTTGGATGGCATCACCAACTCAATGGACATGAGTCTGAGCTAGCTCCAGGAGTTGCTGATGGGCAGGAAAGTCTGGGATGCTGCACTCAGTGTGGTCACAAAGAGTCGTATATGACTGAGTGACTGAACTGAATTGATAACCTCCTGACAGAGTTCTGATTTGTCCCCTTTTAGATCTCTAACATCTTCAATTAGTGATGGATTATTTGTAGTCAATATAAAATTTCAAGTCTAAAGTCAAAGAAAAAAATTGCTTTTAAGGTTTCATTTTTTAATAGAAAATGTGGATTATATAAATTTGTCAAATATTAATTTATGTATAAGTTGTTTTTCCTTAATGGCAAATTCTCTGCAGTTTTTGCATTGCTTAGTAAGAAAGATTTCTCCCAAAATAGATTTAAATTCAGTAAATGAAGAATGGTGTCATTCATATTTACTCAGTTATAGCATCTAGCACAATGCCATCATAGAGGCAAAAAAAGAGTGTGTTGAGTAAAGTATTAATTTGTGATATCAAAAAGGCATGGGAATAGGGCATAAACAAACTACATGTGGAACAAAAGTTAATATAGAAGTACAAAACTCTCTGCAAATGGTCCAGTTCCATTCCTTTTTATGACTGAGTAATACCCCTTTGCATATCTGTGAGACTGCTTCTTTATGCACTCATCTGTCATTGGACATGGAGGTTGTTTCCATGCCCTGGCTATTGTAAATAGTGCTGCAATGAACATTTGGGTACATGGGTCAATTTGAATTGTGGTTTTCTCTGGGTTGTGGTTTTCTTGGGCTTCTCTGGTGACTCAGATGATAAAGAGTCTGTCTGCAATGTGGGAGACCCAGATTGAATCCCTGGGTTGAGAAGATCCCTTGGAGAAGGAAGTGGCAACCCACTCCAGTATTCTTGCCTGGAGAATCCCATGGATGGAGGATCTTGGCAGGCTACAGTCCATGGGGTCACAAAGAGTCTGACATGACTGAGCAACTAACACTCTGGTTATATGCCTAGTAGCAGGATTACTGGGTCATATGGTAGCTCTGTTTTAGTTTTTTATGTAATCTCCATACTGTTTTCCACAGTAGCTGTATAAGTTTACATTCCCGGCAACCTATACCCAGGGCACGCATAGAGATACAGATGGAGAGAATGGATGTGTGAAAATAGGGGCAAAAGGGGAAGGTGAGATGAATTTGGAGATTAGGATTGACATGTTATATGTATTTTAATTTTTGTTTTCATTCTTTTATTTTTTGCATGTTATGGATCTTGTTCTTGTTCTACTGCCAGTGTTTTCCATTTTCATCCTAGTGATTTGAGATTTTACACTATTTTACCAATTAAAATGATCATTTTATCAAGTATATTGAACTTTTCTAAGTCTTCAATAAATTACTGATAGTCTAGGAACCCCCAAAGAAAACAAATTCTGTTAAAATATTTTATCCCTATTTACATGATATTTTTACCTATTTAAAATTTGTAGCTTATTAAACTCAATATTAATATTGTATGAGAAAATGTTTATCTGAACTTATCTTCTTTTTTAGTCAACATTAACATTATTTTTTGNACATGTGTTCCCCACCCTGAACCCCCTCCCGCCTCCCTCCCCATCCCATCCCTCTGGGTCATCTAGTGTGCCAGCCCCAAGTACCCTGTCTCATGCATTGAACCTGGACCGGCGATTCGTTTCACATGTGATAATTTACATGTTTCAATGCCATTCTCCCATATCATCCTGCCCTCACCCTCTCCCACAGAGTCCAAAAGACTGTCCTATGCATCTGTGTCTCTTTTTCCGTCTCACATACAGGGTTATCATTACCATCTTTCTAAATTCCATATATATGCGTTAGTATACTATATTGCTGTTTTTCTTTCTGGCTTACTTCACTGTGCCTAATAGGCTCCAGTTTCATCCACCTCATTAGAACTGATTCAAATGTACTCTTTTTAATGGCTGAGTAATATTCCTTGTGTATATGTACCACTGCTTTCTTATCCACTCATCTGCTGATGGACATCTAGGTTGCTTCCATGTCCTGGCTATTATAAACAGTGCTGTGATGAACATTGGGGTACACATGTCTCTTTCAATTCTGGTTTCCTCAGTGTGTATGCCCAGCAGTGGGATTGCTGGGTCATAAGGCAGTTCTATTTCCAGTTTTTAAAGGAATCTCCACACTGTTCTCCATAGTGGCTGTACCAGTTTTCATTCCCACCAACAGTGTAAGAGGGTTTCCTTTTCTCCACACCCTCTCCAGCATTTATTGCTTGTAGATTTTTGGACAAGAGCCATTCTGACTGGCGTGAAATGGTACCTTATTGTGGTTTTGATTTGCATTTCTCTGATAATGAGTGATATTGAGCATCTTTTCATGTGTTTGTTAGCCATCTGTATGTCTTCTTCATAGAAATGTCTATTTAGTTCTTTGGCTCACTTTTTGATTGGGTCATTCATTTTTCTGGAATTAAGCTGCAGGGGTTGCTTGTATATTTTTGAGATTAATTCTTTGTCCATTGCTTTGTTTGCTATTATTTTCTTCCATTCTGAAGACTGTCTTTTCACCTTGCTTATAGTTTCCCTTGTTGTGAAGAAGACTTTAATTTTAATTAGGGCCCATTTGTTTATTTTTGCCTTTATTTCCAATATTCTGGGAGGTGGGTCATAGAGGATCCTGCTGTGGTTTATGTCTGGGAGTGTTTTACCTATGTTTTCCTCTAGGAGTTTTATAGTTTCTGGTCTTATGTTTAGATCTTTAATCCATTTTGAGTTTACTTTTGTGTATGATGCTACAAAGTGTTCTAGTTTCACTCTTTTACAAGTGGTTGACCAGTTTTCCCAGCACCACTTGTTAAAGAGATTGTCTTTTGTCCATTGTATATTCTTGCCTCCTTTGTCAAAGATAAGGTGTCCATAGGTATGTGGATTTATCTCTGGGCTTTCTATTTTGTTCCATTGATCTATACTTCTGTCTTTGTGCCAGTACCATACTGTCTTGATGACTGTGGCTTTGTAGTAGAGTCTGAAGTCAGGCAGGTTGATTCTTCCAGTTCCATTCTTCTTTCTCAAGATTGCTTTGGCTATTTGAGGTTTTTTTTTTTTGTATTTCCATACAAATTGTTAAATTATTTGTTCTAGGTAATATACTCATTTTCACTATATTGATTCTTCTGATCCATGAACATGGTATATTTCTAAATCTATTATTAGTGTCCTCTTTGATTTCTTTCACCAGTGTTTTATAGTTTTCTATATATAGGTCTTTAGTTTCTTTAGGTAAATATATTCCTAAGTATTTTACTATTTTCGTTGCAATGGTGATGGAATTGTTTCCTTAATTTCTCTTCCTGTTTTCTCATTGCTAGTGTATAGGAATGCAAGGGATTTCTGTGTGTTGATTTTATATCCTGCAACTTGACTATATTCATTGATTAGTAATTTTCTGGTGGATTTTCTATGTAGACGATTATGTCATCTGCAAACAGTGAGAGTTTTACTTCTTCTTTTCCAATGTGGATTCCTTTTATTTCTTTTTCTGCTCTGATTGCTGAGGCCAAAACTTCCAGAACTATGTTGAATAATAGTGGTTAGAGTGGGAACCCTTGTATTGTTCCTGACTTTAGGGGAAATGCTTTCAGTTTTTCACCATTGAGGATAACGTTTGCTGTGGGTTTGTCATATATAGCTTTTATTATGTTGAGGTATGTTCCTTCTATTCCTGCTTTATGGAGGGTTTTTATCATAAATGGGTGTTAAATTTTGTCAAAGGCTTTATCTGCATCTATTGAGATAACCAGATGGTTTTTATTTTTCAATTTGTTGATGTGGTGTATTTCATTGATTGATTTGTGGATATAGAAGAATCCTTGCATCCCTGGGATAAAGCCCACTTGGTCATGACTTATTACCTTTTTAATATGTTGTTGGATTTTGTTTGCTAGAATCTTGTTAAGGTTTTTTGCATCTATGTTCACCAGTGATATTGGCCTGTAGATTTCTTTTTTTGTGGCATTGTTGTCAGGTTTTGGTATTAGGGTGATGGTGGCCTCATAGAATGAGTTTGGAAGTTTACCTTCCTCTGCAATTTTCTGAAAGAGTTTGAGTAGGATAGGTGTTAACACTTCTCTAAATTTTTGGTAGAATTCAGCTGTGAAGCCATCTGGTCCTGGGCTTTTGTTTGTTTGAAGATTTCTGATTACAGTTTCAATTTCTGTGTTTGTGATGGGTCTGTGAAGATTTTCTATTTCTTCCTGGTTCAGTTTTGGAAAGTTGTACTTTTCTAAGAATTTATCTATTTCTTCCAAGTTGTCCATTTTTATTGTTTCAAAGTGGGCACTATTTTGATATAACAGTTAATTTTGCACAAGTCTGTAAATATTATCCTACTGCATTGTGAATTACAATTGCTGTCATTCTAACATTATTTTTTTATTCAGTTTCTTTTCATTCTTTCTAGCAACTTTTTATATCTTTTATTTGCCTTGATGTTCTATGGTTGCACAGTATGAGTAGAGATACATGTATACTTTAATATTGTTTGGAATATTTTGTGCTTGTTGCATATGTGGATTCATGTGTTAATTAACTTTTAGCATTATTTCTTAAACTATTTCTTCTCCTACAGTCTCTTTTTCTCCTCCTAAGCTTTCATCAACTGTCAGACTTTATCTTTCGTGTATCTTACTTCTATTTCATTCTTCCCACTTCATAAACATTTTTAACACAAACTACATACTTAAATTAACAAACTTTTTAATATTGCTAATTTACTCTTCAAGTGTTTATATTCCTCTGCTTAACTCATCGGTTAAGTTTTAACAATTATGTTCCATTTTCTTAAATTCCCCTTTTAATAATTGTGTTACCATTGCCAAGAGTTTCTGTTTTTAAACTCATCCTTATATTTTCATTTTTCCCTAAAATTTTACATATCTTCAACTTGTTTTGAATCTTGACTCACATCTTGAGTTATCAATGAACAAAAATTTTTGTCTCTATTTTTCTTCTGAGTTACAAGTATAGTGGCTTGCCTTCTGATATATCTGGTAATCTTTGTAAAATTTTCTTGTTATTGGTCTGTGAGCATCTTGTGGATCTTGCTTGATGAACCTTTACACCAAAGTGGATTTGCTTCTGACTGAGGATATTCAGAGGACAAGTCCAACTGAGGTCGACCTTAACTTCTCTTAAGTGTTTTAGTGAAAAGTTAGAGCCTCAGACTCAGTTCCTAATGCAGTTTCTGTTTCAGTATCAATATTCCTCACCACTATAATGTGATAAGAATGGACTTTAACCTGTACTTCTACTTATCCAAGCTAGTTCTCTTTTCTTTACTTCTCTGAATCCCAGCTGTTCCTATTCCTGTTCCTAGCCTCAAATTCCTCAGTTGTCTGGGATACAGCATAGTTTGGAGCATTGGAATGCTATACCCTCCCCAAATTTGTGCCAACAGACCCTACTTCTTGACTCATATTTATGTTGTGAGTCTAATCATATCCTTAAAATAGATCACATCTGGGAGTTGGTTTTGTGAAGTAGCAGCAGCAGTCAGAGTTCCTATATGCTTACTATTTAAAAAACAAACAAACAAACAAACAAAAAACTAAACTGATATTTCTCTTAAAGATGAGTAAAATGAAAAGAAACACCAAGAGCCCATGGGTGGCAGGTCAGGGGAAGTCTGTATCATAAGGAAAGTAAAAGTATGCTTGTAGGATTTTCCTCCAGGATAAATAAATTTAATTCAAAAACAGTGCTGTGGAGGTCAAGATAGACTAAAAGTTGGAGTAAGCAAGTAATCACCAATCCTGGGACACAGAAAA
Source organism: Redunca redunca (assembly GCA_006410935.1). Classification (NCBI taxonomy): domain Eukaryota; kingdom Metazoa; phylum Chordata; class Mammalia; order Artiodactyla; family Bovidae; genus Redunca; species Redunca redunca. Next base: position 272,557 of record SJYQ01010605.1, on the reverse strand, counting down.
GGCCTAACTCCTTCCACATTAAATATCCAGTGAGCTCTATGGGTAGTGGTATCTCTATAATGCTGATGGAGACTTTACCATATTGAAAATGTGATTTTCTTTTTCAACTTGCTAGGGAAGAATGTTCGTGAATATTTATTCGTTTCTCCAAGTTTTAGTTTAGAAGCAAGTGGTCTCATTACCCAGCTTCTACTGATCAGAAATACTCACTTAGCCTCGCCTACTCTCAAGGCAGCTAAAAATGACAGACTTCAATATACCCCAAATACGAAGATAACTACCTGCTTTAGTGTGATTTTAATAAAAATCTTCATAGCATTTTTTTCAATTAGTAAAATAACTTTTAAATTAATGTGGACAGAAAAAGATATGAGGATAGCATAGGGAATTTTGGATTTGAAGAGTAATGATAGGTAACACTAATGGATTTAAAATTTTTAGATCAATTTTGTTGTTGTTCAGTCACTAAATTGTGACCAACTCCTTGTGACCCCATGGGCTGCAGCATGCCAAACTTCCCTGTCTTCCACTATCTCCCGGAGTTTGCTCAAACTCATGTCCATTGAGTTGACGATGCCATCCAACCATCTCATCCTCTGCCACCACTTTCTCCTTTTGCCTTTAATCTTTCCCAGCATCAGGATCTTTTCCAAAGAGTAAGCTCTTTTCATCAGGTGGCTGGAGAACTGGAGTTTCAGGTTCAGCAGCAGTCCTTCCAGAGGATTTTTAAGGTTGATTTCCTTTAGGATTGACTGGTTTGATCTTCTTGCCATCCAAGGGACTCTCAAGAGTCTTCTCCACCAATACAGTTTAAAAGCATCAATTCTTCGGCTCTCACCTTTCTTTATAGTCTGACTCTCATATATGTACAAATGTTAAAAATATATTGGACTCAAAATGCAAGGG
>SJYQ01010605.1:250455-270925 GCA_006410935.1 Redunca redunca | reverse complement strand
TTTATCATTGTATCTTTTGATTAGAAGATGCATAACTTACTCATATTTTTTAATATAAATTTTTTATTTTAATTGGAGGTTAATTACTTTACAATATTGTATTGTTTTTGCCATACATCAACATGAATCTGCCCCAGGTATTATTAAAGAGAGCTAAAACTAAGAATACTATTTTAGATATTGCTTACGGCATGAGAAAGAAAGGTCATTATCTTCCTATCTTTTTCACAGTTCTGTCCTTATTGTAGTCTAAGAAAGTATCAGCTTATCCTAGAATTACATGATCCCAATAGATGCACCTTAATCTTACAGCAAGTTGAGCACAATGTTTTGGTTTCGCTTCTACATTTCCTTGATTTGTTGGCAGAGTTGTAAGAGTTTGTACTTACTCATTAAGTTTGTCATTAGTTTTCTAGTACATGATTTCTAATGCATGATACAGATGCTATAGAGACACATAAGAAGCTCATTCTCCAGCGAGCTTGAACTCCATCCGAGCATGTTCTGGGAATGTGAGCACCGTGTAGTGGATGGTCAGAGAACAGCCCTCTACAGAGTTGCAGGGAATTCAATAAAGGAATTGTGGAATATAAAGGGTGATAGAGGCTTCGTCCACTCCCCACCCGATGCAAGCCTGACTTCTACAATGTTCTTGCCAGAAAGGATAAGTACAGGAATCCACTGTGATATACAGAAGCACATCACCTTGATGGAAAGTTCTGAAAGTGAGATACAGTGTTCTTCAGGTCACTGGCATAGCTCCACACACTCTTCACATAGAAAGATAAATATTTTAATATTCAAACATGGGGCAAAAGTATTGAGACATTATCTACTGTGGCATCTATTATTTCTTCTTAAATTTCCGAAGTTCCACATGACAGCTTGAATTCTCCTAACTTCATCCTGCCTTACCTTCCTTCTCTGCCAGCTTCCTTATTTCCTTTTATCTTTTCAAGACCTGTGACACCCACCCCCTTTCCTTAGAACTCCATTTCACTGCTCCTCTCCCTTATATCCCAAAAATCCAATGACATGATACTTGTGCTTGCACCTCATTAAGAGAAGGTTTGGAGATTATAGAAGGAACTCACAATCCAGCAAAATGTAAGAAACAATTGAAATTGAATATTTTCCCACCTTTTTTAAAAAGGTTCTGGTGGTCCAGCTGGGACACATTTTTACTGTTCATTTTTATCCTTAATCCCATAGACATGCCTTTTTGTGGGAATGACTTTCACATACAGTATACCCAGAAATGTCCACTATCTCTCTTTTTTCCCAGATCTGTGCTTGTGTTAACTTCCCCAAACTATTCTCCATGACCTGCCAGCAAAATACAGCACTAGAAGGACGTTTTCTATAATTGTCTCGACAGGTTGTTTCCTGAAATGCAGGCAGTCTTTATAAGCAGAAATCCATTCTACTTCATTCCATAGCAAATGCCCACTTTTTACAGTCATTTTTTTTAAGTTGGAATTAGAATCTAACATGCTGTCCTATAATTTTCCATATAATTCAAGCTGCAAATTTTATAGAACTATGGATCACATTTGCCACCTCTTTATTTAAGACACATTTGGTTATCTGAGGAAATATCTCCCTCATCACTAGCCCTTAGTGTTCTTTTCTCTAAACTAAATAATCCCAGGATGTTTAAGAACCTCACATTTTCCCATGTTCTTTTTATATTTCCCTGGATACTTCACAATAAAGGCTTGATTAAAACAGTAAATATAAAAAGCAATAGTCAGATAAAATCTTGTTAGTATAGATAATAGCAGGACTAGGTCTATAATTAAGGGATGTTAACATTTAATTCAGATGAAACTATAGTAAGTGACAGCTCTTTCATGTGGTCGTATGATCACAATGAATAGAGTTGCCAGATGTAACAAACAAATATAGACACCAGTTGCCTTTGAGTTTCAACTAAACAACAAGTAATTCTGTACTTTAAGTATGTTCCATTCCTATTTTATCAAGTAAAGTTATACATTCGGCAATCAGGGAAGTAGATGGGCAACCCCAGGTGAGCCGGTATAGACAGAGGACATTAGGGTTTGTGTGATGGAAAGAAGAATTGTAAACAGCCATCCCTTACAAAAGAGGAATCAAAGTGCCATGGGATGTTGGAAGTTTCAGTAAACCTAACTAATAATTCCTTCCCCTCCATTCTATTTGAAAATTGAGACAGGAAATCAAATTGAGGTCAAAACAGGACTCAGAAGCTTTAATTTATACCATTGCCCAAATGGAGCTTACCTCTGAACTGAAATTTTATGAGCCTTTGAAGTGAAGTCATATTGGTCAAGAATCTTCTGATTGTAAAAGATAAAGGTAAAACACAACAACCAAAAAATATTCAAATCAAATCAATTTTTTAAGAAAGGAATGCATGAATTTATTCTATTAAAACACATAAAGAGAGGCTCCAGAAGTCTAATTATTTGATTCTGTTTTGCATTATCTCCTCTGTCTTTTTTTTCATATTATTAACATTAAAGCAAGATTGCAGGACAAGCTTTTTGCTTGTATTTTCTTCTTCTAGAAAGTTCAACAAAAGAAGAGCTGCTTCTTCCTAACTTTTCCAAGAAAGTCCCATGATTGAATCTTATTGAAATAGCACTGATTCTTCACCTTCTCATGCCTGAACTAGTTACTATGTGTAAGGGATAGAATAAGCTTATTAGCCTGGTTCAGTCTTGAAACAAGGTTAGAAGTGCCCATTCCACTCTCATCACCTTACCCATCCATGTTCTCAACACGCTCCCACCCAACCCCCAAGCTCACGGATAGAGACTGAAGGAGCGGTGATCTCCAAACATAACCCAAAAAAGGAATCACAGATTCCTGGAGGGCAAAATTTATAAACATTCACTATCCACTATTGGGGCGACACTTAGCTGCCAACCTCACTTGCTGTTGTTTAGTCCCTGAGTCCCATCCCACTCTTTGCAACCCCTTAGAGTACAGCCTGCCAGACTCTGCTGTTCATGGGGTTTTTCCAGACAATAATATTGGAATGGGTTGCCATTTCCTTCTAGAGGGGATCTTCCAGATGTAGGGATCGAATCAGTGTCCTCTGCATTGGCAGGCAGATTCTTTACTGCTGAGCCACCAGGGAAACTTGAGTCAACATCATGGGCATGACATCTTTTGGATGTATGGCATACAGAAGAACACACAGCCTGCTGACTCATGTTACGTACAGGGAATTTGAAAGTGTCCCACATCTTGCCTGTTTGTAGTGAGTACAAGTGAGGAAATGCTGTTTTCATAGCAATTAGTGGAAGCCTTGCAAAATGTATTCAATTAAAGAGCTTTAAAGATATGATTGAGGTCCAGGTATGCCATCTCAAACATCAGATGTGACTTTTGAGGAAAGGATTGGAGAAAGTAAAGGTTCTCTTCATGACTATTCTGGCTCAGAGAAATTGAAAGTCCAAGTTAAACATATGTAAGTATTACTATTTTCAACAATAGTTTAGCCTAGGGAGAGTGAGAGAGAAATGAGACTCTAAACCTAGGTGTGAGCACCAGACACAGCAAACTGAGGTAAAATCCTTGGGGAAAACAATATCTAAGGAACTATAGGATCTTGGAGTGACGCCTGGCTTGACAAAGTGGTTAAATGCAGCCAAAAGCAGCTGAAAGTCTGAGAGCCCTGGGAGGAATCAAGTGACAGAGACCACAGGCATGAGCAGATTGGTTTCATATTAGAGACCAGATGTTTAATTACCTGACATTTCTAGTCATTTACTTAACTTGAGCTTCTCATAAGTCTCTTAAGGTGAATGATGGAGGCTAAACAGCCATCCTATTAAAGCGAATGAGTAAAATCCTCATAGAGAGCTAGAATTAAGATTAGAGCTATCCATGGGGTTGATTCTCTGCTTTACAAAACAGAGTAATTTTTGCAGGTACCACTACGTTAGCACAAATTCTAAGGATTCATCATTCAAACCATTCAAGGCACATTTTGGATAGTTTTTCCATTTCCTCCAAAACAAGCCATCATCTTTTGAACTGTGGAAGTTTCATTGACTAATAATATTGGTGAAATTTTCATTGTTTTTAAACATAAATCATCATTCATTATTGTACTTAAGATTTTTATTCCATCTTCTTTCAAAATCATCAGCAAGAGTTGCCATAAAAACAGAAACAAAGAAAAAAAAGAAGAAAACCTGTACTAAAACTGGTAATACAAAATGATTTGCTTGAAGGCTCATCAACAGAAGGCTTCTGCATGGTTTCGATATGTGATAGAAAAGAAAGAGACTAAGATATCTAGCTTTTAAATCTCTGTCTTGCTCTCCCAGATAAGCTGCCTGAGCATCTAAGTCTTCATCAGTGTATTAAGGATAATAATAATTAATTATGTTTCTACTGAAGATGAAGGGAAATTGTACAAAATCTTCCTGTGAATGGTAATGCACTAATGACCAATAAAGATCAGCAGAATTTCAGTCTTCAAACTATTTGCATATGAAAATCTACCTTATTTTCTTTATTACATGAGTTGATGTATGGATTCCCTGGTGGCTTGGACAGTAGAGAACATGCCTGCAATGCTGGAGACCCGGGTTCCATCCCTGGACTGGAAAGCTGCCCTGAAGGAGGGCATGGCAGCCCACTCTGGTATTCCTGCCTGCAGAATCTTCATGGACAGTGCAGCCTGGTGGGCTACAGTCCATGGGGTCACAAAGAGATGGACATGATTGAAGGGACTTAAATCCCATGGACAGAGGAGCCTGGTGGGCTGCAGTCCATGGGGTCGCTAAGAGTCGGACATGACTGAGCGACTTCACTTTCACTTTCGACTTTCATGCATTGGAGAAGGAAATGGCAACTCACTCCAGTGTTCTTGCCTGGAGAATCCCAGGGACGGGGGAGCCTGGTGGGCTGCCGTTTATGGCGTCACACAGAGCTGGACACGACTGAAGTGACTTAGCAGCAGCAGCATGCACCCATGTATAGCAGAGAGATAATTTTGTCATGTTGAGTAGAAAATTCCTTCTTTTCCTCAGGGAAGATGACACTTGGTTTTGTTGCTGAAGACCAAGTCTTCTCTGCATTCAGCAACAGAAGAGGCCAATGTTCTGTTGCTAATAATCTGTGGTCTAGTTTTTGCAAGAAACAAAGTTTCCTGTTGATCGGCCATGGGGATTTTCCAATTAAGAAAAGATGGGCAGAATGTTTGTGGTCTACAGGGATAGACAGTTGAGTATACGAAGCCAGGGAAGCTTGGGAAGAACTGGGGAACCTTGGTGATGGGAAGCCTCAAGTGGGACATTGTTTTGAGATGAAAACATCTGTCCAGAAGATGCCAGAAAAAGTCTGGCTAAGAAAACGCCTACTGGGAGTGTAACGGCTTGCATTCCCAGAAGGTCTGTTGCCTTGGCACCTTCACCAACTGGCTGGGCTGTTTGTGCATACGTGGAAAATTATAAGAAATGAAGCCAGTCAACCAGCCAGCCCTTATGTGAGGGCAAACGTCTAGCTGTTGGCACCAAACCTTCTTGTTGTCCAGCTGTTACTCAGGACTGATGTAGAGCAAACTGGCTTTTCCAGCTATCCCAAGGGAACGTCTTTTTACAGCATTTTAGAATGACTCTTAAGTCACCACACCCTCTGCCCTGAGGTCTGCTGAGTTTGTAAGGAAAGTAAACCTTTTACTGCAATAACTACCATTTTTATTATTAATTTTTAAAGCTGAGTGGAAAGGTTTATTAAGACGTCGGAGCTAAGGGGAGTAACTGGAGGCAAGTTTAAACTTTATCAGTGAGTTCCCTGCCAGCGGAAAATAAATTATTTTATATACTCTCTGTGCTGCTGCTGCTAAGTCACTTCAGTCGTGTCTGACTTTGTGTGACCCCATAGACGGAAGCCCACCAGGCTCCCCTGTCCCTGGGATTCTCCAGGCAAGAGCACTGGAGTGGATTTCCATTTCCTGCTCCAGTTCATGGAAGTGAAAAGTGAAAGTGTAGTCGCTCAGTCATGTCCAATACTTTGCAACCCCATGGACTGAGACCCACCAGGCTCCTCCGTCCATGGGATTTTCCAGGCAAGAGTACTGGAGTGGGGTGCCATTTCCTTCTCCTTACATAATAACAATTATATAATAAGAGATGCTTTTTCCTAGTTTTGCCGTTTTGAAGCTCTGATTATTAGAGGAACTGAATATCATAATGAACAATTTCTGACTGTTTCATAAAAGATTCAGAGTATTCTTCGTGTGGCACATTTTATAATCTCTATTCTTGATATGAAGCTAAAAGTATAATCATAAAATTGTAGGTCTAGTAAAGTATTTTAAAGGGAACTGAAAGAAAATGGCATTGAGGTATTGAAAAATCTGATTTTTCAGGAAGCTTTAAGTCAGAACCTTCATTTTCCTGAGAAAATTGAGGTAATATGTAAAATAAGCAATAGAATACATGACTTATATATGAAAGTTTATATATAAAATAGTTATGTATGTATATATACACACATACAAACACACACACACATTTATTGTGTATATGTTCTGTAGAACAAGAGAAAGCTCCTTCTGCTTTCTCTTTGTATTCATTGTGTAACTTACCAATGTACCAAGTGTCCTTTATATCCCCAAATATATTGAGTGCCAACAAAAATGAAAGTGCCTTTTCACAGCTGAGACTTCCAGCAAGCAATAGCCAGTTATAGGTACTTTGGGGACTTTCTATGGCAGATTTGTTCTCCGTGAAACACTGGATACTGACATTTGAAATAAAGTGACATTCCTTTAGGTTTGTGGTGTCAAATAAGTATGCATTGAGTTGAGTCCAGGTTCCCATAGCTTTCATCACATTGTATGTAGTAGAGAAACTGGAACTGTGGAAAATTCACTTAAAGAAAAAGAAACCAGAAAAATAGGGAATAATCTTATACCTAAGAGGAGTTTCATTTTCTCTCTTCTCCTCTCCACTACAGACTTGGATTCCAGCTGCTATTATTATGGATAGAAAAACACCACCATGGACACCAATAAAAAATGAGAGGCCGAGCATCTGTGTGCCCACCCTTTCTGCTTTTACAGGAAATTGATCATGATTACATGCATCTGATCTTAATGGATAGTCCCTGCTCTGAGCCCCAAGGAGAACAGCCAAAGAGGAGAGGAAAAAGCAACTCAAGACCCCTGCCAAAATGCCCTGAGGAAGAAATTGCTTCCTTAGGTTAAATCTGCAAATGATTTTGGACTTGTGTTTATGTGCAAAAAATAAGTCAATAGCATTAATATCTATTCCGTTTATGCCACCAAATAGTGGTGGTATTCTCTCCAAATAAATTTTCATACCAAATTTTCATTTCAAATGCTCAGAAAATTAACATTTTATAAAATTCCACTCAGATGGTCATACACAAAAAATTTTAAATTCATCAAATATTCATGAAAAACATAGACTACATAGAACTATCATTATGAAGTCAAGTGACATAAACCCATCAGCTAACCTGAGAAATGTTAGACTCCTGGAAAATGAATTTTTCTTTTAAATGTGGGTTATGTTTATCAAATTAGGTGAGTGCTATTTCTGTAAAAATATATATAGATAGAATAAGAATATTTATTATGAATTCTTCCCCCTAGGAACTAAATTAGATTTTTTAGTTGTCTCTTTATAATATGTCTGGCTTTTATTTTAGCCACCTGGAGATACTGGGCAACCATGCTGATGTTACATGCTGCTTCACTATTTGCAGCTCTCCCAACCATGTTACCATCCCCCACATACTGCTTAACCCTGTAAGTATGGGTTGCTGTGTTGTTTAGTAACTAAGTTGTGTACAAGACTCTTTTGTGACCCCATGGACTGCAGCCCACCAGGCTCCTCTGTTCATGGGATTTCCCAGGCAAGAATACTGCAGTGGGTTGCAGTTTCCTTCTCCAGGGAATCTTCCTGACCCAGGATGAAACCCAAGGCTCCTGCACTGCAGGCAGATTCTTTACCACTGAGCCACCAGGTTCAGTTCAGTTCAGTTCAGTCGCTCAGTCGTGTCCGACTCTTTGCGACCCCATGAATCGTAGCACGCCAGGCCTCCCTGTCCATCACCATCTCCCGGAGTTCACTCAGACTCACGTCCATCGAGTCCGTGATGCCATCCNAGACTATCTAGGTTAGTCATAACTTTTCTTCCAAGGAGTAAGCGTCTTTTAATTTCATGGCTACAGTCACCATCTGCAGTGATTTTGGAGCCCCAAAAAAATAAAGTCTGACACTGTTTCTACCGTTTCCCCATCTATTTCCCATGAAGTGATGGGACCAGATGCCATGATCTTTGTTTGCTGAATGTTGAGCTTTAAGCCAACTTTTTCGCTCCCCTCTTTCACTTTCATCAAGAGGCTTTTAGCTCCTCTTCCCTTTCTGCCATAAGCGTGGTGTCATCTGCATATCTGAGGTTATTGATATTTCTCCCAGCAATGTTGATTCCAGCTTGTGCTTCTTCCAGTCCAGCGTTTCTCATGATGTACTCTGCATATAAGTTAAATAAACAGGGTGACAATATACAGCCTTGATGTACTCCCCACCAGGTAGGGGACACATAAGTTTGATTAACACTGAGCTACAACTTGAGTCATCTTGCCTTGAAACACTGAATATATAAATAACATTCTTTTATAAAGGGAATTACTCATTTGCTAAGGAAAAAAGTGCAAACTAATGGCTATGAAAGAAAATGTCTTGGTTATAGTCTAGACAGACTAGATTTTCAAAGCTTTTTAGTTTCTGTTTTTTTCCTACATATTCTAGTAATAGAGGTTGGACTTTCTCTCTCATTCCCAGAGAAGTATTTTGGGAACCTGAGAAGTAAGAGGGTGGATCCTTAGATACAAATGTTCTATTGGCAGCTGGGGGTTAGGAAGGGCATGACCCCCAAGAAGTTTCCTGCAGTAAGAAATGGATGACGATTTCCCAGGCACATTAATATTTCACATTCTGCTTAAAGCTGAGTGCTGTTTATGCTCTAATCTCCATCGCCTCTAAATGTTCACTAAATCTTTGTTATAAATTTCAAGTTTGTGTTCCTGTAACTTTGTGAGACAAGGGAAGGGGGTATAAAGCTTAGTTCTAAAGGTAATCAACAAGAAAGGTGAGGAAGACTGAGGAGATAGGTACGCATATATACACACTGTTTTCATTTGCAGTCATTCTATATTGCATACAGTTCCTACAGTGGGGGCAGTATGGAGTGATAACAGGCAAGGACACACCATAGGGTGAACATGCAGACATTAGAGAGAGAACTCCCAGCCTGACAGTCTCTCCTATATCATTAATAATAATAATATGAATAAACAATATTCTTTGGAAAAATCTGACCTCTTCCTATATATGCTCCTAACCTGAAAACATGAAGAGTCGTGTCTCTCAAATCACTGGTTCAAATTTAGGCCAGGAAACTAAAAACATGCTTTGAGAAAGGTCCCTTTTTCTGATTTGGTCTTAGTGAAAGAGTATGCATAGTCCATCACCAATTAATCATATGACTCCACTTAAGTATATTTTATCTTAGAAGCAGTTAAAACCTTCAGTATCTGTAGAGTTTTCCATAAAGAAAAGAGTCCTGCTTTATGGATTAAGATATTTATAAGAGAAAATGATGCTGACAGTGATATATATTTTCTGATATGTAGATGCTTTTTATATATTTTGTCCTTCACTAGCATTCAGTCTGAAAGAATTCTTTCTTGCTCTGTGTCCTTCGAATTCTTTGATACCATTAACTAAGAATGTTCAGATATTTTATCAACATAAATAAAACTTCTTTTTCTCTTCTTGCCAGACCACAATTTCCAATGAGGATTTAAGAAATTTGCTGAAGAAAAGCTGATAGATTCATTGTGCTTTAATAGACTACTACATTTCAAATAGGACAGTAGGATATATAGGAAGCACAGCTCAATATCATCAGTTAATTATACTTATTAATTAATTACTGATTCAATGGACTTGAACTTGGGCAAACTCTGGAAGATGGTGAGGGACAAGGAAGCCTGGTATGCTGCAATCCATGGGGTCAAAAAAAGACATGACTTGGCAACTGAAAAACAGTAAATATTAATTAATTAATGTTGAGATTCATCAAGTGATTTTTTGAATTTTGTTTTAGAAAAAAGTCAGATACTAAAAGCCACCAACGGTGCATCGTGTTCACACAGATTCATCTAACACACGTCAGTTTCACAGATAACTTTCTTGAAACTACAGTGATCCATTGCCATGTGGATATATGTAAAAAAAGTAATCTTTACAACACTTTGTCATAAATCTTCTTGCAAAATTTAGTCCTTATATTTATTGTAGCTTTGAGTGTTACTAAGCTCACAGTCATTCTGTTAACTGTCACAATCCTCAAAAGCAATGAACTAGAAGTCTTGTTTATGCAGTAATTTCAACCTTTCTAGCTAGAGTTAGACAGCACCTCAAAATAAGCTTCCCCTTTATGGTTAAACTAGCTCAAGTTTGCTTACATTGAGCATGCAAATGAATTGCCAGGATATGGGGAAATATTTATATCACCTAAATTTCTAAGGCTTATCAAAGAATAATAATGCATTGCGATTAAGAAAGCAGACATTTAACTAGGAGAAAAAAAAATCTTTTCAAAATGACCAGCCTCTAAAAGAAGATACAGAGAGGGACTGCGGAGAATTCATATGAAGTCATTTCTACATTTGAAGTGGATATTAAAGCAAAGCCTCTCTCAGCTCATCCCACTCAAAGACATAATCCAACTTGGATCTGTGAGAAACATGTGGATATGAGCGGAAGCAAGTCAAAGAGAGGAGGTACTGATGGGAGTCTTTGTTGTCTTATCTACTGAAGAGCCTAGGAAACCGGAACTGCATGCAGGACCACCTTCTTATGTAAGCATTGAGAATGTCCTTTCCAACCTTTCCAGGAGTTTTTAACCTGAAGCCATTGAGTGAAATCGATATCCAAGGCAAATTATAACCCCTTTCAGTTCTGAAATGGTCTTTCTTGACTCTGCATTTTGAATATGCTATTTGTGCTGCATGGTTCTGATTTAACTGTTTGTTTTAAAAATGCTAGCTAATAAAGCAGGTATCTGAAGGCTTGAGTGAGTCTGGAGGACTTTCTTCCAAAACGGCTAACTTTGATCACTAGCAAGCTGATACTGGCTATTGGCAGGAAGCTTCGTTTCTCTGTTGTGTGTACCTCTCCACAGACTGTTTGAAGGTCTTCAAGGCATGGGAGCTGGCTTTAATGGATGGCTTCCTATAGAATAATGATATGGTCAAGAGCAAAGTAGAAGTAACATTATCTTCTATGACCTAGCCTAGAAAGTCACACATCATAAATTCTGCAATGTTTTCTTGATTGAACAGGTCAGTCATATGAACTGTGAAAGGGATAATCAGGGTGCAAGCTCCAGATGGTGAGAATTATTGTGGACCGTCTTGGAGCCTGGCTATCACAATGGGTTAGCAGATCACGTTTCCCTGGTAAGTATGCGTGGAGGAAAGTTTTTCAAAGCAAGCACTCTCAACTCTATTCACACTCTCTTTTGTTAAATAAATAGAATTTACTGCCCAATTTTGAATATATAATATATATTATATATTATAATAGCATAATATTACAAACAGTACATGGTGAGTCTCACATTAAGATAAAATGTTTGGTCAGTAGGCTATTATTGACCTTATACTAGGCACAGGTGGCAATTACTCAGAGTATATACTTATATTTGTGTTGTAATCCTCAGATAGCTCTATTACAAAATAGGCACTATCCAACTCTGTAATTCATCAAACATTTTCTCTTAACTTCTTACTTTAACAAATAAAAATACAAATTGATTTGTAGCGCCTAGTTCCCACTTTCCAAAACACATTTCACAAATATAGGATAAATAATTAGGTACATTTTCTGCTTATTGATTTGTTGTATATAATATATATATATGATGCTCTTTTCAAAGGAATAATTTTCTTTCTTTTTATGTTATGCAGACCACACAAGAAAGGTTACTCAAGTATTGGGAATGAAATAGAAACAAGGGAATAAACCTTGGCAGTTTGAGGTTTCATTTTACATTTAAGAGAAAAAAATAAAATAGATATCTCTTTACATTTTGCAGAAAGAAGGTTAATGAAGAAGTCTGACTTGAGACCAGAAAACATATGCCTATGCCTTGTTCCTAAACTATCATTCATTCTATTTTTCAAGGGTGTGTGTGTGTGAGTGTGTGTGTGTGTAGGCAATTCTTAATTCTTATCTTCCTTCTTCTGGGGAAACGGCCTCTGGCTGAGTCAGGAATTTTGATTCTTTTGTAATCAAGGTGGAGCATTTGGGAGTCAGTGGAGTCCCCAGGAAGTGCTTTAAGGTTTCACAGTTTCTCAATTCCAACAAGAAAATGACAAAGCCAAAATAATATCAGTAACTATTAACTAGAGTTATAATTCACAGATAAGCAAAAATTTTGAAGAAAACTTTGTAATATTAAATTTCTGTGAAGATGATGACCAGTGTTAGATTTCACTATAGTTTTGATTTGCATTTCTCTAATAATCAGTGATGTGGAGCAAGTTTTCATATGCTCCTTGAACATTTTATGGAGAAATGTCAACTTAGGTCTTCCACTTATGGTTTCATTGGGTTGTTTGTTTGCTGTTTGATATTGAGCTACATGAGTTGTTTGTATTAATGTATTTTGGAGACTAGGATAAGATGGCTATATGCCATCATCATCTCAGTGGACACGAGCATGCACAAACTCTGGGAGATGCTGAAGGACAGAGGAGACTGGTATGTTCCAAGTCCATGGGGTCACGAAGAGCTGGACAGGACTGAGTGACTGAAGAGCAACAAGCCCTGTCAGCTTCTTCATTTGCAAATATTTTTTCCCATTCTGAGGATTGCCTTTTGTCTTTATCTATGGTTTCCTCTGATGCAGAAAAGCTTTTAAGTTTAATTAGGCTCCATTTGTTTATTTTTGGTTTTATTTGTGTTATTTTGTTTTAATTTTGCTATTATCTTTGGAGGTGGGTCTAAAAAGATCATGCTGGGTTTTATGAAGTTCCCTGGAGAAGGAAATGGCAACCCACTCCAGTACTCTTGCCTAGAAAATCCCATGGATGGAGGTGCCTGGTGTTCATGGGGTCGCAAAGAGTTGGACACAACTGAGAGACTTCACTTTCTAAGAGTTTTATAGTGTCCAGCCTTGCATTTAGGTGTTTAATTCATTGGGGTTGACATATATACACTATTATATATAAAACAGATAAGTAATGAGAACCTAAGGTATAGCTCAGTGAATTGTACTCAATACTCTGTGGTGAACTAAATGGGAAAGAATTCCAAAAAAGATGACGTATATGTATATGTATAACTGATTCACTCTGCTGTACAGCAAAAAATAACACAATATTTTAAAGCAAATATACTTCAATAAATTTAAAAAATTCTGCAAAGATGTACTAGTCTTAATTCTACAAATTTAACACATTCTGTAATATCATTTAAAAAGCAAACAGGTTAAGCTAAACAAAAACAAACTACACAAAAGCTAGCCATGCGAATAAATCTGCTTTAAAAATTCATGCTTTTGCAATTTGCCTGGGACGGAGTTTTCAAATTTTTTCCAAAAGTTGAAAATATACTGCATAACCACAATATTTCAAGCTCTAGGAGTGAACTAGAATAAATATAGTAACTGTGCGCTTCACTTAATACAAATCTGAAATTAAATATGACATTTCTCCATAAAAGCCAGCATGTTTACATCATTGTACTAGTAATTAGGTGAGAATGATTGTCATCCTCTTACATCACAAAAGAGAAGTCGCCTTCAGTTCAGTCAGTTCAGTCGCTCAGTCATGTCCGACTCTTTGCAACCCCATGGACTGCAGCACGCCAGGCTTCCCTGTCCATCACCATCTTCCTGAGCATACTCAGTCCCATGTCCATCGAGTTGGTGATGTCATCCAACCATTTCATTCTCTGTTGTCCCTTCTCCATACATCTTCAATCTTTCCCAGCATCAGGGTCTTTTCCAATGAGTCAGTTCTTCACATCAGGTGGCCAAAGTCCTGGAGCTTCAGCTTCAGCATCAGTCCTCCCAATGAATATTCAGGGTTGATTTCCTTTATGATTGACAGGCACGATCTTCTTACAGTCCAAGGGACTCTCAAGAGTCTTTTCCAACACCATGATTCAAAAGCTTTGAATCTTCAGCCCTCAGCTTTCTTTATGGTCCAATTTTCACATAGCTTTGAATAGATGGACCTTTGTCAGCAAAGCAAACATCTTTTTCTCTCTTTGCATCTCTTTGTCACTGCTTTTATGCTGTCTAGGTTTGTCATANTTTTTTTTTTTTTTTTAAATTTCACAGCTGCAGTCACCATCTGCAGTGATTTTGGAGCCCAAGAAAATAAAGTCTGTCACTGTTTCCATTGTTTCCCTTCTAGTTTCCATTATGTGACAGGACCGGATGTCACGATCTTAAGTTTTTTGAATATTGAGTTTTAAGCCAGCTTTTTCACTGTCTTCTTTCACTTTTATCCATAGGCTCTTTCATTCCTCTTTGCTTTCTGCCATGAGAGTGGTGTCATCTGCGTATCTGAGGTTATTGATATTTCTCTCAACAGTCTTGATTCCAGCTTGTGCTTCTTCCAGCCCAGCGTTTCCCATTATGTACTCTACAAGTAAGTTAAATAAGAACAGGGTGACAATATACAGCCCTGACATACTCCTTCCTGATTTGGAGCCAGTCTGTTGTTCCATGTCCAGTTCTAACTGTTGCACTTGACCTGCATACAGAATTCTCAGGAGGCAGGGGAAGTCTGGTACTCCCATCTTTTGAAGAATTTTCCACAGTTTGTTGTTATCCACACAGGCAAAGGCTTTGGCATAGTCAATAAAGTATAAGTAGATGTTTTTCAGGAACTCTCTTGCTTTTTCTATGATCCAATGGATGTTGGCAAGTTGATTTCTGGTTCTTCTGCCTTTTTAAACCCAGCTGGAACATCTGGAAGTTTTCAGTTCAAGTTCTGTTGAAGCCTTACTTGGAGTATTTTGAACATTAAGTCCAATTATGCGGTAGTTTAAACATCCTTTGACATTGCCCTTCTTTGGAATAGGAGTAAAACTGAAATTTTCCAGTCCTGTGGCCACTGCTGAGTTTTCCAAATTTGCTGGCATATTGAGTGCAGCACTTTCACAGCATTATCTTTTAATATTTGAAATAGCTTAACTGCAATTCCATCACCTCCGCTAGCTTTGTTTGTAGTGATTCTTCATAAGGCCTACTTGACTTCACATTCCAGGAGGTCTGGCTCTAGGTGAGTGATCACACCATCATGATTATCTGGGTCATTAGGATCTTTTTCTGTATGGTAGTGGTAGTTTAGTTGCTACGTTGTGTCTGACTCCTGCCAGGCTCCTCTGTCCACGGGATTCTCCAGGCAAGAATACTGGAGTGGGTTGCCATTTCCTTCTCCAGGGTATCTTCCTAATCCAGGAATCAAACCCAGGTCTCCTGCACTGCAGGCAGATGCTTTACCAACTGAACTATGAGGGAAGCCTCGTTATTTTTGTCATTTTTTTCTTAATACCCTCTGCTTCTGTTAGGTCCATACCATTTCTGTCCTTTATTGAGCCCACCTTTGCATGAAATGTTCCCTTGTTGTCTCTAATTTTCTTGAAGCAATCTCTAATCTTTCCAACTCTATTGTTTTCCTCTATTTCTTTGCATTGATCACTGAGGAAGGCTTTCTTATCTCTCCATGCTGTTCTTTCGAACTCTGCATTCAGATGCTTTTATCCTTCATTTTCTCATTTGCCTTTAGCTTCTATTTTCTCATCTATTTGTAAGGCCTCTTCAGACAACCATTTTGCCTTTTTGCATTTCTTTTCTGTGGAAATGGTCTTGATCACTGCCTCTTATACAATATCATGAACCTCCATGCCTCATTCTTCAGGCACTCTTTCAATCAGATCTAATCACTTGACTCTATTTGTCCCTTCTACTGTATAATCGTAAGGGATTTGATTTAGGTCATACCTAAATGGTCTAGTGGTTTTCCCTACCTTCTTCAATTTAAGTCTGAATCTTGCAATAAGGAGTTCATGATCTGAGCCATAGTCAGCTCCAGGTCTTGTTTTTCCTGATTGTATAGAGCTTCTCCATCTGTGGCTGAAAAGAATATAATCAATCTGATTTCAGTATTAACCATCTCTCCATGTGTAGAACCATCTCTTGTTTTGTTGAAAGAGAGTGTTTTCTATGACCAGTGTGTTTTCTGTGGTAGTGAATAAAATCAGCACCAGTTACTTTTTTTTTGATGAAATGAGAAGTTCTCTTTCTTCTCATATGTATAAAGACCTGAATAAATTAGTAACTTATTCATAATAAATCAGAATTACTTCTTAAGTGTTATCAGTATTAGGTAAGACTAAAATATTATTAATGTATAATGCTAAATGCAATTACAATTCTTAGTGGATAGTAGACAATGATGTTTGTAGAAGAAAGCATTTTTTTTCCCAAAAACATTTTGGCAAGATCTAAAATCAAAAACCTAATGCTCAATGTTTGGTCTAATATTTACCAAATGGACAACATTTTTTAATGAATAAAATTTAGAAAGCACATCATATTGTTGTTTACTTGGTTGTTAGTGAATGGCAATTGTTTTCTTGCAATTTACAATTAATAGAATGTCGTGGTGATGTGAATTGATCACCAAGTCTATTTTTTTTTTTGGAGGGGGTCACAGAGCTAGGCTATATGTCCTAGACTCGTTTGCAATTAATTTTGATTATGCATCTGAGTCTAGACAATGAAATGTGAGCATTTCATGCAAGCTGCTTCTAGGACTTACCCTCACAAATCTCCCAAGCCCTTCCTACTTGCGCTTTCTATCTGCCCTAGTTTAGTGGTCTTGGAAATCATTTACTGGAGAAGACAAAACCAAAGTTAAGATCTGATCTTGGAGTCACCACTTAGACCAACTAAGAACTGTGCTTTAAATTTCATTTGATGAAGTGAGAAACAAATGTACTGTGGCAAGCCACTGAGCTTTGGAGTTTTGTCTGTCAGATAAGTGAACAATTCCAATCAAAGGGTGTGGGAATTTTTTTAGATCTAAAAGTAAGTTCATAAAAATCTAGGATAATGCTTCATTATTTTCTCAACAATTTGTTTTTCTTTGTCTAATTAAATTTGAATTAAGCTTATAAATCTGTTAAGTTCTGGGGAACTATTGAACAAAATGCAGTAGAAATTAAAAGCAAGACCTATCTAAGAGAGCACACATGTCGATACTAATATATGAAAGATGACGGAGCCACTCACGTTTACAACAATTTCTATTGAAATAAGACCAAAAACTGTGCAGGAGAGAGACTCACTGTCCTTGTAGAGTCTTCACTGTGTTCATTTTAGTTATGTAAGGCTGAAACTTAAAATTTTAGATGGGAATAATGGTTAAGGTCTATGATTACATGGAGTACCAACTCCCAGAAAATAAAATAACAAGAAGGGACTTGAAACACTTAAAAACTAGGAGATAATCTTCCCTAAATTTTGAGGATGCTGAAAAATTTGAACTTATCACATTGAACAAACTCAAAGACATATATACCCACTCAGACACAGGTGTGTGTGTGTGTGTGTATAATGTATATGAGTATGTTAGCTTGTTACCTCTAAGAATTACATTATATATGAAAATAGTTAACAAAATAAAACTGAGGCAACAGTTTTTACACATAAAACATCTGCAGGCTCATTTTTCCTTTTATGTGTTTTAGTAGGCTAGGCTGTTGTTTCCAGAAGTCATTTCCATTCTCCACATCTCCCTTGCTATTAAACCTCAGATTTATTCAAATACTAGATTAAGAGTCCTTCATCTGAAGTAAAATAGGTCCCTTCCTCTTTCCATGACATCAATGAAATATTAAGAAGTCAGCTGGGGGGATTCCATGGTAGATTTTTCTCTCCTGTTAAAAAGAGATTCATGCAGAGAAAATCTCTGCTGAGGATTGGTCCTTTTTTTCTTCTCCTTTTACTTGTAGTTAAAGGAACACAAAGCTTGGAGATATTATAGTCAGCTAGCAACCATGACAGGAAGGTCAAGAGAACTGCAGAAAAGCCACCCAGAGCTCCCACGGTATCAGCACTCTGTCCATATGGACTCAGTGCTGGCAATGCTGACCTTGGACCTTCAGAGATTCGGAGAGGATCCCTGTATTTTAATGGCACTATGGCTGATGCGATTGGTGTCCAGTCCATGCCCTTTACTACTTTAGAATGCACTGACTTGACTTTTAATTGACAAAATCTGTATTCTTTCCCTAAGACCTGTTTTAATCAGAGCCTGATTTCCCACCCAATTAGCAAACCAGAAGTATTCAGGAAATGCTGTGGTTCCCACCTAGAAGAACAGACTTCACCAATGACAGAAGGCAGTTGGTATATAAATACTTTCTTCTCATGTGAAGTAACATGGTTTACACTAGTGTCCAGAGTTCTCTGCATGGCTAAGCTCCAGATATCTATAGGCATATTATTACTTTATAGCAACCCATATTGGCTGACTTTGCACCCTGGTCTGACTTCCTCACTCCTTTACCAGAGAGGATCACCTCCAAAATAAACTAATTGCACTCTAATCTTTGCTTTAGGATTTTGTTCTGGGGAAATCTAAACTAAGACAGCTTTTGTGCATTGAATTTAGAAGATACCCATCTTGAATATGATTTTCCTTTTAGAGTTACAAAGGGTAATTCTAGCATTTGATATTAAATATCACACAGTATATTAGATTTTCTCTTTCTCATATCCTATACAATGTGATTTGATCTTCACTGTATCCCTTATTTATAATTATACATGTAATCATTTCATTATCAATATAATTAAAGGTTCTATTTAATATAGTATTTGGCTTCTGTTCCCCCAATGAGACCTCCATAATTTCCTATTTTAATATCTTTGAAAGGAAAAAAAATAAAAGTAAGGAAATAAATGAAAAAAAAACGGCAATAAACAATAGAATTGACAACTTATTTTCTGATTCTTGGACTCTTGTCATTTAGTAGAAAACAGAGGCAAGGAAATTTTAAAAATATAAGATAACAATTGGGTTTCCTAGTGCTGCCACAACAAATTACCACAAATCTTGCATCGGAAAACAAAAGAAATTCATTGTCTCACAGTTATGGAAATAACACGATCAAATGAAAGCATCCCAGATAGTTGGCTCCTTCTGGAGGCTCTGAGGGAAAATGTTTCCACACTTTTCTCTTGCCTACCCTTGGTTGCCAGTGATCCTTGGTTCTTAGGTGTAAATCTCAGTTTCCGTTTTCACGTTGCCTCACCATCTGTGTCTCTGTGTCTCAAAGTCATTCTCTTAAAAAATAATAATAATAATGCAAGTCATTGGATTTAGGGTTCATTCTAAATTCAGTGTATCTCATCTTAAAATCCTTAATTATTACATCTGTAAAGATCTTATTTCTACAGAAGTTCATATTTACAGCTACTAGGGCTTAAAACTTGAACCTAACTTTTGGGAGGATAAAGTTCAACCCAGTATAAATGAGTAAACTAAAAGAAGAAAAGAAAAAAGAAAGAAAAATAGACGCGTGCCACATCTAAGGCGGAAACACAGTGCCGTATTAAATCAGTGAGTGCACGATGAGTCAGACAAGTTCTCCCAGAGGCAGGAAAAAGGGAAAATAGTCAGACGTGGTTTAAAAAGATAAGGGAAAGACAACCTTTGAATTAAAGGAGCATCTGGAGATGAGTGCAGAAAATTTAAAAAAAAAGTGAAATGAAAAAGATATTTATCAGTATAAACGAAGAATTTCCAAAGATAAAAAAAAAAATCTAACTGTATGGACCGAAATGCATCATCATGAATCAGGGATAATCAGTCTTGAGAAAGCCACACATATTTTCATCAACTGTAAAAACAAGTAAGCATCTATCTTCTATAACAAAAACATAATAATAAAAATGGAATAAAATTCAGACAAGCTCCAGATATCTCCTCTAGCACATTAAATGCTAAAAGACAAGTTATCGATTTGAGGGACCAATCCTATAACCAAGGACTTTTCCTGCTAGCCAAGTTACATCCCTTATCAATGAAATTAAAAGAATCTGTCAATAATGATATTATCTGAATAGCACCAAACACGGTGGTTAGCTAACATTAGTTCACTTAATTCCCACACCAAGTTTATGAGTCAGGTAATATGGCCTTTCTCAAAGGATGGATGGGATGCTTAAAGTAGTCAAGAAATATTGATTGTAATTAATGTCCTGGGTTACTAATTTAGGTAAGAAATGGAGAATCATTTTTAGCATAAAACTTTCTTTGAAAATATATATTAAATCATGAAAGATGGACAAATAAAATCAAAATTTAAAAAGTGCAGTTTGCTGTTAGGTGCTAGAA
>SJYQ01010605.1:219313-250363 GCA_006410935.1 Redunca redunca | reverse complement strand
ACTTCATTAATAATAAGAATCTAATACTCCAATTTAAAAAAAAAAAGTGGTGAATTTGATATTGTTTCGGATCTTACAAAGTATCCTGCTTAATTATTTTGATATAATAAAAAGAGAAAGAAAAACTCAAGAAAATATTTCAAAAACAAAGTGAACTATGAATGGACTTAAAAACAACACACCAATCTTTCAGCCACTGAAGGAGAGAAGTAAATAAAGCAAAGTGTACAGTTTTTGGAAAATTTTTAATCTTTAAGAGAAATTTAAAGTTTCTTTTTATATTAAATAATGACTAAGTGCAAAAGCACATTGTTATTGCTATTCAGTCACTCAGTCGAGTCCAGTTGTTTGTGACCCCATGAACTGGAGCACTCTCAGGTTTTCTGTCTTTCACTGTCTCTCAGAGTTTACTCAAATTCAGTCCATCGAGTCGGTGATGCCACCCAACCATCTCATCCTCTGTCTTCCCCTTCTCCTCCTGCCTTCAATCTTTCCTAGCATCAGAGTCTTTTCCAAACAGTCAGGTCTTTGCATCAGGGGGCCAAGGTATTGGAGTTTCAGCTTCAGCATCAGTCCTCCCAATGAATATTCAGGGTTGATTTCCTTTAGGTTTGACTGATACTCATACGCTTACATTCACACAATTAGAGGGATTAAAAAGTTCAATATGAAAAAGTTAAGAGTACCAAAAATGAGGAAAATATAGCATGAAATCCTACTCAGAAAGCCTTTATAGGGCATATATAATAGAAGAAAGCAAAGGGAAAATAAAGAAAAAGTTGACCACCAACTTGGAGTGGTTTATCAAAGCTGGAATAAGTAAAAGTAAAAAACAATTAAAAATTGGAGGATGCATTTTCATCTATTATTGTAAACTAATGATTAGAACCAAAAGTAAAACTGAAATGCATATGGATTATCAAAAAGAATATTTAAACTCCAACATATTTTGCCAAAAGTAATTAAAATAAATATAAAGTCAAGACAGTGTAAATAATGTGAAGATGTCAAATTAAACAAATAGACATTAGAGTACAATTTCCTTTATAAAATGTATAACAAGAGACACTAGTCAAGATGAGATTATCAGATAACAATTGTATTATCATGGTATAAATTGATAAGACTTTTCCATAGAGCATATGATAAAATGCTGACTCTATAAACTCGATTCTATATCTAGGAATACATCATGGGCATAATCAGAAACACAAATGAGGATTACTTGCTGAGATGTTCATTGCCTCAGTTTTCAAAAATAGCAAACTATTTGAGAAAATGAGGAAATGTTTAATATATCAAAGTGTGAATGGCTGAATATTCAGAGTAATTTCATTTTTATTTTTATACTTTTATATACTCTCAGTTTCAACCAGCAGTTATCATCATTTTAATCAGGTGAAAATGAAGTATTTCTTCCTTTTTCTCTGGCTCAAAATAGGTAGCATAAGGTAACATTAATATATGTATCCATTTTAATAATATGCTGGTCACCGGGCTAACCCCTTGACATAGCCGATCAGAACTGATCATCTTGGGAACGTAATAAGATAAATTTAAGAGGCTAATAAGAACAAAATGTAGTTCAGAATATTGGAGTCTCAGACCTGCCTGTGAACCTGTGTAATTCTACTTTCCAGACACTTGGTTGTTGCCTCCTGGAATGAAACTTAATGAAGGAAGTCACGTGCACCTATTTTACTCTGCCACTCTTCCACTCTCCCCCCAACCTACTTACAATAGGGTACTCACAGGAGAAGGTGGTAGAAACCATGAGATGGATGCCTGACAGGATAGTTATGGCCCATTACCCAGAGAAAAAACTTCCAGGTGTCAAAAGTGACCTCCTTTTGCCCTCTCCAGATGGTGCCAGTCAGTGGCATCCAATATATATTTAAGTAAAAGAGGGGTTGAGCCTGTAGACTGACCAGTGTGTTGGATAGTGTTCAAAGAAATGCAGCTATTTTATATCTTTTAAAACTAGCAACTAATGACTGAGAATATTTTAACATGAGAAAATGATGATCTCTTCTCATGTATTTCCTAGAATATATTTTGTCCAATGACAGTTCCATATTTGATTATGTTATATGTCATATGTACATGGTATTCCACCAAGTTTTATACATATATATATAATATGCATAACTCTTTTTACCATATGTACCCTACTTTTTTCCTCCCCTGCAGAGAATAATATGTGACAATGAAAAATGTATTGACTACACATCGAATTAGTTTCATCAAGGTGGCTTCATAAAACATGTGTCATAAGGCAGAGACTGTTTACTATACTGAGTACATTAGAAAGTGCATTAAAAAGTATCACTCACTTATATTTTTATCATATATTCATTGAATGTCATTATATGTATGACAATGGAAAAAATGCCTGCACTAAGGGTAACCATTAGAAATAATACCTCTACTTAGAGGAATGAATTGGATTCATTCTAGTGAAATACACTGGAGAAGGTACTGGCAACCCACTCCAGTACTCTTGCCTGGAAAATCCCATGGACGGAGGAGCCTGGTGGGCTGCAGTCCGTGGGGTCACTAAGAGTCGGACACGACTGAGCAACTTCACTTTCACTTTTCACTTTCATGCATTGGAGAAGGAAATGGCAACCCACTCCAGTGTTCTTCCCTGGAGAATCCCAGGGACGGCAGAGCCTGGTGGGCTGCCGTCTATGGGATCGCACAGAGTTGGACATGACTGAAGTGACTTAGCGGCATCAGCAGTGAAATACACATTGCAACTTATGAAACCTGGAAAGAGACACTACTAAGAAAGGACTTGACATCTCTCAATCTTTTCCGACAAAGGAGAATTACTAAAACAATGTACCTCAAAGCTAAGCCTCAATATTTCAAAGGAAATTCTTATTTTAGGGAATTCATTTGTGTGGGTATTTCAAGTGTTTTATGAAAGGAAATGAGATTGTCACTTTGTTAATCTCCTGGCTGTTTCTCTGAGTAACATTTTAACTGAGACATTTTTTCATGCAGTAACATTTATAATTGCAGGAAAATTTATAGTACCAGCACTCTTAATAATTTTTGTAGAGTAAAAAGCAATTTTTTTCTCAAACTATAAAATATTTTACCCAAATGCTGTTAGGATAGAAACAAGAACTGACAAAGAAAAGACACAAATTTTAAACAATGTGAAATAGATTCCATCCTTTTTGTCTTATGAATAATTGCCTTTGAAAGTATAGATAAGATTATTCTGTTTCTGTTGACAATGAAGAAAAACAACAAGAAAATTGAAAAACATGTTAGGAGTAAATGTTCGTAAATTTTAATCTTCTTTAATGGAAAGTTTCCTGTAATAAGAAAGTCTAACTTAAATAATAAGCTGTTGAACCTGGAAGAGGAGGACAGTGTGGAATTTAGAAAACCAAATATAATATAACCAAAGCAAAAGGAAGACATTTCCAGCAAGGGCTAATTCACAGCCACTGCTTGTCTTGTCTGGTGATGACTACTATCAAAGTGACAAGAAAGATCTATGCATCATCTCAGTGTGAAGGCAATTTTCATAATAGCATTGGAACGACCTAGACTGGGAATGTATATATGGAACCAATTGCCATAGCCTATAACCATCCCAACAGCCAAACAATGAATAAGTCTGTCACTTCAGCTTCCTTCACCAGCTGCTTTATGTTGTTACATGTGACACATTCTTTTAGGGATGGCCCTTGTAAACTCACAGACAAAGGCAGGTTCATTGGTTTTGAATTTTCTGACTTCAGTTCAGTTCATTTTCTTAGTCATGTCCAACTCTTTGCAACCCCATGGACTGCAACACGCCAAGCCTCTCTGTCCATTGCCAGCTCCCTGAGCTTGCTCCAACTCATGTCCATTGTGTCGGTGATGCCATCCAACCATCTCATCCTCTGTCATCCCCATCTCCTCCCTCCTTCGATCTTTCCCAGCATCAGGGTCTTTTCAAATGAGTCAATGCTTCGCATCAAGTGGCCAAAGTATTGGAGTTTCAGTTTCAACATCAGTCCTTCCAATGGATATTCAGAACTGATTTCCTTTAGGATGGACTGGTTTGATCTCCATGCAGTCCAAGGGATTCTCAAGAGTCTTCTCCAACACCACAGTTCAAAAGCATCAATTCTTCAGCACTCAGCTTTCTTTATGGTCCAACTCTCACATCCATACATGACTACTAGAAAAACCATAGCCTTGACTGGATGGACGTTTTTGGCCAAGTAATGTCTCTGCTTTTTAATATTCTGTCTAGGTTGGTCATAGCTTTTCTTCCAAGGAGCAAGTGTTTTTTAATGTCATGGCTGCAGTCACCATCTGCAGTGATTTTGGAGCTCCCAAAAATAAAGTCAGCCACTGTTTCCATTGTTTCCCCATCTATTTGCCATGAAGTGATGGGACCACATGCCATGATCTTAGTTTTCTAAATGTTGAATTTTCTGCAATTTCTGAAGAAAACCTTTAAATCATAGTTTTAAAGAAATGGTACAAGTTGATAGTCTTAGCTACATAAGAGCATCAGTAGTGATGAAGTTCTGAAAATCATGAGGCATCATACTGTTTGTCTCACTTGAAAATGGCCTTTCAGATATGAATATAATTCTTAAGACTGACCTGATATATTAAGGACGATGATGCATATTTGTATATTTTTTCCATATATTCAGCTAACAATCATGTTACTAGAATAAAATTGACAATCTGGCTTCTTGGTTCTGATCTTTTATAGTACTAATGACATTGATTGTTGTTGAACATATTCTGTGACACAATCAAACTTATTTTTGGGGAAAAAATACAAAGAAATGCTTATTACTTCCAAAATTTACTGCATTTTTTAAGGTTGCAAGAATTAATAACAAATAGGAGAAACCTCAGTACATTCAGCAAGATGCAACCAGATGGGTAGAGAATGAGTGAAACATGCTATTTAAACCATGGTATAACCCTGGAGGCTTAAGCAATCCTACGGTAATGGTCAATATAGTTAGGCAGAAATGCACACGAGCACAACTAGGTAGAGTGCGCATGTTTATAGACTTTGAAGTACTGAAAAATCTTGGTTCTGACAAAGAAAAGCACAGCAGATAATTTCTAGGCTATGAATTTGCTTGAGAAAAATGGGCCTTATAAGAAGCTATTATTTGAATCATTGAAATTAATTTGACACTTTAATGATATAGCAAAAGCAGTTTGACAAAGACAGTATCACACTGGCTCTTTTTTTTTTCTCATAGAAAATGTGCAGAAGGAGGTGGAGAGGAGCAAAAGCTATTAGTTTTAAGTAGAGAGAAGTTGTTATGGTATAATACTGAAAAACTATTTGGAAATAGATTAAATTTTGTTAGTATATTTTGTTTGTGTGTTTTAAAGTAACATAAAAGGTCAGCATGACATGTTGTCTTTCCCTGTGTGGAGAGTAGCATGCAATCCACATGTATTTGTTAAACAGATGCATTAATTCATGCATTCATTAAAAACAGTGAAGCATCTACTATACATCGGGCACTGTTGTAGGCACTAGGAATGAAACACGGACAAAATAAGGAGTCTCTGTCCTCATATTCTTGACATTCCAGAACAAGGAGAAACATGTAAAAATAAGGAAGATACAGAGCCCATCAGGATAGTAATAATGAGTATCATAGAGGAAAAAAGAAAAAGTAGGGAAGAGGAATAGAGTACAATGCAGGGGGAGTGAGTTATTTTAAATCAAATCTTTGAATCATTCTCACTGACAAGATAACACTTGAGCAGTGGCCCAAAGAATGCAATGGCCAGAGGAAAGCCATGTGTCTATCCAGGACGATTTCATTGAACTATGAAGGAAATCAGTCTGTTCAATCCCCAAGGAGACTTTTACTTTAACTTGATATATGTGACTCAATTTATAGCAAGGATGACCCTACCATGCCAAGGGGGAGATTCAGGATTTGTGTCTTCTGTCAAGGAAGAGTAATCTGGTATCATGATCACACATGATAAGTTGCATCAGTGTGCACTTTTCTCAAAGATTTCACCTACAAAAATGAAGGATGTTTTGTCTTCTGAGGTGATTGCAGTAAACGTCATCAAAGCCTGAGTCTAAATCATCACCTTTCCTTTGTGTTTTTAGAAAAAGTACCAAGAATACTGTTGCCTAGCTTGGAAAAGTGGAGAGTTGGGGGAAGGTGGTTTTTTTGAGGCTAGATACTACTGTTTGTCTAAAATATGTGAAAAACGTGTGACTTTTCATAAAGTAAGTCATTTAGCATATGAGCAGAAAATAGCGTTTATGCGGCACCTATCAATTTGACAGATATATTCAAATAGCCCATGTGAGGCTGAGATTAGCCAGAGAGAATTTGAAGGCTTTTATTATAAAAACCTTCCAGTTTGGATAAATTGAGAGGAAAAAACAAAGTTTATAACTTAATTCTTTTCAAAAAAGTATTTCTTTTCTGAAAATAAAAATTAGCTGAAATTGAAATGACAATGACATTGTATGGCTGATTAAGCTTTCTCATAAAGATTTTCCCAATGGAAAGTTTGACTGGTCAGTGAGAATGTTGGGTTCAGTAATTTTCAGTGTAAATTCTACCAACGTTAAGGATTTTCATAAAATATGGTCTCACTAAAGTGGTTTAAAGAATTCAGAATGAAACATTCTAATTTTTGGTGTGGTTAATTAGTAGTTTGGGCAGTTGGTGAAGATAGAGGTTTACATCCTTGTACCACAGTATTTTCTAACATGACTTTGTTCATTTTCCATATCAGATCACAACCAGGAACAACATATAGGTGAGTAATAAAATATATGCAGATATTGAATAAATATTGTTATTTCATGAGCTTGAATTAGAGCTGTTGCATTAAAAATACTGTTAAATTAGCTAGACATTGTAAATGTATATTCTTCTTAGTGTAACAGTATGGTTGCAAAATTGATGTTAACTGTGACCATATTGCCATCATCCTATGTGTGTGCCCAGTCACTCAGTTGTGTCCAAGTCTTTGCAACCGCATGGACTGTAGACCTCCAGGCCCCTCTGCTTATGCAATTTTACAGGCACGAACGCCAGAGTGGGTAGCCATTTTCTTCTCCAGAGGATCTTTCTGACTCAAGGATAGAATCCGCTTCTTTTGCCTCTCCTGCTTGAGCAGGCAGAGTCTATACCACTATTGCCACCTGCGAAGCCCTTATCCTGTAGATATTGACAAAATCAAATTTCAAAGAAAAATTATCCAGCGTTTATTTTTTCAAGTTACAGTGAATGTTGCGATACATGTTTTCTTAATTTGGATCTTGTGGAAACAGACTCTGAGACTGAGAGTTGCATGCAGGAGTCTTATTGAGAAGAGAGCATTTGTTCAGGAGAGAAGAAGAAGAAGGAGAAACAGCAGCTTTGCGGAGGGAAACCTGGCAGATGCCATCCACTGCAACTAATCAACGCTGAAGTCACAAGCAATGAGTCGTGTGGACATCAGGTACCCACGAAAGGATGTAATGAGAAGAACACTTTAGCTCTGAGGTAATTTTACCCCATCAGTAACTCCAGCATGATGATGAGACAATATCAGACAAACCCAAAGTGAGACACCTTCTATAAAATACCTCACCATGAGTCTTTACCATTGTTAAGATAATGAAAAACACAAAGGAGTTACAACGAATCGGAGGAGACTAAGAAGACAGAGTTTTTGAACAAAATGTGGTGTCCCAATTTAAATGTTGGAACAGGAAAATGACATTCATGGAAACTCATAGAATCCAAATAAAGTCTTTAGTTAAGATTTTTTTCTTTTTTTTTTTTTAGTATAAATTTATTTTAATTGGAGGTTATTTACTTTACAATATTGTATTGGTTTTCCCATACATCAACATGAATGCGCCATGGGTATCCTACTGATTAAGATAAAGATGAGGAAGGAAATGTTAGTCGCTCAGTTGTGTCTGACTCTTTGGCTACCCCATGGACTACAGCCTGCCAAGCTCCTCTGTCCATGGGATTTTTCAGGGACGAATACTGTAGTGGGTAGCCATTGCTTTCTCCAGGGGATCTTCCAGATCTAGAGATTGAATCCAGATCTTGTGCACTTGCAAGCAGATTCTTTGTCACTGCAGTACCAGGGAGGCCCACAGACATAAATATATAAGGGAAACAGGCAAGAAAAGGATAAGCATGGACTGGATACAACCCCCTCCCCCAAAGCAATGCAGTGAGGATGACTGGTTGGACAGTGAAAGGTGAACAGATTCCAGTTGCCTTTGAGGCTTGGATGCTCTGGGACTGGAATGGTACTTTGGAGTTATCAGTTATCTTGCCTCAATCAGACACTGAGAAGACCACAGTCTTGGGTGAGTGTGCATGAGGACTCAGTTCTGAATATCAGTAGCTGGCAGCTTCTTGGGGAAGGGTCTGTAGAAAATTCTTCAAGAGATGGGAATACCAGACCACCTAACCTACCTTTTGAGAAACCTATATGCAGGTCAGGAAGCAACAGTTAGAACTGGACATGGAACAACAGACTGGTTCCAGATAGGAAAAGGAGTACGTCAAGGCTGTATATTGTCACCCTGCTTATTTAACTTCTATGCAGAGTACATCATGAGAAACGCTGGGCTGGAAGAAACACAAGCTGGAATCAAGATTGCCGGGAGAAATATCAATAAGCTCAGATATGCAGATGACACCACCCTTATGGCAGAAAGTGAAGAGGAGCTAAAAAGCCTCTTGATGAAAGTGAAAGAGGAGAGTGAAAAAGTTGGCTTAAAGCTCAACATTCAGAAAACAAAAATCATGGCATCTGGTCCCATCACTTCATGGGAAATAGATGGGGAAACAGTAGAAACAGTGTCAGACTTTATTTTTGGGGGCTCCAAAATCATTGCAGATGGTGATTGCAGCCATGAAATTAAAAGACACTTACTCCTTGAAAGGAAATTTATGACCAACCTAGAAAGCATATTGAAAAGCAGAGACATTACTTTGCCAACTAAGGTCTGTCTAGTGAAGGCTATGGTTTTCCCAGTGGTCATGTATGGATGTGAGAGTTGGACTGTGAAGAAAGCTGAGCACCGAAGAATTGATGCTTTTGAACTGTGGTGTTGGAAAAGACTCTTGAGAGTCCCTTGGACTGCAAGGAGATCCAACCAGTCCATTCTGAAGGATATCAGCCCTGGGATTTCTTTGGAAGGAATGATGCTGAAGCTGAAACACTGGTACTTTGGCCACCTCATGAGAAGAGTTGACTCATTGGAAAAGACTCTGATGCTGGGAGGGATTGGGGGCAGGAGGAGAAGGGGACAACCGAGGATGAGATGGCTGGATGGCATCACTGACTCGATGGACGTGAGTCTGAGTGAACTCTGGGAGTTGGTGATGGACAGGGAGGCCTGGTGTGCTGTGATTCATGGGTCACAAAGAGTCGGACACGACTGAGCGACTGAACTGAACTGGCTCTAAAGAGGGAAGTTGGGTAGGCCTAGGGGGAAAGACATCTTCATCTCTACTATATGCATCAAGAACCGCCTCTCTTCTTCAGCTGTCTATGAAGCAACATTAAATTTTCCTCAAATAAAATGATAAATATTATTATAAAATATTATGTTTATATTGTTAGAATATTAACAGAAACCCATGTGTGAGTGTATTGTTTACACATTTTTATAAAATGTCTCGGATTCCAAAGATAAGTGGATATTCTATAAACTTCAATTCCTTTGGGGATAGGGAAAAATATGCATAAAGGCATTTTAGGAAATTTGCTATGGGCATTGATCTCCAGTTATAAAGTGAGACAACTGAGTGCAGTGGAAAGAACAGAATGAGAATATAATACTTACATTATTTTAAAATTTGCTTTGGGGCTATTATTTTTGAATACCCTATCAAATTTTGTTAATTTTTAAATTGTTTTAGATTTTGTGCTCTTCTAAACTAATTGGAATACATTTTCTTTTTTACACAAATATTAAGGAGATCAAATGAGTTAATCCTAAAGGAAATTAACCCCGAATATTCATTGGAGGAACAGATGCAGGGGCTTAAGTTACAATCCTTTGGCCACCTGATGCAAAGAGCTGATTCATTGGAAAAAACCCTGATGCTGGGAAAGAGTGAAGGCAAAAGGAGAAAGGGACAGCAAAGGAGGAGATGGTTAGATAGCGTTGCTGATTCAATGGACATGAATTTGAGCAAAATCCAGGGGATAGTGGAGGACAGGGAAGCCTGGTGTGCTGCAGTTCCTGCGGTCACAAAGAGTCAGGCACAATTAGTAACTGAACAACAGCAATAATAAATGTGAGTAAATGAACCATTTTAAAATAAATGTGTTTTTTTGTAATATTGAGAATAACAGTTTTAGTTATCGTATAATTTTAATTATATACGTGGTTTACAATGGTCTGTGTATCTTTGGGTTCACATCATGTGAAATGTCAAATCACTAAAGAATAGGCTACTGCATTTCCTGTTTATAAACTGAATGTTCTTGACTCCACAGACGAAATTTACCAACTCCAAAACTTCCTTCTTACTTTTACAAACCAGTTGGTAGACTGGAGGTGGACAATAGCTGCATAAACAATAGAAAAGATAAAAATAAAAAGATGACCACATTTCTCAGCTTCGAATCACAGCCAAATAACTATCAATGATATTTGACTTTTCTTTGCTTCATTGTCCCAGTTAATTAAAAAAAAAAAAAAAAGGTCTCTTTTATAAAAAATGAAACTAAGTTAGCAGTAAGATTTGAGGTGTTCCTTCAATTCCAAGGAGAGAAAGTTATAAGAAATTACTCATCATTGTTGGTTTAAAACAAATAGTCTAAGTATTATTTCTCAAGCAAAATGGGCTTATTCAAAGTCAGCAAAGAATTGCAATTCAACTGTGGTGAGCCATATACAAGTCCCCAGAAAAAATGGAGAGAATTCTTTAATAGAGGGAAAAAGAAAGTTGAGAAGGCTGCAGCAAACAAAGATTCCACGTCTTTTCACTGGCTGACGTGTGACCAGCTCTTAATGGCAGGGCTCTTGCCAGGAAAGACAAGGAGGTCTGTCTTCCTCCTATTGGGCTCTGCTTTTATCATGAGGTGTGAAAGCTTTTCCTTCTGCTCCCCCAACTCTACTTAATGGATATTTCTGTTTATTAATTTTTATGTCATCAACTTGCACATCAGAAATTGTTAATCTAGGGCTCATGTGTTCATGTGCTTTAATGCAATATGGGGGGGGTTGGGTGTTTCTGAAGGTCTAGATCCATGCATTTTCTGAGGCACTGAGAAATATGTATAGGGGGTAGATGAGTCAATAGTGTATACTAAGTCCTTAATGTGATCTGATCCCCTCACATTTTAAGGCCATTGTCCTACACGATATTTTTTGCTGGATATCCCAAACCAGATGCTGCTTGTCTGAAATGCTGTCTTTGGCAAAGAATCTAAAGAAGAATCAAAGGTCGCACATAAGAAAGGTGTTACTGCTTAAGTTTGATGGAATACACTCGGTCTCACTGGAGACTCCTTCTCCCTGGAGTTCTCCTTCAACCTCTGGCTATCTTCAGAAGTTCATCTTCGAGTGGGAATGAAAGTCTTTCTTCTGAGCATCAGCCTTTAACCTCTTCCTTCTGATTCTGTCCTTGTACAGCCGTGAAGACATTTGAATGATGTGTTCTCCCTCCCACCCGTTCCCTGGATTATGTCACTATTAAATCAGGGTCTATGTCGGCGTGGCAGGAGCACAGAGCCGGACACGACTGAAGCGACTCAGCAGCAGCAGACCCCCCTTTCTTTCAGTTCAGTCTGCATTTGAGGGGAATTTGAGTGTAGAGCAGTGCTCACATTCAGGGGAGCCCCCCCCCCCGAAATCTGCCTACAGTGTTTTTCGGAGCATCCTTTTAACTCACCTCTTCTATTCCTTAGAACACTGCCCTGCCATGATGAGTCCTCAGTCTTATCAGTGACCCCTGTCTGCACCCAGCTGGTCTCTGATAATTGAGATTCCAGCCATAATTTGACACAGATGTGTGCATGCCGGTGCCCACCCAGTAAGAAAAAGCTCATGGGCAGGGCCGCTTCTCCACCCTACTCAAGTGGTGCTAGTGACTCAAGGGTGAAGCAAGTTTACGCCCGCATCATTTAGGAAGACAACAGGTAAAGAAGCTTCTGATACGAAGGAAGAGTTTGCCCTATTAGCTTTTCTCTACTAATTTATTGCTCAGCCTTGGGCCAGACAGCAGTTTAAAGAATGCAGGTTGGTATAGAACTTTATGAAGGCTGAGAGCACGCACTACAATCACAAAATTTTCAAGGCTCACAAAGCTTGCATAATTACACTGGCTGCTGGGGCCTTCCGGCACTGTTCAGCTATAATGGCAATCTGGCTGATTTCCCACTGGCTTAATCTATAACTTCAAAGACTCTTAAAGCAGTTATGATTATTCTGTTTGCTTTTCAGGTGACCTACCGTGTTCATATAGAGCGGCCAAGTTCTCAGGTTGATTAATTAGAAAAGACCTGCTTTAATTTATTTTTTCCTCAATATTGTTTCTTTCTAAAAATAATTTCTAGGAGATATAGTAGCAAAATAATTCTCATCAAGGGTCACTTTTGCAAGCTTGAGGACATTTGGAAACCAACTGCTATCAGTAATTTTTAAATTGCAATTTCTTATCACAATGCCCTATAATACATGTTGAAAATAAAAAAGCTTGGAAAATACACAAAGACCATAAAGAAGAAATATTAAGTCATCAAATATTCTACCATCCAGTTATTACTACTATTCACATTTTCTTATATTCAATAATTAATTCAGTAGATGCCAAGTAGGCTATTAGGCATCATGATATTCTACTAGATGGTGGAAACCCTTTAGTGATTTTAATTTTTTAAAATATTTTGCATATTTATTCATATATTTATTTTCTTTATATTCTTTTCCTTTCTTCTTCTTTCTTTCTTTCTTTTTTTTTTTTTTTTTTTNTTTATTTTCTTTATATTCTTTTCCTTTCTTCTTCTTTCTTTCTTTTTTTTTTTTTTGAAAATAAAGTCAGGATCATGTTGCATGTCTAGTTTGAATCCAGCCATTGTTTGCTCTATTTTTTCATTGACCATTTACCTTTACCATGCTATTACAAATTCTTTAAAAAACACTTTTAGAATGGTTGTGTACTATCTCTGCTTCCCATGTGACTCAGCTGGTAAAGAATCTGCCTGCAATGAGGGAGACCTGGGTTTGATCCCTGGGTTGGGAAAATCCCCTAAAGAAGGGAAAGGCTACCCACTGCAGTATTCTGGCCTGGAGAATTCCATAGACTGTACAGTCCATGGGATCTCAAAGAGTAATATCTCTTCCTATGGGTAATCACAATTTATTTATAAATTCCCCATTCCTGGGCATTTATATCGTACATAAAATGAAATGAATCCTGGTTATCTTCCTCCCTTGTATTTTAATCCTTTCCTCTCTTTGGATCTTCTCATGTAAACCTGTTCCAACATTTTTATTTTTAGCCCCACCAAATAGAAAAAAAGAAAGAATTTAAGTGCCTTTAGGGAGTTAAAACAAACAAACAAAAAACACCAGCAGGTTTCCTTTGGAATGGGAGTGAGGATAATAACCTGATTCAGGATTTTTGTTTCCAAACCTAAGTTCCTTTATATAACTTAATTAAAAATACTAGTTTCTCTTCTGGATAAAATGTGTAATGTTCAATGTATCAAAACTATTCATGAAATGGTTAATATCATCATTAGAGATAAAAACTACCAAGTCCTAATATACCTAGAATACCAAAATTAATTAATGTGAAAGTGAAAGTGAAATCGCTGTCGTGTCCGACTCTTTGGGACCCCATGGACTGTAGTCTACCAGGCTCCTCCATCCCTGGGATTTTCCAGGCAAGAATACTGGAGTGGGTTGCCATTTCCTTCTCCAAGAGATCTTCCCAACCCAGGGACTGAACCCCGGTTTTCCGCATTGTAGGCGGGCGCTTTACTGGCTGAGCCACCAGGGAATTAATGTAGGGTTTAGTTTTATGTAAAAGAGATGGGAATATCAGACCACCTGACCTGCCTCTTGAGAAACCTATGTGCAGGTCAGGAAGCAACAGTTAGAACTGGACATGGAACAACAGACTGGTTCCAAATAGGAAAAGGAGTATGTCAAGGCTGTATATTGTCACCCTGCTTATTTAACTTATATGCAGAGTATATCATGAAAACCGCTGGGCTGGAAGAAGCACAAACTGGAATCAAGATTGTTGGGAGAAATATCAATCTGATATTTCTGATATCATCAATCTGATATTATATAATATCAGATATAATAATATCAATCTGATATTATTACCTCAGATATGCAGATGACACCACCCTTATGGCAGAAAGTGAAGAGGAACTAAAAAGCTTCTTGATGAAAGTGAAAGAGGAGAGTGAAGAAGTTGGCTTAAAGCTCAACATTCAGAAAAAGAAGATCATGGCATCTGGTCCCATCACTTCATGGGAAATAGATGGGGAAACAGTGGAAACAGTGTCAGACTTTATTTTTTTGGGCTCCAAAATCATTGCAGATGGTGATTGCAGCCATGAAATTCAAAGACCCTTACTCCTTGGAAGGAAAGTTATGACCAACCTAGATAGTATATTCAAAAGCAGAGACATTACTTTGCCAACAAAGGTCCGTCTAGTCAAGGCTATGGTTTTCCCATTGGTCATGTATGGATGTGAGAGTTGGACTGTGAAGAAAGCTGAGCACCGAAGAATTGATGCTTTTGAACTGCAGTGTTGGAGAAGACTCTTGAGAGTCCCTTGGACTGCAAGGAGATCCAACCAGTCCATTCTAAAGGATTTCAGCCCTGGGTGTTCTTTGGAAGGAATGATGCTAAAGCTGAAACACCAGTACTTTGGCCACCTCATGCAAACAGTTGACTCATTGGAAAAGACTCTGATGCTGGGAGGGATTAGGGGCAGGAGGAGAAGGGGATGACAGAGGATGAGATGGCTGGATGGCATCACTGACTCAATGGACATGAGTCTGAGTGAACTCCGGGACTTGGTGATGGACAGGGAGGCCTGGCGTGCTGCGATTCATGGGGCTGCAAAGAGTCGGACACGACTGAGTGACTGAACTGAACTGAAGTGACCCATATCAACATACACACAGGACTGAATAAATGAGGCAAATACATAAATGACAGAAATTGTGTTGATCTTCCTTACAGAAGAACTCCAAATAATAAATTAAGAAAGGATGCGAGAAATAGAAAATAACCATTAGAATAGCACAGTAACCATTCTTCCAGGCAATTGATGAAGGATGAAATTAGTCGACAAACCTTAAAGAGTAACGGGATATTTAGCTGGTCTCAAAGCACTTTTCCAAAATATTAATATTTATGAATTACCATGGTGGTGTTAACATAGGACTATAGATTTATTCATACTCTCTTTCCGAAAAAAAAAAAAAAAATGGAGCTTAACTCCCCTCCCTTTGAATATGGACTGGATTTTGCAGAAACTAGGGATTAGAAAGTCAGAAGGAGAAAGTGGTAACTACTTCCTGCCCCCTGTAGGCAGGTAGCACTTTATCCAAGTGATCGAGGTTGACAAGAACAGCAGTGAGTCAAGTTATCATCGGGTTGTTGTTGATATCTCGTGAGAAAGGCACCTCATGGTGGTATTCTTCCTCAAAACCCAGAACTCTGCTTCAGTCACAGGGAACCATCAAAGTGCAATGAGGGTTTTCTTTATAAAATAACTTTCCCAAACTCTGTAACTCTTTTCACCGTGTTAAGGTCATGGAACACCAAAAACAAACAAACAAAGAAACAAAACAGACGAGAAAGAAGGAGAAGAAAAAGAGGCTCTCACTGTTTCGAGACTAAGACGCGACACATATAAGCACTGTTCTTAGGCTGGCTCGTGGATGAGAAAAAGGACATTAAGTACAAAAGCCGGTAAAATTCAAAATAAGCCTGAAGTTTAGTTAGTAATAAATCTCATACTAATTCTCATTTCTTAGCTTTGATGCATATACCTAGCTCTGTGAAATGACAATATTGTCCTTTGCTGGGTAAAGAATTAAACCGACTTTCCATTATTGTTGCAATTCTTTTGTTAATCTAATTTTTTTTAAATAAAATGCTTTAAATAATCTTCCAGTTGCTTGTTAAAATTAGTTTATAAAGCTATGAGGTATATTTAAATATGTAGAGGGCTTGTTAACAATTCAATGCTGGGGAGCATACATCAAAATGTATAGTTGTCAACATACTTTCCTGTTATTTGGTTGAATAGAAGGAACATGGTACCTCCTAATAGGTTCCCAAATGATTTAGAGAGTGTTTTCTGCCTTTTAAAATTTTTATTTTGTTTTTGTAGGTTAGGGAAATGTAATCACTGATTCCTCTCAAGTAACTCCTTCTAATAAGCTCTTTGATCCTGCCATATTAAAGGCCTGCAAAGTTGTTCCCTTAGGCTATGTCTCAAAAGATTTACATCAAAAGACCCAGAGCAAGAAAGGGTAAATTATTTTATTTATGTATTAATTTGAGGGTTTATCCATTTAGTATTAATGTTATTTTCTATAAGTTTCAGCAAGTAGTTATTTTAGAATACAATAAGTGAAAAGTGAAGATGCTCAGTCATTCCGACTCTTTGTGACCCCATGGACTGTAGTCCACCAGGCTCCTCCATCCATAGGATTTTCCAGGCAAGAATATTGGAGTGGGTTGCCATTTCCTTCTCCAGAAGATCTTCCTAACCCAGGGATCAAACCCAGGTCTCCCACATTGTAGGCAGACGCTTTACCATCTGAGCCACCAAGGAAATCCCTGAGAACGCAATACCAGAAATCATAATATAAGAAGAGAGATGAACCTGTTGCCGTCATTCAGAAACTTGAAATAGAACTTTATAAACATAGCTATACTTTCCTTATGTTTTCTGATCTTACAAGATACGGATATTTTACTAGCCCTTTGCAAATCAAAAGAAAGTGTTGTAGAAAACTCTTCTGCCTAAAACTCAGCATTTTCTGTAACTATATTAAGAGGCAAAATTAATTGACTCATTATCAGATCCCATTCTGAAGTATACAAGTATGAAATTCTGAACATGGCTTACTTAATCTCTATTCAGAAGGGTATCATTGAGGAGAAAGCACTCACATCTTGAGTATGAAATTAAGAAAAATACACATAAATCCTTAGTGTCTTTCAAGTGATTTTTGACCAAAAGGAGAAATGTTTTTGCTTTTA
This sequence comes from Redunca redunca, assembly GCA_006410935.1. Lineage (NCBI taxonomy): Eukaryota > Metazoa > Chordata > Mammalia > Artiodactyla > Bovidae > Redunca > Redunca redunca. The sequence goes on along the minus strand of SJYQ01010605.1, from coordinate 233,117 downwards.
ACTGTAAAAAAATTATGACTTTAAACTGCTTAGATTCTTGTCAAAAATTCATTTTACTAGGACTTCCCTTTAATAGCTCAGATTCCATACTCCCGACGCAAAGGACTCCAGTTTGAGGTTGATAAGGGAACTAAATCCTGAATGATGAAACCGAGTTTGCATGCCACAACTAAAGACCCTGTATGCCACAGGGCAGACTGAAGATCCTGTGTGTTGTGCAGCTAAGACCCAGCAAGCCAGATAAATAAATACATCCTGTTGTTATGTTCAGTAGGCATGTCTGACTCTTCATGACCCCGTGAACAGCAGCACTCCAGGCTTCCCTGTCCTTCACTATCTCCCTAAGTTTACTCAAACTCATGTCCACTGAGTCAGTGATGCCATCCAACCATCTCATCCTCTGTCACCCTTTTCTACTCCTGCCCTCAAACTTTCCCAGCATCAGGGTCTCTTCTAATGAGTTGGCTCTTCACATCAGGTGGCCAAAGTATTGGAGCTTCGACTTTATCATCAGCCCTTCCAATGAATATTCAGGGTTGATTTCCTTTAGGGTTGACTAATTTGATTTCCTTGCTGTCCAAGGGAACCTCAAGAGTCTTTTCCAACATCGCAGTTTGAAAGCATCAATTCTTTAGTGCTCAGCTTTCTTTATGGTGCAACTCTCTAATCTGTGCATGACTAATGGAACTTTTTTTTCTTTAAATCTCATTTACGTATTATTTAATGTTTTATTCACAAGTATATTTTATGAGATGCTAATTTTTAAAACAAAAATATCATCATGGAAAAGGGAACCCTCTTATGTTGTTGGTGGTAATATAAATTGGTACAGCCCCTATGGAGAATAGAGTGGCAGGTCCTTAAAAAAACTAAAAATATGACTACCACACTCCTAGGCATATACTCAGAGAAAACTATAATTCAAAAGGATACGTGCACTCTCCAATGTTCATTGTGGCTCTCTTTACAATAGCCAAGACCCAGAAGCAACCTAAATGCCCATTGACAGAGGAATAGATAATGAAGATGTGATACATATATACAATGAAATACTACTCATCCATAGAAAAGGACGCATAATGCCATTTGTAACAATATGGATGGACCTAGAGATTGTCATACTGAGAAGCATCAGATAGAGAAAGACAAATATCATATGACATTGCTTATACATGGAATCTTAAAAAATGGTACAGATGAACTCATTTATAAAATAGAAGTGGAGTCATGGTATAGAAAACAAACTATGGTTATCGGGGAAAGAGGGGATTGGGACTGACATTTACACAGTTCAGTTCAGTTCAGTTCAGTCGCTCAGTCATGTCCGACTCTTTGTGACCCCATGAATCGCAGCACGCCAGGCCTCCCTGTCCATCACCATCTCCCGGAGTTCACTCAGACTCACGTCCAGCGAGTCCGTGATGCCATCCAGCCATCTCATCCTCGGTTGTCCCCTTCTCCTGCCCCCAATCCCTCCCAGCATCAGAATCTTTTCCAATGAGTCAACTCTTTGCATGAGGTGGCCAAAGTACTGGAGTTTCAGCTTTAGCATCATTCCTTCCAAAGAAATCCCAGGGCTGATCTCCATCAGAATGGACTGGTTGGATCTCCTTGCAGTCCAAGGGACTCTCAAGAGTCTTCTCCAACCCCACAATTCAAAAGCATCAATTCTTCGGCGCTCAGCTTTCTTCACAGTCCAACTCTCACATCCATACATGACCACACAGTACTATATATAAAATATATAACTGATAAGGACTTACTCTATAGTAAGGGAACTTTAACCAATACTCTGTAATGGCCTATAAGGAAAAATAATATTTTTTAGAAAGAGTGTATATATGTATATGTAAAACTGATTCACTTTACTGTACATCTGAAATTAACACAACGCTGTAAATTAACTACAGTCCAATAAAAACAATAAATGTCATCATGAAAGTCAAGTATCACATTTTGGTTTTGTTGTGTACTAGACATACGGTATGCTATGTTAAGTTGCCTCAGTCTTGTCTGACTCTGTACAACTCCATGGACTGTAGCCCGCCAGGCTCCTCTGTCCATGGGATTCTCCAGGCAAAAATACTGGAATGGGTTGCCATAAGTCCTTAGGAAATTTACATAACCTCTTCATGTCTCATTTTCCTTATCTGTAAAGTAGGAATAAGATAATCTTCAAACCCAAAGTATCAGTGGACTAAAATGTATAAATGTAAGTAGGTGCTCAATATATAGCAGTGTGAATACTCCTTTTACTTATTTTTATCTATTTCTTTACAAAGTAAAATGTGAGAAACAATAGTTTATAATTCTATGTTGTTCAGTCTCTAAGTCATGTCTTGCTGTGATGTTTAATGGAAGTAGCTATACATAGCATGTAGTATAATTCATGTCTCATTATAGATAGTCAACAACTGTTGGTTCTACACCCACTTTTATTTGTAGAACAATATGTATATTTATTTTAGTATCCATATGATTCTCTAGATGAATCCCTGGACCAGTTCCCATATGTCATGGAGCCAGTTTGTGCAACCTCAGGCCACACTGAGGTAAGCATAGAGTCAACGCTTATTAAATATTTTAGTAAATGAAAGAGATGAGGTATAATAATAAAAGCATCACATAGTGTCAACATATGAAATCAAAGCTGAATTCCACCTGGTAAAAGTATAAGCAAAGGATAGAGCTAAGCAAAGGATAGCTCTAGTCATATAATATCTCTGAACAAAGAAATAAAGAGCTGAATGAGAAATTTATGTTATGCTGGGCTTGGGGATGTACGAAGTTAAGGGATATGCAGGCATTTAGAAGCAAACGTGTTTACAGATTGCCTGATCTTTCAGCCTCTAACAGACATAATCACTGGAGCCAGATCGTTGTTGATTGGCTGAGAAGTCAAGTTAAGAAGATAAGTTGCTACCAAAATATTGAAATGGTTTTAAAAACATCTCTGATGAGGATTTGAGACCATTGACCAAAGGACAGTTTTTCCTTTTCTTCAACTTGGAGGATAGGAAATTTTTATTTCTGATAATCTAGCACTTTAAGATTAGAGAAGTCTTAAACTCATCCTTTCCTGACTTTATCTCCAGCCATTTGTGTGCATCATAACATTGAGCCACATGGACTGAGACAAGCCTCCTACAAGCACAACTGCACCATGGACATGCTAGGCAACCACGCTTTCCTGCATTTCTCCGTTTGGTAAATTGCCATTTATTCCTCAAGGTTTGGTTCAAATGTCATGGAATCTGTCAAGGTTTTGCTCAGCCACATACGCTTGCTGAGTGATTTCTCTTGCCTCCATCAATGCCTAAGCAATGTCAATGCCTTTCTTCTCTGAATTCACCATTCATCTATAGAACCTTGTAGCTTCAATTCTAATCTAATACTTCTCATTGCATATTGTAATTACATATGCATGTATCTGCCTCCCTTCCTGTTAAATTCTTCAAGTGTAGACAATGTTTTATGCATTTTTTATTTAAATTCTACAGCATCTTGTTTAATGTCTACCAGTAATCTTCAGTACATATCTACTACTGGCGTGAACGATAACTTTGTTTAAAATTTTGGGGCAAGAAAGAGGCTATTTCCATCTTCACTTGTCTGGGAATTAGAAGACATTAAATAATTTGCTCAAGCTTGCGCTTTTACCAGTGGCAGAACTGACAAACCCAAACTGCAAGTCTCTTGATCTTTCTCTTATTTCCCATATAAAGTGACTTCATGCAACGATACAAAGACCTTGTTTACATAGAGGACGTGAGACGCTCACCATGCATCTGTCTCACAAATTGTGCAAAAGGCACCAGGACAGACGGCATTTTCTGTCAGTGTCCTGGGGCCACAAGGGCTTCAGAGCCCTGGCCAGATGCAGATGCTTCCAGACACAAGGTCTACGACGTTCGCAAACTTTAGCAAGTTGGATAGGCGGCAGGTTTTCTCTTCAGTGAGGTCCTGCTCGTGCGCCAGGGCTTTTGTGACAAAGTACCACAAACTGAGTGGCTAAACCACAGAAGCACGTTGTCTCAGAACTCTGAAGGCTTAGAAGTCTGAAGTCAGTGTGTTGCCCTGGTTGGTTCCCTCTGAGTACTATCTTGGAGGACCTCGTCCACACCTCTCTCTATGGTTGATTTACCAGAATCTTGGGTGTTTTTTGGCTTCTCAGGCGACACAGGGGAAAAGAATCCGCCTGTGCATGCAGGAGGTGTGAGGGATTTGGGTTTGACCCCTGGGTTGAGCAGACCCTTTGGAGTAGGAAATGGCAACCCACTCTTGTATTCTTGCCTGGAGAATTCCCAGGTCAGCGGAGCCTGGTGGGCGACAGTCCTTGGGGTCACAAGGAGACTGACACGACTGAGCACATTCTAAGCTTGTGGTCACACAACTCCAGTCTTCACAGTGGTGCTCTCCGTCCACCTCATCAGCATCCAGCGTCGCCCATGTATTGGATTGGGGGCACACCTTCCTCCAGTAAAAGCTCCTCCCAACTCAACTAGCTATATCTGCAGCAACTCCATTTCCAAACACGATGACATTCTGAGGTACTGTGGGTTAGGACTTCACCATATGAATTTCGGGAGGATAAAATTCAGCCATAGGGGAGACCAAGGAACGATATAACATTTCTAAGGGGAAAATTTTACAAAGAAGCAGAAGAATGCTGTAGATGGGGATGGGGAAGCAACAACCAAGGGGCGTTATGTCTTTGCTATGTCATTGTTCAGTTTCTAAGTCATGTCCAACTCTTTTGCGACCCCATGGACGATAGCCCACAAGACCCCTCTGTTCATAGGGTTTCCCAGGCAAGAATACGGGAGTGGTTGCCATCTTCTTCTCCAGGGGATCTCCCTCACACCCAGGTATGAAACCCCGTCTCCTGCACCGCAGGGGGGTTCTTACCACTGAGCCACCTGCAAACTCTCCACTTTGCTGTGAAGTTAACCTGTTGGCTTGTGAGAATGCCGGACCTGGGGGAGCACCACATGGCCTTGACTCAGTTATGTAACTGATCTGTGGAAGCTCTTGAGACAGTCCTGAGATTTGTGGCAACTCCGTTTATAATAATAAACACTGCAATGCTTATGATGTGCTAAGCACTGTTCTAAAACTCTACTTACTCAATGTTTACAATACTTAATATGACCTTATGAACTAGGTGCCATGTTGGTTCATATGGCGGATGATGGAACTGAATCACCAGGAGGTTAAGTCGTTTGCTTTGGACCACATGATTTGGGAACCTAGGTCATGGTCTGAATCCAGGCAGCAAAGATTCAGTCTTTGAGCCACATGGCTTAATACTTTAGTATTTAGTATTAGTCACTTATTCCTTTCTTCTCCTTTTCCTTGTCTTATCATCCCTTCCTTGTTTGCTTCATCCCTCCTTCTTTCCTTTCTTCCTTCCTATATTTTTTAAGGAGTAAAACTAACAATTTTAAGCATCTTTTATTTTTATATGCTCCTTCCCACTGAAGAACTTAATTATCACAAGTGCAAATCCACATTAAAGATTCAAGAAAATAAAATCAGTCCTTATTGATATATTCTTCAGAGATACATATGCTCTGTGGAGATGGAGGTAAGGCATACTCCACGTGGATACATTACCTAGGTTTCAGATCTAGGCCCAGTTTTTACTTAATCAATGGCTTTGACCAGTCAACCTCTACTCTTAACCCCTAGGGGTAAGTGGGAAACTAAATTTATATTTCTCCTTCAATTTCCAAATCCAGCTTCCTTCCTGCCACACGATCTTCAGAACAAAAGCATCAGGAAATTCTTAATCTATTTTGTCTCCACAGCTTTATAAGCAGCTGTCGCTATAAATAAAAGCCAGTGTCAGTCTCATCAAACTTGAAATTTAACACGTGCTTTTGCCCCTCAATGAGGGATTTCCTCTAACACATTTTCTACATAAATCTCCTATTCTCCAGTGGTTTTACTTTGGTATTATACTACTATAAAAGCCCATTTGGTGACAAAGACTTAAAAGTATAAGAGAGCAATAATGAATCTTGAAAATAAGATGGAAAATTCTAAAACATTATTTTTCATAAAATTTGCCATTTTCATCTCCCAAGCCAGAATTATTACACATAATTCAGACAGCTAGGTCAATATGAAATCTGGAATGGGAAAAGCCACATAAAGTTGATGGTTTCAGTACTAGAATTAAGATTCTTGGTTAATCAAGGATAAGTCTTTCTAAAGATACTGTTCATAGAACAATAAAAAATAATAACCCGTCATAGCTTTTATTGTAAGATTTTGTAAACAGTGTGCAGTTAAAAATGCATGAGTATAATTCAGCAATGGGAATTTTTTTCATGTCTAATACCTATGAAATGGTTGATAAATAGATTTTTCATCTTATATTTTATGAATTGTAGCCTTCAAAAAGTGTTAAACACTTTCAATGTTTGCTCAGCCTTGAATTTTTACCTTACATAGCCAATTTTAACAGTGCAATCAAAGTACTCTATACATACATAAACTGTGTATTTTCTGAGTCAGAGATAAAGAAGGAAACACTTCATTAAAATATTTTAATGACATCAGCACTACAACATTTATTATGTGAGCATTACGTCATGTTTCAAGTGATGTTTTAACAATTTACCTAGTCTGTGTCTTAGGAATTCATTTTATATATGAAAGAAATCACAGTGTAAGAGTCAAACTGGTATCTTCACAATCCATGACTATTCAAGGTTGCATGGATCGGTCACATCTTTGAATGTAAATCACAAAAACGGGGTATTGATTTCTCAAATAGAGTCTATATTAGAAGAATGTGAAGGATTCATTGAATGATAGGTTGCTGGAACAGCAAGCCTGGTGAAGTTGACCAGTGCCAGGATTTTGCACTAGAATTTAAGGCATAAGAGCAGAGCCATAGTCACATTTTAGGAAACCTCAGGTCTTCATCTTCCTCCTTCAGGATTCAAGGCCCTTAGAGTGAACGTCTGATTAGCCAAGTCTAAGTAGGAACAAAATCAGTTGACCTACAGAGCTTCTGTAGTCAGATGAAGGCACTACACCATCAGAAATGTTTAAACCAAGGAATTATTCCTCAAGGAGAAGAAAATGGAAGAAGGGACTGAGATGGGGTGGAATGAGAAGGACAGATCCCAGCCTGACTAATATCCCCAAATGTGAATAAAATCTGTAATGACATGAGAGTTGTATGTGTGTGTTTGTGTGTATTGGGTGGTGGCTTTTTCTGTTCATAAGAATAATGCCTGAATGCTTGTATAAAATAGCTCCTTATAAATTTGTCCATTTCCAAAGGCTCAAAGGAATCAAAATGTTAGGTAAAGTGTGTCTTTAGAGTCAGGAGTCCGCGACTGAAATCCTATGTTACTTTTAATCTATGATATGGAGCATTTGATTTTGCTTCTTCATCTTTAGGTGCTTTAGGTGGAGGGTAGGATTTATATAAAAGTGACATCATGGAATGTTGTTAGATGAGGATATTCTATGAGAAAGCTGTTTCTAAAATATGGAACACCCATAAAGTTACTTTTTCATTATTCAGATTTCTTGGTTCTAACAAAGGAGGCTAATTCTTTTTTTCTCCCCCTCCTTTTTAAACACAGATCATCTGTGCTTGCTCACGAGAAGAACTCCTAAACAGGCCTCTAAAGACTATGAAACATTTTCCTTTGGCTGAGAAAGAAGTGTCAGTAGAACTGAAGAAGCCATCAAGAAAATATATATATATTTTAAATGGAACAATTATCTTAACTAGTAAAGAAAGTGGGTTCATAATTTTAGCTCTAAGCAAAGGTAAGGCTTAGTAATTTTTATTTACACCTTTAAAATGTCTGCATGTTTTGTCCTTTATATGACTTTTCCCAATTAGCATGGGCATATTTTATATACCTCCCTGTGAGGAATTTTATAAATTGTTTATTATTTTTCTTTTCCAAAAAAAGAGCTTATAAGTCTCAGATTTCCCCCTCTTCCATGTGGCCCTTATTACTCTTCCCTGAGGGCTTTCTTACCCCCTGCCCTCCAACTTGAGGCCTAGCTGGGATGGTTCTTGCACTCATAATTGAAAATTAATGATGAGAAGCAGCCCCAAACCAAACCATTCCCTTTCCCCCTGCTCAGTCCAAGAAGTATACAATGCAGATTTTATTTCAGGGACTGGAGAGGTGATTAATAGTCATAAGGCCCTGACACTGGCTTCAGATAAGTGGTGTAGTCTGGCAGGAACACAAATATGTGGACACCACTCCCATTAATCTCTGAATACCACATGGAAAGGAACAGTCTTTGCAAGGCCTTATAAAGGGAGTTATTATTATGAGGCCAACTTTTCTATAAAGAAAGGATAATTTGTAGCCTCTGTGAACCTTCCCCGGGACCAAAGAAGTGACTACACTCTACTTATAAAAGATTTCTCTCCAAATGAGAAGATATAAATGGAGTGTGAGGGTGAATAATAAGAAAGCAAAAGTATGAAGAGACTGACAATAAAACCTATGGAATTGTTGCTTCTTGACTGTGAGCGCTGGGGGCTGGCCAGGGGCCATGGCTTTTTCACTGCCCCAGCCGAAGCTCACGGATGGCCTTCAGTCTGTGTTGGGTGAATGGATAAATGGAAAGCTTCCATTTTTCAGGATGTGACACTCATCTTTGAAAACTGATAACTGAAAAAGAAGATAAAAATGGTACTGTATTTCTGCCATCTTCGAAATTACAATTTTGATATTATTATTAAACACTGCATGGTCACTTTTGCTATTTGTTGTACAAAGACTTTTATAATATCATTAAGCAATGCCATGTTCTTCCACCCATAAAGCTACAAATACATTATCCTTTCTGATGATTGGCTCAACATTTTTTTTTTTTTCTGAATAGCATCTGTTACCTCTTCTCACTGGTGTCCTTGTATGGAGGATGTACTTCATTTTCTATATTGACAGATATTGCAATGATATGTTTAGATACTTTCTCTTTGATCAGCCTGTGAATTCTTTGAGGGGTAGATCACAACATGCAGTTCATGCTTTTCCTAGCATGGCCTCGAACAGGTATTGAGTAAATATTCCTTCAATTTTAAACAACCTTTATGTTAATAAATTACCTGGAACCCAGTTTTGCTTCTTGCCTTGACTTAGTGATTTGTAAGAAAAAAGGTAACAGTTAAAAATATAGCTATTGAATGGGATGGTCTTGTTCTGGATGGGGCCTCTCCATTCTTTTGATGGGAGGTGGATATTTATCTCGGTGGGGTGCTATATAAAAGTTGATTTCCCCTTTCAGTCTTCTCCAGACATGATACTTTATCCTAAATAAAAGCATAGGGCTTCTGCTGAGTTGGAGATGACACAACATTATTCCTATTTAACACTGATAGTTCTGAGAGAATAATTAGACACAAAGTCCCATATTTTCAGAGATAGACAATTTTTAATGTTTTATAAATAATCTTTTATCTAAATTCTATTTCTGTTTATTTATACTCTGAGAAGAAGGTCAGTGTTTTAACTACTTTATGCAGTCAGCTAAAACATTCAATACTGATTAAACGGATCTACAAATTAAATTAAAATCAACTGGAAGCATTATTTTTTTAACTTGAAATCTAAAAAAAAATGATACAAATGAACTTATTTGCAAAACAGAAACAGACTCATAGGCTTTGAAGGCAAACTTATGGTTGGTGGGGGGAGGGAGGAATAAATCAGAACTTAAGGATTAACATATACCCAGTATTATATATAAATTAGATAGTCAACAAGAATATGCTGTATAACATAGGAAATTTTACTTAATATTCTTTAATAACCAACATAGACAGTCTATTTGTATTTACAAGTCTAACTTGTATTTGGGAATATTTTCTAACAAAATTCATTCTAACAAATACAGAACATTTCATAAAATCTGCTTTAAAATCATTAACAAAATAAAATCTCCATAAGCATCACCCAAGTTAAGACACTTCCAGTAACTGAGGTACTTTCTATAGGCTGTGTTTGGGTCACATATCCTTCCCTTCTAGATCAGGATAATCAGTCTCTTGGTTTTGTCATTTACTTTATAATTCTATCACCTAAGTAAATATCCATATACTATATACAATTTAAAATATCCAGGTTTGAGACTTTATACAAATATAGTCAGTCAGATGATATACCTGTATTTTGCTATCACTCATTTATTTTCCTCAACATAATGTTTATAAGTTTAACTAATGTTGGCAGTTGTAACTATAATTTATTCATTTTCATTGCTATTTAGAATTATATGACTAGATCATAGTTTATTTGCTTTCATTCACATTTTATTTATTTTGGGATATCTCAAACAATGCTTTTATTAAATTTATTTTTTTTATTGAAGTGTAGTTGACTTACAATATTAGTTTTAAATGTACAACATAGTGACAATATTTTTATAGACTATTCTCCATTTGAAAATACTATGAAACAATGGCTATATTTCCTTATGCTGTACAACAACATATCCTTGTTGTTTATCTGTTTGATACAAAGAAGTTTGTATATATGGCAGTGACCACAGGACTGTAAAACATCAGTTTTCATTCCAATTCCAAAGAAAGGCAATGCCAAAGAATGCTTAAACTACTGCACAATTGCACTCATCTCATGTGCTAGCAAAGTAATACTCAAAATTCTCCAAGCCAGGCTTCAGCAATATGTGAAACGTGAACTTACAGATGTTCAAGCTGGTTTTAGAAAAGGCAGAGGAACCAGAGATCAAATCGCCAACATCCACTGGATCATCAAAAAAGCAAGAGAGTTCCAGAAAAAGATCAATTTCTGCTTTATTGACTATGTCAATGCTTTTGACTGTGTGGATCATGATAAACTGTGGAAAATTCTAAAAGAGATGGGTATACAAGACCAACTGACCTGCCTCTTGAAAAACCTATATGCAGGTCAGGAAGCAACAGTTAGAACTGGACATGGAACAACAGACTGGTTCCAAATAGGAAAAGGAGTATGTCAAGGCTGTGTATTGTCACCCTGCTTATTTCACTTATATGCAGAGTACATCATGAGAAATGCTGGGCTGGAAGAAGCACAAGCTGGAATCAAGATTGCCAAGGAGAAACATCAATAACCTCAGATATGCAGATGACACCACCCTTATGGCAGAAAGTGAAGAGGAGCTAAAAAGCAGCTTGATGAAAGTGAAAGAGGAGTATGAGAAAGTTGGCTTAATGCTCAGCATTTAGAAAACTAAGATCATGGCATCCAGTTCCATCACTTCATGGGAAATAGATGGGGAAACAGTGGAAACAATGTCAGACTTTATTTTTTGGGGCCCCAAAATCACTGCAGATGGTGACTTCAGCCATGAAATTAAACGGTGCTTACTCCTTTGAAGAAAAGTTATGACCAACTTAGACAGCATATTCAAAAGCAGAGACATTACTTTGCCAACAAAGGTCTGTCTAGTCAAGGCTACGGTTTTTCCAGTAGTCATATATGGATGTGAGAGTTGGACTGTAAAGAAAGCTTAGTGTTGAAGAACTGATGCTTTTTTTTAATCATCTTTCTTTTTTTTTTAAATTGAAGGCTAATTACCTTAAAATATTGTGGTAGTTTTTGCCATATAGTCACATTAATCAGCCATGGGTGTACATGTGTTCCCCATCCTGCCCCTCCCTCCCACCTCCCTCCCCATCCCATCTCTCAGGGTCATCCCAGTGCACCAGCCCTGAGCACCTTATCTCATGCATCAAACCTGGACTGGCGATCCGTTTCACATATGTTAATATACATTTTCAATGCTATTTTCTCAAATCATCCCACCCTCACCTTCTCCCATGGAGTCCAACGATCTGTTCCTTTACATCTGTGTCTCTTTTGCTGTCTCACATACAGAGTCATCGTTACCATCTTTCTAAATGATGCTTGTGAACTGTGGTGTTGGAGAGACTCTTGAGCGTCCCTTGGATTGCAAGGAGATCCAACCAGTCCATCGTAAAGGAAATCAGTCCTGAATGTTCATTGGAAGGACTGATGCTGAAGCTGAAACTCCAATACTTTGGCCACCTGATGCGAAGAGCAGACTCATTTACCAATACAATATTGTAAAGTAATTAGCCTCCAATTAAAATAAATAAATTTATATTTTAAAAAAAGACCCTGATGCTGGGAAAGATTGAAGGCAGGTGGAGAAGGGGACAACAGAGGATGAGATGGTTGGATGGCATCACCGACTCAATGGACATGAGTTTGAGTAAGCTCTGGGAGCTGGCGTGCTGTGGTCCATGGGATTGCAAAGGGTCAGACGTGAATGAGTGACTGAACTGAACTAAATTGAACTGACACCCCTACCTTGCCCTTCCTCCTTTCCTCAACCCATGGCAGCTACTAGCTTGTATTCTATATCTGTGAGTCTGTTTCTCTTGTGTTATATATATTCATGTCTTTTATTATTTAAATTCCAAGTATAAGTGATGACAGAATATTTGTCTTTCTCTGCCTGACTTATTTCACTAAATAGGCCCTGTTTCTGATGGTATTTAGATGTTATTCAGTCTTTCACCAGTAAGTATGATTCTAGCTACAGGGTTTACCAGACACCTTTCATTGGGTTCAGGAAGTTTTCTTTTTGTCTGATTTGATGAATTTCTAGGAGGCACTATCAGTAAAGAACTACCCGCAGGGCAACCCACTCCAGTTTTCTTGCCTGGAGAATCCCATGGACAGAGGAGTCTGCTGGGCCACAGTCCTTAGGGTAACAAAGAATCAGACGCTGAGTGACGACTTTCGAAGAATACTGAATTTTACCAAATGATTTTCTGCCACTGGTGGCAAAATTATATGTTTTATCCTTTTTATCTTTGGGATTATAGATTACATTGATTGATTTTAGAAAAATTATCAACTTTGCATACATGAGATAAATTCTAATTGGATATGATGTAATTTCCCTTTTTCTATATTATTGGATCCACTTGATAATACTTCATTAAAGCTTTGCTTCTATATTCAGGAGAAATATTAAATTCAAGAGTATTTTTTGCTTGTTTTTTCTTATATCTTGTTTGAATTTGATATCAAGGCAATGCTGTTTACAAGTGTTCCTTCTTTTTCTATTTCCTGGAAGAGATTGTGTAAAGTTGAAATTATTTCTTTTTCAAAGATTTTGTATCCTTCACCAGCAAAACTATCTGACTAGGGATTTCTCTTTGAGCAGATTTAAAACTAAAAGTAAAATTTGTTTACTAGTTATAGGATCGTTTATGCCACTTTATTTGGGGTGAGTGTTTATGGTTCGTGGGGTTTGCAGAGCCTGTCTACACTGAGTTCACGGACATCTGTGCGCACACTAGTTCCCTTGCATGCACGGTTCTCAGTTGTGTCCACTCTCTGCAACCCCATGGACTGTGTAGCCCCCCAGGCTCCTCTCTCCACAAACTTTTCCAGGCAAGAATGCTAGAGAGGGTTGTCACTTCCTCCTCCAGGAGATCTTCCCAACCCAGGAATTGAACCCAAGTCTCCTGGGTCTTCCGTGTTGCAGGTGTGTTCATTACCACAGAGCCGTTTGGGATGTCCTACCTTTTATTTAAGATCTTAATAATTATTCTTTACCCTTTCTTTCTAATAAAACTAATTTTATTGATCTAGTCAGGAGACCAATCTTCATTTTCACTAATTCTATTGTTTATTTTCTGGTCTTAAATTAGCATCTTATTTATATTCTTATTCTTACCTTCTGTCTATATTTTATTATAATCACTCTTTTTTAAAATTAGCTTCCTCAGAAGCATAGGTCATTAATTGGACACATTTTCATATTT
>SJYQ01010605.1:202406-216214 GCA_006410935.1 Redunca redunca | reverse complement strand
ACTCCATAAAATTGTTAATGTATTATTTTTGAGTGATTTATAATTTTTGTGTACAGCTATTGGAAATTATATTTTACTTACCTTTTCTTTGATAATTTGTCACTGATGGGTTGGAACATTATTTGGTTATATTATGCTTACATTTAACACATTTTGTTAAGATTGTTACATTTAACAATCTTAGTAAATCATCTTATTGATTAATCTTAATGCATAAAAAATATATTTTTGCTTCTTTTCAATGCCTTATGTTTTTATTCTCACAGAACTTGGTACAACCTCCAAAGAAATGTAGAATAGAAATGATGATATTAGTCACTTTGGCCTGGTTCCTCATTTAAGGGAAGTATTTCCAAAATGTCAAAATTAATATTATTTTTCTGCATGTTTTTGATAAAACTGGCAACCATGTCTTTTTATAGTTATGGTATTTCCATTATATTCCTTCCTTATTATTTTTTCCTTGTGTGTTAGTCATTCAGTCGTGTCCAGCTCTTTACAAACCCATGGACTGTAGCTAGCCATGTTCCTCTCTGCATGGAATTCTCCAGGCAAAAATACTGAGTGGCTTCTCATTCCCTTCTCCAGGGATCTTCCTGACCCAGGGATCAAACCCATGTCTACTGTACTGCAATCAGACTCTTCACCTCTGAGTCACCAGGGTGGCCCTATAGTTGTTAAATCTTATTAAGTCTTATAATCCATTATAATCCCGTGCAGCAGAAAATTATTCTTATATCTCTAGAATCTACGTCTGACACGAGGTAGCTGTTCAATAAGCTTCCTTCAGTGGACTGATTACTTCAGCTGTTTTTCTATCTATTGAGATCATTATATTTTTCTTCTAAATTTGCTGTGGCAAATTGAATTGAGTGATATTCTATTAAAAAATCTTTCATGTTTGGAGTTGAATTGACTTCATCATGATATATTATATTCTTTATATATTGCTGAATTAAATCTGCTAATATGTTCTTTAGATATTTTGCTAATATCTTTGTTCATAGGTGAATTGGGATTTTGCTTTTCTATATCATCCGTGTTTAATTTGACACAAAATTATTCTAGGCTCACAAAATAAGAGGAAACCATCCCCTCTGCTTTCAAATTCTAAAGGAATTTATAGATTATAGAAATATTTTGCATGTTTTCTGTGACCTACTGTAAAAGTATTTGGACCTGGTTTGCTATATAAGTGAATGTTTAATTACTGATTACAGTTATTTTGTGTAATGCTCTTAAGGCACTTCAAGTTTTACATTTATTTTTGTGATGTTTTGGAAAGTCACATTTCTAGAAAATTTCCCCTGTGATCTAAATTTTCAAATTTATTGATCTAAAGTTCATTATTACTCTTATTTTAAAAAGTAATTGTTATTATATACATATATATGTACGTTATACATACATGCGTGTTATATATATACATATAAAGAAGTAGAAGAAGTATCAGTCACTCAGTCATGGCTGACTCTTTGAGGTCCCAGGGACTGTAGCCCACAAGGCTCCTCTCTCCATGGGATTCTCCAGGCAAGAATACTTGAGTGGGTTGTCATTTCCTTCTTCAGGGGATTTTCCCAACCCAGGGATCGAAACTGGGTCTTCCACTTTGCAGGCAGATTCTTTACTGTCTGAACCATTAGGGAAGCTGTAACTTCTTTTTAATTTCTGGTGTTATTTTCTCGATTATTTGGATATATTTCTCTGTGAAAGGGTTTTAACCATGAAAACTATACTTTCTAATATCTTTAATGAGTAGAATTTTTCTTACATTATTTTTCATTTTAGGAGAAAGAGGCAAATTTTAAAATGTCAATAGTATGAATAAATGTTTATTGAATTGAACTACAGTCTTTCAGTTAAAAAAAAACAAAACAGTCTTCTAAAAGCACAGCTGTGCATTGCTCATTTATTGCAAAAGCAGCTTGCTCATTTGAAAAAATAATAAACAAGGACAACTTGTCAGAAAGTGAGACAAATTCCTGGACCGTGTGAGGCTGTTGATAACACTTATATTGCTCTCAGAAGCTCACTTGCAAAGCAAGGCGCAGTTAAATTTTGGGATCGAGTGGTTTGTTTACTACATATTGAATGCTGCTCTAACAGCAATTTAAAGTTAAAGAATGTTTGCTCTTCTGATAAGCCAATGTACAAATGATAGCAGTTCTATCTTGTTCTTTGAATCTCCATGCTTATAATAAAGCTGCCCCCTGATGGCTCAGGGAGTAAAGAATCTGCCTGCAATGCAAGTGATGTGAGTTCTATCTCTATCCCTGGGTTGGGAAGATCCCCTGGAGAAGGAAATGGCAACCCTCTCCAGTATTTCTGCCTGAAAAATTCCATGGACAGGGGAGACTGGAGGCTACAGTCTATGGGATCACAAAGAATTAGACATGACTGATCACGCACACACATAATAAAGCTAGGCTTTTTAACTCCAGTTCAACACAAATTTTACCTGGAAAAAAAAAAAAGCATATAGGCCAATGAGCTTTGGTAAAACTCACTTGATATTCTGCCCCATGCTTTCCTTCCTTCCAATACGGTTTCACAGCCAGAAACTCATTCAATTCTCAGACCTCAAGCCTTGTCTATAATTATGGTCTTATTAATTCATTCAGTACGTATGTATTGATTACCTTCTCTGTGCAGGTTTCTGCGAACATGAAAGTAAACAGATAACAGTGGAGTTAAAGTTTACTTGGTCAGCTTGTTTTGCTACATGACTTTTTTTTTCGACTTTTTATTTTGTATTGGGGTATAGCCAATTAACAAGGTTGTGATAGTTTCAGGTAAACAGCAAAGGGACTCAGCCATACATAAACATGCATCCATTCTCCCCCAAGCACCCCTTCCACCCAGGCAGCCAGTTAACATTGAGCAGCGTTCCTGGGCTCTTCAGTAGGTTCTTGCTGGTTATCCATCTTAAATGCAGCACTGTGTACACGGACATACCAAACTCCCTAACTGTCCCTTCCCCCATCGTTTCCCCCAGGAGCTAGAAGTTGGTTCTCTAAGTCTGTGATGAGTCTCTTTCTATTTTTTAACTTCAGTGTTTTACTTTCTTTTCAGATTCCACATATGCCGTATGATATTTCTCCTTCTCTGTCTGACTTACTTCACTCAGGATGACAATCTCTGGGTCCATCCATGTTCCTGCAGATGGCATTCTTTCATTCTTTGTCATAGCTGAGTCGGAGAAGACAATGGCACCCCACTTCAGTCCTCTTGCCTGGAAAATCCCATGGGTGGAGGAGCCTGGTAGGCTGCAGTCCATGGAGTCACTAAGAGTCAGACACAACTGAGCAACTTCACTTTCTCTTTTCACCTTTCATGCACTGGAGAAGGAAATGGCAACCCACTCCAGTATTCTTGCCTGGAGAATCCCAGGGAAGGGGGAGCCTGGTGGGCTGCCATCGATGGGGTTGCACAGAGTCGGACACGACTGAAGCGACTTAGCAGCAGCAGCAGCAGCAGCATGGCTGAGTAGTATTCCATCGTATGTATGTACCTCATCTTTATCCATTCCTCTGTCGATGGACGTTGAGGCAGCTTCCATGTCGTGGCTGTTGTAAATAACTGCTGCAGCGAACATTGGGGTGCGTGTATCCTTTCAAATCATGTTTTTTTCTGGATATATGCCCAGGAGTGGGATTGTAGGGTATGGGTGTGTATATATATATATATATGTGTGTGTGTGTGTGTGTGTGTGTGTGTGTATATATAGTAGCTCTATTTTTCATTTTTTTAAGGAACCCCCTTTCTGTTTCTCCAGTAAACATTCCCATCAATAGTGAAGGAGGCTTCCCTCCTCTCCACACCCTCTCCACCACTCACTGTTTGTTGATGTCTTGATGATAGCCATTCTGGCTGGTGGGAGGTGAAAATGTCATTGTAGTTTTGATTTGCATCTCTCTATTAATTAAAGATGAGCGTATTTTCATGTGCCTCTTGGCCATCTCTGTGTCTTCTTGGGAGAAATGTCTGTTTAGGTGTTCTGCCCATTTGTGGATTGGGTTGCTTGTCTGGTGCTATTAAACATCGTGAGCTGCTTGTAGATTCTAGAGACTAATCCCTTGCTGGTCGCATCATCTGCAGATATTTTCTCCCAGTCTGTGAGCGCTCTTTTTGTCTTGTTATCGTCTCCTTTGCCATGGTTGTGCTACGTGACTCTTATTGCAAAACAGGGTGCTCCATTTTTATAGTTGTCAATAACTCTCCCAGTGTCTCAGAATTTTCTTATTAAATTCTCAGAGTATTTCCCCATTTAATTCTGTGTAAGTAAAACTCTGATGGAATAACTTATTTAACAAATATTTAGTACATACCTACTAAGGGTTATGTAATTGCCAAATTGGCACTCATCAATGCTTAAGAAAATGCATAAAGTTTATTCCATTAAAGACAGATATTATGAAAAAGAGCTTTGTGATTTAATTACAACTGTGATAAATGTTACAAAAGAAAAACTCATGGTGCAATGATAATAACTAATCAAGACAACAGGACAAATCTGAGTGACAGAGAAATATTTCCCAAGGAAATGGCATTTAAACTGAAATACAATGAGTAAGACTGCTTGAACAAAGAGAACTACAACTCCACAGGCAGAGGGAGAAACCCCTGTGAATTTTCTCCATAGGAAATTAACCAACTAAAATACTGAATAAAAGAAATGAGGAATTATCCAATCCATTTTTCCCCTTTTAAATAGATGTTATTATTTAGAGCAGTTTTAGTTTCACTACAAAATTGAACAGAAATGCAATTCCATTTCAAATATGAACTTTATGATGGTACGGGAAAACAGTCATTATAAACTGGATTTTATGTTCTTTGACTATTAAATGTCTAATGTGGTTTTGAAAAACTTTTTAGTTTGAAACATTTATGGATTTAAAAGTTGAGAAGGTTTTATAGAGAGGTCTGTGTACCCTATATTCAGTTTTCCCCAGTGGTTACATCTTACACTGTTATAGTTCAATTTTAGAAAATCGGACTTGTTCAAGGTATGTGACTAGTTCTGTGTTGGTTAATTTTGTATGTCAACTTGTCTGGGTCACAGTGCCCAGATATATGGTTCATTATTATTCTGGATGCTTCTGGGAGGGTGTTTTTAGATGAGATTAACATTTAAATTGATCTCAGTAAAACAGATTGCCTTCCATAATGTTGGTAAACCTCATCCAGGCAGCTTAAGGAAAAAGGAAATAGATATCCTTCCACTTCTTCCTACCTCTCCAGCATAGTTATCTTTATATTCAAGCTGTAAATCTTTTCTGAGGCTCTAGCTTATTTTATAGGATTGTGAATTAACTAATTAATATTTAATCATTTATCAGCATATAATGGTTACATTGACTCTCTTTTAAATAGTGACCTACTTTTACATCTTTAAAATAAACTCTATTTTAGTCATGGCATATAATCCATTTTGCACATTACTAAATTTCTAACATTACATTAAGAATGTTTTCATCTATGTTCCTAAGGGACATGTTTATACTTTTTGTCCCATTTTCTTTATTCTCTTTTTACAGTCTTTATCTAGTTTTCATTCAAGGTAATGCTGGCTTCAAAAAGCACGTTGGGAAGTCTTCCCTCTTTCTTTTTTTTTTAACTAGTCAGTTTATTTGGCCATGTAAGGCCTTAGTTGCAGCACATGTGATCTCCCCTGTGTCCTGTGCACTCTTTCCTTGTGGTGCATAAACTCTCTGTCCCCTGGCTTAGTTGTTCTGAGGCATGCGGGCTCTTTGTTCTCCAACTAGGGATCAAACTTGAGTTCCTTACATTGTAAGGCAGATTCTTAACAACTGGACTACCAGGGAAATCTTTTGTCTCTTATTTTATTTTCTATAAGATAGTGCTTAAGTTAGCCTATTCTTTAAATGTTTGTCAGTGTTTTCAACTGAAACCTAGAGCTGGAGATTTATTTTTCAGGAGCTTACAACATAGACATTTAAAATATTTCTAAGAATATTCAAATTTTGCATAATTTCTTATGGTGTTATATTTGCTGGGTACTTAGTACTTTTCAATGAATGGGTCCATTTCGTTCATGTTATTAATTTTGTGTGTAGCGTTGTGTGTAGTATTTACTTATCCTTGTAGTGTCTATTGGCTCTGTAGTTATATCACCTCTTTTAATTTTGATATTGGTAATTTGTGACTTTTCCTATTTGCTTACCTTTTAGTGATTTATCAACTTTACTGATCTTTTCTAGGAATCAGCTTTTTGCTTTATTGATTTATTCCATTGATTTTCCTAGCTTTAATTTTATTTGGTTCTTCTCTTATTTTTTTGTTAGCTTGATCTTTGGATAAATTAATCATAGATAGACAATGATATGGGCTTCCCTGGTGGCTCAGATGGTAAAGAATCTGTCCACAATGTGAGAGACCTGGATTCCGTCCCTGGGTTGGGAAGATCACCTGGGCAAGGGAATGGCAGCTCACTATTATTCTTGCCTGGAGAATTCCCTGGACAGAGGAGCTTCATGGGCTCCTTTAGGTTGCAAAGAGTTGGACACACTGAGTGATCAACACAAACAACAAAAAAAAAGAGAGTAATGTAATGAATTAATAGCACCAGTTAGTTAAAAAGATATAACTGGCAAAGTCAAAGTAATTTCTGGTTACACAGATGAAGGGAACTATTTCCCACAAATTCTAAATACACACAAATGATTAAATGTAAGCCTTTAAGTAGACACAGCCAATCTCAAAATAAAAACAAGAAATAACTTGGATGTATTATTATAGGAGGGCTGCAGGATAGTGTGATACATATGTTAGCAGATAGCACTGCTGAGGCCTGCGGAAATTTCCATAAGGAGTCTTGTTTACCTAACAACAGGGTAAAATTACACAAGGAAGAAAACAATGGTCCAAATGGCAGAATACTTGAGCATCTAGCCAAAGACAAGATGGAAGGAAATTTATTCATATGTCCTTCATTTTCCACTTTGCTCGGTTGAAGCTTTGTTTGAATGCGTTCACTGGAATCAGAGAGACATCATCTTTTTCGGCATGAACTTGAGCTTGGAAAATATAATGGCCCTGCTGTGATTAACACTGCAGGCAAAAGGACTAGTTTCTTTCAGGATGAAAACATCTCCTGAAAATTGTACCATCCTTATATCTTTTTCTATACTCAAAGAGCTATGCAATTACAACTGAGGCAGCAAGCTCTTAAAAAATATTAGGGTACAGCAATGAGTCGGACATGACTGAGTGACTGAACTGAGCTGAACTGAACTGAAGATCCTAAACGGTACCTTCCCTCCTAGCTCAGTCAGTAAAGAATCTGCCAGCAATGCAAAAGACCTGGATTCGATTCCTGGGTCGGCAAGATGCCCTGGAGAAGGAAATGGCAACCCATTCCAGTACTCTTGCCTGGAGAATCCCATGGACAGAGAAGATTGGTAAGGTGCAGTCTGTGGGGTCGCAAGGGTTGGACACTGCTTAGCACCTATGCTACGGCTAAGGACACTGCTTAGCGCCTACACTACAGCTAAGGACACTGCTTAGCGCCTACACTATGGCTAAGGNGACTAGTTTCTTTCAGGATGAAAACATCTCCTGAAAATTGTACCATCCTTATATCTTTTTCTATACTCAAAGAGCTATGCAATTACAACTGAGGCAGCAAGCTCTTAAAAAATATTAGGGTACAGCAATGAGTCGGACATGACTGAGTGACTGAACTGAGCTGAACTGAACTGAAGATCCTAAACGGTACCTTCCCTCCTAGCTCAGTCAGTAAAGAATCTGCCAGCAATGCAGAAGACCTGGATTCGATTCCTGGGTCGGCAAGATGCCCTGGAGAAGGAAATGGCAACCCATTCCAGTACTCTTGCCTGGAGAATCCCATGGACAGAGAAGATCGGTAAGGTGCAGTCTGTGGGGTCGCAAGGGTTGGACACTGCTTAGCGCCTACACTACAGCTAAGGACACTGCTTAGCACCTACGCTACGGCTAAGGACACTGCTTGGCGCCTACGCTACGGCTAAGGACACTGCTTGGCGCCTACGCTACGGCTAAGGACACTGCTTAGCGCCTATGCTACGGCTAAGGACACTGCTTAGCACCTACGCTACGGCTAAGGCGCTGAGGACAATGGTAACGTCCACCTTCCCTGAGGAACGTCCCTAACACACTCGGAATCCATGAAAACAGACGTAAGTGCAGGCTGGAGTCTTGTCTCAAGTACATATCCCTGTATGCCATAACTAATAAAATAGGAAATTCACATGGTGGATGTTCTGAAGAATCAGTGAAACAAGCAAAATAAAATTTTATAAAATCAAATTAGTTGTCAACAAAGAAAGTATAACATTGAAAAGATAAACTAGAATCAAGGAATCACACGGTATAACCCAGAATGAATCTACGATGGTTGACAGAAAGAAATCAGTAAAGACTTGAAGAGTGAAATTGACAGAGCTAAAGGACAGTCAGGGAGTTAAATTATTTATTTGAAGAACTTTCCCATAATACATCAGAAAGAAATGAAGTGGTAGAATGTACTGTGTTTAAAAATGAGGATTAGGAAAGTCAACATTCTTAGAATAGTTTTCACAGTTGATCAAAATAAAGGGAGAAAACTTCAAGAAATAAGTACCAAGGATTTCCAGAATTACCAAGCACCCCTCCCCCCCAAAAAAGAGTTGCTATTTAGTAATATTTACTCAGAACATGAGAGGCTTCCAGGTGGCACTAGTGTAAAGAGCACAGCTGCCAATGCTGGAGCCAGACAGACGCGGGCTCCATCCCTGGGTGGGAAGACCCCCGGAGGAGGGCAAGGCAACCCACCCCACTATCCTTCCCTGGAGAATCCCATGGACAGAGGAGCCAGGTGGGCTACAGTCCACAGGGTCGCAAAGAGTCAGACACGACTGAAGTCACTTAGCACGCATGTGGCACACACTCAAATATGAACATGGAAGTTAATGAGCACACACACGAAATCCATATTGTATTAAAATTAAGGCTATCAAAACAGAACTTTTCCAACCCTACAAAAATAAAAAGAATACCATCTATGCATAAAGAAGAATCAAGATCGACAATAGACTCATCAATAACAAGGCTACAAATAAGAATTGAATTGCTGTGATAATCACAGAATTTAAGATTTTCCTTTTGGGCCACACAGTAAATAAAAGACAAATGGCTCTTAAATATATGAAAATATGTTCAAGCTTATTCTTAATAATAGTAGAGTTACTTAAAAGTGCATTGAGATGCTGCTTTTTAAAGTACTAGATTGGCAAAGACATAGCCAAGATACACTCTGACTGAAGTGAGAATGTGGAAGGCAAGAGATGCGGTTAGTGTTTAGGTGGAGTAACATATGCTATAGCAAGAAACCAGGGTTTTATTCTACATGCAATGAGGAACAAATGGAGGGCTTGTAGAATCTGGAAGATGAGGGAAGTCAAATAAACCAGCACTTGGCTTGTTGACTATACACATGACTCTGCTACCTCAAATCTCAACGGATAACACAATAAACACAATTCTCCCCCAGATCATGTACTCCACTGGGTCAGCAGGAGGACTCTGAGCGTTGTGGCATTTTGCAGGAACCAGACTCAGCTGCTGAAACACATACACGTTTTGATGCGCACCCCTCCCGTGATTACCATGGCAGGGGACAGCAGGCTATAAATGGATACGTTTCTTCAGGCTTCCATCCAGAAGCGATACATCACATCTGCTCACATTTGCCAAAGCATATCATAAATCCACACATACTTCAAAAGGGGCAGAGCCCTACAATCTTACTCTTTGCCCAGAAAGAGGAGGAGACTTGGGAATGCCTCTAATGACTATGAAAGTAAGCATTAATGTACTCTCTCTGCAGTGGATAGAAGAATCTATGAATCTATTTATTAAGCAGTCACATTTAATTATGCTGATTTATCAAATTAATAATGTGTGCCAGTCTTGTTTATGGGCATAGCACTGCCCAATCCTACATGGAAAATGAATATGCACATCAGGCCAAATGCATCACCAGCAACGGGATGTAACTTTATTTTGCTTCTCTTGGCTGAATGAGGAAGAAAAGTTAAATGCATCATGTTCATGAATATATCATAATTATAATTCTATTTGGACTATTTGTTATTGGCAGTAGTTTTCTGCCTGTAAAAATGATCTGCTCAAACATGTTAGGCACTTACTCTCTTTGTCTCTAGAGTGCCATTTCCAGAAAGAAGTTCATGTCTTATAATGTGGCTCAAGTGAGATTTATTTTATTGCTTTCCAGACAAAGGAGTGGGGAGATACACATAATAATCAAAACAAAATCTGGCTTAATTATGGCACTACCACCCTATTAGTCTGTGGAACTGCTCACCGAGTCTATCAAAACCTCTGAGGGAGGAGAGGATTGATGACCTTTCCAAGCCAGTGCTTTTATTCAAAGATATAGAAAACAGAGGCCAGGTACCATACACCCTGGCTTTCCTGGTGGCTCAGCGGTAAAGGGTAAAGAGACTGCCTACAATGCAGGAGATGTGGGTTTAATCCCTTGGTGGGTAAGATCTAATGGAGAAGGGAATGGCAACCCACTTTAGTATTTTTGCCTGGGAAATCCATGGACAGAGGAACCTGGCCAGCCACAGTGGATGGAGCCACAAAAAGTCAGACACAACTTTGGGACTGAGCACTCACGCAGCTTATACACATGTTTTCATTTATTTTTATAACAAAATTGTGTAGGCATTATTATTAGTAATTGTTAGAAATCAAATTTGAACACAGCTTATTTTACTACAAAGAAAATTTTAACCACTGTGTTGCTCTAATTCCCTTTTCATATTGCATAAATTACTCAAATAATACCATTATGATTCAATTACCTGAGATAAGAAACATTACAAAGGTGTTTAAAACCTCAGCGTTTATGATAAAATAAAATAAATCCATTGGTAGATACAGGTCATGATTTTGGCTTAGTGAACACGTAGTTCACCTCTTTAACAAGGCAGTGTACGCATGTCTCTCTATTTTCATGCATGCCCTTATGCTGTTCATTTTGCTAAAGACACAGAGTCATGGCAACTAAAGCATACCATAAAGGTCCATCTAGTCAAGGCTGTGGTTTTTCCAGTAGTTATGTATGGATGTGAGAGTTGGCCTGTGAAGGAAGCTGCTGCTGCTGCTAAGTCGCTCCAGTCGTGTCCGACTCTGTGCGACCCCATAGACAGCAGCCCACTAGGCTCCCGAGTCCCTGGGATTCTCCAGGCAAGAACACTGGAGTGGGTTGCCATTTCCTTCTCCAATGAATGAAAGTGAAAAGTGAAAGTGAAGTCACTCAGTCGTGTCTGACCCTCAGCGACCCCATGGACTGCAGCCTTCCAGGCTCCTCAGTCCATGGGATTTTCCAGGCAAGAATACTGGAGTAGGGTGCCATTGCTGAGCGCTGAACAATTGACGGTTTTGAACTGTGGTGTTGAAGAAGACTCTTGAGATTCCCTTGGACTGCAAGGAGATCCAACCAATCCATTCTGAAGAAAATCAGTCCTAGGTATTCATTGGGAGGACTGATGCTAAAGCTGAAACTCCCATACTTTGGCCACCTGATGCAAAGAGCTGACTCATGTGAAAAGACCCTGATGCTGGGGAAGATTGAGGGCAGGAGGAGAAGGGGACGACAGAGGATGAGATGGCTGGATGGCATCACCGACTCGATGGACATAGGTTTGGGTGGACTCCGGGAGTTGGTGATGGACGGGGAGGCCTGGTGTGCTGCAGTTCACGGGGTTGCAAAGAGTCAGACACGACTGAGCGACTGAACTGAACTGAAATGAAAGCATATAAAAAGTGGGTTATCTATCTGATGAGAACAGAATTATATCATCATAGAAGACAAAACAGGATTGAAATCATTCTTTTTTTTTACTTGAAATAGTGAATATAAGAATAAAAGGCCTTAGAATTGAAGATGAACAGACACATGCCTTACTTCAAACCTGCATGTCAGAGAAGGGGAAACTGAGGCTCATGAAAGGGCCTAAAGGTTGATTTCCTCAAATTATACAGCTGCCTCGTGAAAGAAGAGCTTGGTAAGTTTTCCCAGCTAGAGGTGAAGAGTCTCAGTGAATAACTGTGCTACTTCAATATTTGTATAGAACAAGAAATCACGAGACTTCAAAAAAGTGTTTCTTAGCCTAGCTAAAGCTATGAGTTGATGAAAGAATGTGATCTTTAAGGGTCCTTCTACTGTACACCCTAACTTGCTATGTCTTCTAAGAAGAATAACTCTATCTTCTCTGGATCAAAAATATACACTTTTGCTCAAGTACGTTAGGAGAGCTGAGCACCAAGAGAAAGTGTTCATCAAGATGTGCTTGTAATGAATTGGAAAAAGTTCAGACCACCTATGGAGAAATGAAATTATGGGCTTAACAATAGTTTTCTGACCAGTATCCATCAAAATGTCAAAAAGATATTAGTAGACAGCAGGTAATGCAGCCTGGAAATAGTAGGACAACTATTAAGCTCTTACACAGCTTGATTTTGCTTCGGGCAGTGGAGACCCAGACCATGTATGTGCCTAGAATGAGAAACACTGATTTCCAAGGAGCACGTTCTTGACTATTTTGGTTTCTGGAGGAACTATCACCATTCATTGTAAAAAGCGTTCCTTGGTCAGTTCCTCAAGCATCTGGTATTCACCGAATGCATTTGCCTCTGGGTCCTGCAGTGGCAAAAATAAGATCAATATTCCTAAAATCAAAATCCAGCCGTCAAGCTAATTGTGGGCCCTTGAGAAAAATGTCTAAGCCCCACTTTTTCCATAAATAAGGTGAAAGAAAGAACAGAGGTTTATATCCCAAAACACCCATGAGAAGTAAATGTGATATGTGTAAAGAATATAGAAAGTAGTCAGTATATATAAGCTGTGTCATAATGACCCTTACCTAATGTTCACCTTAGATAAATTGTGACACACACTCAAGAGTGATGGACGACAGAAAAAGACTTTGCTAATTGAGACTTTCTAGAGAACAGGGGAAAAGGAGAATGCAACTTAAAAAGAAAAGAAGCATTTCACAGCTGAAAGAATACGCCTTGGGATCTGCTCAATTGTTTTGCTAAAGAGAACACCTCCCAGCTTTCTCTCCCTTTTTGGTCTGCAAATCAAGATGGTGAAGTCTTCCTTCCCTGGGTGGTGAGCCCAGAGTAATTTCTGAGGCCGTAGTTCTTCTCATATGTTATATTAAAGTAACATATGTTTAACTTTTAAAGAAACTTCTGAGTTATAAAAGTAATTGTTTCATTCTCCTCTTCAAATGTTAAACATAGATTATCCAAAACCCACTAATTCCACTCTGTTCCAAGAGAGATAAAAACATATGATTCCCCCCCCAAAAAAAAATTTGCACACGAATGTGAAAAAAATTAAAGTGGCTGCTGTATCATCTCATGCTCTTTACGGGAGTGTAAGTGTATGACCACACCCCTTGTTATACATTCAGGCCAGCCTTTGCGATTATTATTGTTTGTTCTGTTCTAATTATCAGTCATTCAAAAACTATAAAGAGGTATCTCATTATGATTTTAATCTGCATTTTTCTAATTACTAACTAATGATGTTGAGAAGCTTTTTATTCACTTATTTATGATTCAGGTATATTCTTTGTGAAATGCCAAATAAATAAACATTGTATGCACTTTTCAAATTGTGTTATTTATATTTGTATCTAATTGCCAGAGCTCTTTATATATTATTGATAAAAATTCTTTGGCAAACATTATATTTTACTTTTTCACATCTGTTTTTTCACTTTCTC
>SJYQ01010605.1:179019-192912 GCA_006410935.1 Redunca redunca | reverse complement strand
CCATCTATTTGCCATGAAGTGATGGGACCAGATGCCATGATCTTAGTTTTCTGAATGTTGAGCTTTAAGTCAACTTTTTCACTCTCTTCTTTCACTTCATCAAGAGGTTCTTTAGTTCTTCTACTTTCTTCCATAAGGGTGATATCATCTGGATATCTGAGATTATTGATATTTCTCCTGACAATCTTGATTCTAGCTTGTGCTTCATCCATTCCAGCATTTCTTTTGGTGTACTCTGCATATAATTTAAATAAGCAGGGTGACAATATGCAGCCTTGGTGTACTCCTTTCCTGATTTGGAACCAGTCCATTGTTCCATGTCCAATTCTAACTGTCACTTCTTGACCTGAATACAGATTTCTCAGGAGGCAGGTCAGGTGGCCTGGTATTCCCATCTGTTGAAGAATTATCCACAGTTTGTTGTGATCCACACAGTCAAAGGCCTTGGCATAGTCAATAAAGCAGAAGTAGATCTTTCCTGGAACTCTCTTGCTTTTTCTATGATGGGCCCAACTACTATGGGCAAGAATCCCTTAGAAGAAATGGAGTAGCCATCATAGTCAACGAAAGAGTCTGAAATGCAGCACCTGGATGCAATCTCAAAAACGACAGAACGATCTCTGTTCACTTCCAAGACATTCACTATCACAGTAATCCAAGTCTATGCCCCATCCAGTAATGCTGAAGAAGCTGAAGTTGTATTCTATTAGAGCCAGCCAATATGAAAGCATTTTTTTTCTCTTTTATTTTCATAGGATGAAAATATTTCACTATAAGTATCTGTTAATGTATACATAGCATGATGCCAAAATATTTTTAATTTTCATAAACTTTTGCATAATGTCTGAAGCTCGTTAATCAAGATTTTACTTAAGTCTTTCAAACCAATCACTTTGCCACTAAAATGCTTCTGGTGGTGTTACTAAGTCGCTTTGGTCTTGTCCAGCTCTTTGTGACCCCACGGACTGTAGCCCACCAGGCTCCCCTCTCCCTGGGATTCTCTACCAAGAACACTGGAGTGGGTAGCCTTTCCCTTCTCCAGGGAATCTTCCCATCCTCGGGATCGAACCCAGGTCTCCCACATTGCAGGCAGATTCTTTACCAGCCAAGCTGCCGGGGAAGCGCAGTGAGCCACCCAGAAAGCCCTGAAGTGCTTCAACTCCATGTAGTTCCTCAGGTTTCAAATAGCAACTCACATTTTAAGATTTCCCAGTTAGATGCAAAAAGATCTTAATGCAGTAGCTGCTCCATAAATATGCATTAAGAGAATGAAAGAATGAATTACTCGAATCTCAGACGATCCCCTTGTTACAACTCCTTCCTGAATATATAGGCGCACAGGAGTCCTGTACCCCTCAGTTAGCAAGTGCAGTTTTCTGCTTTATACAGACAGAACTCTGAATTGACGGCATTTTCAGATTGAGGTAATATGAGGTATGGTTAAGAAAAAGAATAGGAATCTTAGGAACTCAGAGACTCTGAGCGAGAACTCCCAAGATATTTTGATTTTCTGTAGCAAGGCTGAGGCCTGAAAATGTTATCATTTTCCCATGTTTTGTTGGCCTTTCTTTGTCCACTCGATTGCAATCTCATTAAGGCAGGGACCCGCATGCTGTACTGTCCCACCATTACTTTGCACTAAGAGGCAGTGTGTCCCCTAAGTTCCTGTTCATTGACTGACATGCTTTAAATAGTACCCCCATTACTGATAGAGGAAAAGATGATTTTTTTAGCTCAGTAAAATAATATTTTTATGTTATAAAAAATGAATAGAAATAGAAATGTGTTCCCTTTCTTAAATGAACCTCCCCCTCCTATAAGTCTCCTATCTTGGAAAAAGTAACTAGCACTATCAATCTGCTTGCTCAAACAAGAAACTTGGCCGTAACATTTGAAAGACATTTACCAAGTGATGGTTGTAATGGAGCAGTCACTGTGATAATCCATGGAGTTGTGCGTTATATTAATTCACTTTCATGTATACATATTGTACTTAAATAGAAGTGTTTCAAACATATTTTCTTTCCCCTGAAAACCATATTCTGACATCATGGCCCATACCCCATAATCAGGTTTATATGACCTATAGGAGACGCCTGTACATCAGGGAAGTCCTTCCGTGTTCTTTTCATCGCTCCATTCTTTAATACTCAAGAAGCTAGCAACACAAAGTGAAAGGATAAATTGAGAGTCCATGGACTTGAATTTGTGAACTGACTCACACATACAAATGCCATCTTGCCTAGCAATTTAGTTTTCTTTGATTTTTACCCATTGGTACCAAAGAAACATCTGCAACATAAATGAGAAACCCTCAGTATTCACTTTAAAATATATTAAAAATGGATGATAATATTTGTATTCGACAAAATAGGACAGAATGCTGAGCAAATACAAATTATGTGCAACACTGCAGTGTTTGTTTAATTAGTGTTCCTGTGTTGTAGCCTATTTTATTAATTTTATTTCCATGTAGTACCTTGATACAGGGCAGCTAAGAGACATGTATTTTGTAGATTTGTAAATAACTAGCAAACTGCAGAATTTGCATCAGTCTTATTGAAAACAGTGGGTGTTATTTTATTTATTTTTTTTTGGCATTCTTAAAAAAAAATCTGAAAAACCAAGGTCACACTAATTTCAGCAAACTCTCACAAATATTTCCTATCAGTTATCTCATTATGTGTATATTTATACATCTGCCAAAATGATAGTATACTATTTTTTTAATATTGTTCTCTCATGCCTGGACTACTTAATTTTTTGGCACATTGTAATGGACTAATTCTTAATAAAGAGAACTAATTAAAATGGAAAACTGTTATTACAAAACAGATAACCTTGGTAATGCATTTTGGCTCTTCAAAATTGACAGATAGTTTGTAAAATGATTTCCATTTAATATTCCTACTTTTCNNNATTGAAGAAATAAATAATCAAACTTACATAATACATTATCAGAGATATTAATGTATTATATTATCTGCAGTATATAAAAAATAAACTAGAACAAAATGAGATATTAAGGAACATGTGGTTATTCACATGGATATATGTTAGCATATATGTATATATTCTTTTTTTAGAGTATATTTTTATAACTTAAAAAAATTTTAATTGGCGGAAAATTGCTTTACAAGTTTGTATTGGTTTCTTCCATATCATAATGAAAATCAGCCATAATTATACATGTATCACCTCCCTCTCCTTCCTCCAATCCATCCCTCTAGATCATTACAGAGTATATGTCTGGATTCCCTGTGGTATATAGCAACTTCTCACCAGCTATCTATTTTACAGATGGCAATGTAGACATGTATATGTACCTTCTCTGTTCGTCCCACTCTCTCCTTCCTCCACTGTGTCCATAAGTCTGCTCTCTATATTTGCATCTCCCTTCTTTCCCTGCAAATAGGTTCATCAACCCCATCTTTCTAGATTCCATATACATATGTATATGTGTGAGTTAATATGTGATATTACAGGGCTTCCCAGTTGGTGCTAGTGGTAAAGAACCCACCTGCCGAAGTAGGAGGCCGAGGAGACCTGGGTTTGATCCCTGGGTTGGTAAGATCCCCTGGAGAAGGAAATGCCAACCCACTCCAGTATTCTTGCCTGGAGAATCCCATGGACGGAGGAGCCTGACAGGCTACAGTTCACAGGGTCATACAGAGCTGGACACAACTGAAGCACTTACATATAATATTTGTTTTTCTCTTTCTAACTTATTCACTCTCTATGACAGTTCTAGGTTCAACCACCTCACTATAACTGACTCCAATCCATTCCTTTTTATGGCTAAATGGTATTCTATTGTATACATGTACACATTTTCTTTATTCATCTGTCATTGGACCTCTAGGTTGCTTCCATTTCCTAACTATTGTAAATAGCACTGCTATGAAATTTTGGGTACACGTATCATTTTCCATTATGATTTTCACTGGGTATATGTCCTGTAGAGGTATTGCTAGGTCATATAGTAGATTTATTCATATGCTTCAAAAGAATCTCTATACTGTTCTCCATGGTGGCTGTGTCAGTTTACATTCCCACCAACAGTGCAAGAGGGTTCCCTTTTCTCTACATTCTCTCCAGAATTTATTATTTGTAAATCTTTGATAATGGCCATTCTGACTGGTGTGAGGTGATACCTCACTGTAGTTTTGATCTGAATTTCTCTATTAATTAGTGATGTTCAGCATATTTATTTGACATACAGCACAGTAACAGCCTCTTTGACCCGCCTCCTAGAGGAATGGAAATAAAAACAAAAATAAACAAGTGGGACCTAATGAAACTTAAAAGATTTTGCACAGTGAAGGAAATAATAAACAAGATCATAATAATACATCACTCAGAATGGGAGAAAATAGTTTTAAATTAAACAACTGGCAAAGGATTTATCTCCAAAAGATATAAGCAGCTCATATAGCTTAATATCAGGGAAAAAAAAAGAAAAAGCAAATCGAAACAATGGGCAGAAGATCTAAACTTTTCTCCAAAGAAGACATACAGATGGCAAATAAACATGAAAATAGATGTAGATTTTCTAAAAGATACATATTAGAATGGGCTTCCCACTTGGCACTAGCGTAAAGAAACTGGCTGCCAATTCAAAAGCTGTAAGAGACTCTGCTTTGATCCCTGCATTGGGAAAATCCCTTGGAGGAAGAGAAGGAAACCCGTCCCAGTATTCTTGCTTGGGGAATCCCACATACACAGGAGCCCGGTGGGCTAGAGTCCATAACGTCACAAAGAGTTGGACACCATTGAAGTGATTCAGGACACATGCACAGGTATTAAAATATTAGGCAGACATCTGTGTGTTTAGTCACTCAGTCGTGTGCCTGCAGATCCCTCTGTCCATAGGATTTTTCAGTTTGGTTCGGTTCAGTTGCTCAGTCGTGTCCAACTCTTTGTGACCCCAAGGACTGCAGCATGTCAGGCTTCCCTGTCCATCATCAACTCCTGGAGTTTATTCAAACTCGTGCCCATTGAGTCGGTGATGCCATCCAATCACCTCATCTTCTGTCATCCCCTTCTCTTCCTGCCCTCAATCTTTCCCAGCATCAGGATCTTTTCCAATGGGTCAGTTCTTCACATCACATAGCCAAAGTATTGGAGTTTCAGCTTCAGCATCAGTCCTTCCAATGAATATTCAGGACTGATTTCCATTAGGATGGACTGGTTGGATCTCCTTGCTGTCCAAGGGACTCTCAAGAGTCTTCTCCAATACCACAGTTCAAAAGCATCAGTTTTTCAGCACTCAGCTTTCTTTATAGTCCAACTCTCACATTCATACATGACTACTGGAAAAACCATAGCTTTGAGTAGATGGACCTTTGTTAGAAAAGTAATGTCTCTACTCCAGGGGGTTCTTTTAACCCAAGGATTGAACTTTTGTATCTCTTGCATTGCAGGCAGATTCTTTACGCATTGAGTCATCAGGGAAGCCCCAGGGAGATGGCAGTATCTCGGACTAAATTGTCAAGAGCAGGAATCAGCATGGCCTCTGCTATATAAATACATATTCCTGGAACTCGGCCATGCTCATTCCTTTATGAATTGCCTATGTCTTACATATTAATGAGTCCGCATGCTATCTTTGAGTTGAGAAGCTGTGACAAACACTTCATGACCCAGAAAGCCAAAAGTATTTACTACTGGCCCTTTATAGAAACAAATGGTCAATTCCTGATCTCAACAGTGGTTCTCAAAATGTGGTCCCCTGAGCAGTAATCATCATTATAAGCTAGGAAATAGTTAGAAATGCATACACTTTCTTAAGCTCTCCTAAAACCTACTCAATCAGTACTCTGGGGCGGGACCCTGCAATGTATGTTTAAACAAGCCCTACAGTGAATTCTGATGTATGGCAATGTTTGAGTACCATTGCTCCACAGTAAATTATTTACTATTACAGAATATTTTACTATATATATTTTATGTTATTATATCATTACACAATATTAACTGTTATGACTTCCATATGATCATACCTTGTGATCACTCCATGCCTGCCTTGTTTCAGCTAAATCCTAAAAGACATATTGTTGGTTAAGAGGTTACTTAAATAGAGATAGGAGAAAGAGATCAAATTGAGTTGGCAGCCAGTAGTCAAAGTATATTTTTTAAATGGCCCATCAATTTAAAAATGAGACAATGCACTTTCAGTTTGCTGAGACATTTTTGGTCAGCCATTCTAGAGTTAGAGCAGGAGGCTATAATTTATTCAATGTCCTTTGGGTATAACTGTCTTACAAACTATTTGGGTCTTCTCAATCTTTCTGTAACAGTATAACTCATATCTGTACCATCATTATTTACAAGGACACGTCTCTAACTGTTAGCAACTATTTTGAATAATCATAAATGTGGACTGATTTTCGTAAGAAAAAAGTCTAATGTAAAGCAATACTAGTATGATATTAATATCTTTTGAGTGCTCCAAGTTTGGAAAGATATTTATTTTCAATGTTTTATGATTATTAGTCTTAGAAATGTACTGTAAATTTCTCATAAATCCCTTAGGAAAAACAAAATGAGTTCTTTTAGGATGGGATCCCGCTTCTCTGGTGCTCTGAATGGTAAAGTTTCACTCTACACTTAACTTTCTACTGTATAATTGAGTGGTTTCCATATCATAGTTGGGAAAGGAGACTATAGAAGAATACATCTGAAAACCCAAACAATGCAATTCTCTTGAAAAAATGTAAACTAATGAAGTTGCAAGCTTAGAAATGGATCTGATAATGAAGGCAACTTTTCTGGAAGACAGGTTCTTATCTAGTCCAATTAAAGACTTTATCTACATTCAAATAGCAGCCCAAAGACGAATCAAGAAGCAGATGTTAGAGATTCTAACCTCCAGTCTCATATAGGTTTTATTTTTAAATATTTTAATTAATTTTCATCAAGTATAGTTGTGTTACCATGTTATGACTTATAGTCTCAATTTAGTTCTATTTCCTATTGTTGTTAGCTTTGTATTCTGAAATTCTCACGTGTATCATAAGCAGAAATATTAGAAGACAATATATAAAGATCACAATGAAATTAACAATACATGGAAGTAGATAGTAACTATTAAGATATGTAACAAAAATTCAAAAAGCACAATAATGTGACAGAGGGTTTTTCTAACCAGTATAATCGCCATCAAGATTACGGAGTCATTTTTTAAAAATTGCTTGACAAAAAATTACTTTTAGTTATTAATTGTACAACATTGCAACAAATAAAAAAATCTCTTACCCCAGTCCCCAAAGTCATCTAATTGGAGAAAATTTTACCATTATCATAAGAACATTTATGGATTGCTTGATTTACTTTTCTTTGTAACTTCTCTATATTATCTCCTGTAATTCTTATAAGCACCATATTGAACAACAACAACAAAAAAGGACCAGCGTCTCTCTTCAGCAAGTGCCAAAGAGGGTTTTGTTGTTCAGTCACCAAGTGATGTCCGACTCTTCGTGACACCATGGACTGCAGCATGTCGGGTTTCCCTGGCCTTCACTGTCTCCTGGAGTTTGCGCAAACTCATGTATTTGGGGAGGTAAAATATATGTCTAGGGAGGTGAAATAACGTGGCTGAGACTTTTTAGTAATTGGAGGAGCAACAATTAAAACCCAGTTCTACCTGACTTCAAATTTCTTGCCTGTAGCTATTAGATGGTTTCCAATAGTTTTAAGGGGACTTATGACTAAAAATTGAACTGTGGTGTTGTAGAAGACGCTTGAGAATCCCTTGGATTGCAAGAAGACCAAACCAGTCCATCCTAAAGGAAGTCAGCCCTGCATATTCATTGGAAGGACTGATGCTGAGGCTGAAGCTCCAATAGTTTGGTTACCTGATCCGAAGAAATGACTCATAGTAAAAGACCCTGATGATGGGAAAGATTGAAGGTAACAGGAGAAGGGGATGAGAGAGGATAAGATGGTTAGATAGCATCACCGACTTGATGGATATGAGTCCGAGCAAGCTGCGGGAGTTGGTGATGGATAGGGAGGGCTGGCGTGCTGTAGTCCATGGGGTTGCAAAGAGTCAGACATGACTGAATGACTGAACTGAACTGAATGACTAAATATTTAAAAAAAAAACAAACAAAAAGTCTAGTTTACTTAGACTTTTTTCTTTACTGCAGTTTTCCAGCATATCACTGGAGATATTGGTGATAGAAATTTTGAAAATGTAATGATTCTTTTTTACTTACAATACGTTTTGAGGGACAAATGACTATAAGCAGCAGCAGATAAATGGGACATTTAGACTGTGCTACAGATAAAATACAGAGCATTACCACTTTATTTGACAAACAGAAGAGAAGGCAAATAAACTCACAGGATCTGATTTCATTTCAAGATGTTTTGTCTAAACCAGCACCAGGGTGACTGTCTTTCAATTCCTGGTGTGCAAACAGAGAACCATATGCAATGAGCGAATTCTTATAAACTACATAATGTATTGGTGAAAAGAATTTGGTAACATGGGAAATATATAAAANCTTTCTTGTTGGCTTTGTAATACTGCCAGTTATGGAGGAATGCCTAAGCATTTTCAATTTTTCATATATCAAAAATTGAATTAAAGCTATTTTTGGCTCAAAGAATAAAGAAAATTTAATTTATAGGAACCGATATGCAACCCCTCTTCAATGTGCGTGTAAAATACTTGAAAGACAGTGAGAGACAGAGAGAGAAAGATGACCTATACTTAATACTTGCTATGAATTTGCAGTCTGTGAATGTGTGTCAACTCGGGCAAGTGAATTTTTTCCTAGCTTCACTTTCCAATTCTCTCAATTGGTAATCAGCATCCTGTTGGAGTTTTACTGTGAAGATCATATAAACTATACACAGGGAAGGACCACAACTCTGACACATGGTTTATATCCTATTAGGTGACAGGACAACAGAGGCACACCTGAATTGTTATTTCCCTGAAATAATTCTTACCTTGAAAATGACTTTCACTTCATTCCCTGAAGATGTATCCTTCATCCCTTCCTTCCTTCTTTCTTTATTCTTTCTTTTTGTTTATATTTTTCTTTCTTTTTCTCCCTTTCTCCTTCCCTCCTCTCCTTCCTTCCTGCCATTCTTCACTTCTTTCTTTTTATTTTCTTTTGACATGCCTTTTGATGCAGTGTTATGCTGACATTCATTGTTTCAAATTCTTTTTAAAGGAGGGCTAAAAATAAGGATCCTTATGATAACTTCTGGGTAATCTTAAGAGGACTCCAGCTTTAGTGAACTTTGCCCTAGTATTGAGTACTAATTTCAAGTTAATAAGAAAGCTTTGCAAAATATATGGCATCTGTAGCTAAATTATGCACTAGACAGTCTAAGGGATCAAGTGTTCCTTAATGGAAAATATAAAATAGCACCAGTAAATGTGAAACCAAGGTTAATAGAATCCCTAAATATCTGCTCAACATACATATATTTATTAAAAAAATAATGAACTGCCTGTGAGAAAAAAAAAGAGAGAGAGTGAGCCAAATTCTTTCACAGGTCAGGGTGCTAAATTTGCGATTGGCAAAATGTTCATGATGACTTTGCAGTTGTGTTGATAACTGAAATCTTCTGTGAGTCCCTAGCACAGACACAATCACAAATTGCCTTGCTCCTGTTCTTTTTCTGCTCCTGCAGGGAGACTGGTGCTTGTGAGATGGCCACTGGTCCCTGGGTTTCTGCTTCTGCCAGAAGTCAGCATTTGCTGCAAGTGGAAGCATGGCGGGGATCTAACAGCTTGAGTGTGATGACCAGCTAGATTGCGTGAAAAGCCACTGCCTGAGGATAAAGAAGGGGAGGCAACAACCTCGATACCAACACAGGAATGGCAGCTTGTTCATCACAAACTGCCTCACAACAGATGCGGTGGTAATTATATTTGGGGTGGGGACCCTCAGATAGTCAGTTTCAAATTGGCTGTCAAATCCAAACAGAATTGTGTCAAAAGAGCTTCTGGCTGGCAGTCTGCTTGGGAGAAGATTCTATTCATGACGACGACCCAGAGGCTGAATTGCATATAGTACCCAGCTCATGGATCCTTAGATTTCCTTGCTTAATCACTTCCTATTTCACCAAGATGACTTCTACAGGTGAGTCTACACACACATTAAGAATCAGAGATGACAAATGTTTTTGTCTGCTGAGATTATTTCCTAATTTTAAAAAAGCCATCAATGAATGCAAAGTCAAAGTGTTAGTTGCTCAAGCCTGTCAGACTCTTTGCAACCCCATGGACAGTATCCCATCAAGTTCCTCTTTCCATGGGATTCTCCAGGCATGAATACTGGAGTGGGTTGCCATTCCCTTCTCCAGGGGATCTTCCCGACCCAGGGATCCAGCCCAGGTCTCCTGCATTGCAGGCGAATTCTTTTACCACTGAGTCATCCTGAAAGTCGATGAATGAATGCTGAGAGTAAATACAGAATCTCCTTGCAGAGCCAGAGACTTTATCCTTGATTATTCTAGAAAGAGAGTGATATTGACAGGCCCTACATTAGGACTGTCCCGGGATGCAGGTAAAGGAGAGGGACCCAGAGCAATGAGGCATCTCACCACTGAGCCGAAGAAATACTCTTACTCCGGGGGTCTTTAAACTACACCAGACTGCTTCTTAAATTGATATTCCCTTTTTAGAAAGTTGCCACCAATAGATGTCGAGGATCCAAAGTAATACTCCAGAGCAGTCATTTACAGGAGAAGCTCTGAGATAGAATCTCCTATTACTCTCTGCTCAGGAAGCATCGATGGTAAGCACACTGAAGCAAATGCTAAACGTGCTCTTCATCATCACTCTCATTTTAGCAGAAAGCCAGCCCTGGATGATGTTCCACTCCAATTCCTAAGTTTTGTGTAGAATAATATTTGTAATAAATCTGATAATCATTCTTGGTCTGATAACTCATTGCCTGAAAAATAAAGTCCCCCATGATTCTGAAAGCCAGTAAATCCTAGATGGAAAATCTTCTCGTTAATTCTGAACCTGATCTGCCTGAGACAAATTTTTGCAGGCTCTTCTTTATAATCCAGATATTTCTGGAATCTCCCCTGGATGTTGAATTGTCCTCTGCTTTTATCTCTTTCTCATCTGCACAAACACATATGAATGCACACAAATAACTTAGTTAAAAAAATGAGGGGAGACTCAAGCCGGGCCACAAAGTTAACTGCTAAGAAATTAAAGATGATGGGAAGCTCTATCCTATATGAAATGCAAAGCATTAATGCCATAAAAAATCAGAATAATTTATAAGCACCCAGGGTCTTATAGAGTGTTAACTGCTCAGTTGTGTCCAACTCTTTGTGACCCCATGGACTGTAGCCCACCAGGCTCCTCCATCCATGTAATTCTCCAGGCAAGAATACTGGAGTGGGCTGACATTTCCTTCTCCAGGGGATATTCCCAGCCAAGGGATCTAACCCGGGTCTCCCACATTGCAGGCAGACTCTTTACTGACTGAGCCACTAGGGGAGTCCAGGGTCTTACATAAATAGACTCAATTGTGTGATTTCACGTTATTCTTATACAAATAGATTCCATGTTGTGATTTCACGTTATTCAGGAGTAATTTCTGATTAAAAAACCTTCCTTTATTTGGTGATTATTGGCACCTGACCCACTTAAAGAACAGGTTTTATGCAAAATAGTTGGGCATTCTGTGTACCGAATTTACTAGATGTTCACTAAACACAACTGTTGATGACTGGGTAGAAAGATGCATTAATAAGGATGAAGCGTGAAGGATACGTGCAAGACACAGCCCTCGATCAAGACCAGTTCAGTCTTTTTGAAAAGAAAAGACTCACACCCAAAGCAGTAAATAACACAATAAAACAGAGTATGACCAAGGCTTAAAACTGAATGCTATATAAATCAATAGGACATTGCTATTGTGATGAGTTATTCTTTAAAAAATAATCTTATAGAACCCCTTTCCAGGAAAGAAAGGTTAATAAACAGAATATGGCTGGTTTAAAGGTATCC
Source organism: Redunca redunca (assembly GCA_006410935.1). Classification (NCBI taxonomy): domain Eukaryota; kingdom Metazoa; phylum Chordata; class Mammalia; order Artiodactyla; family Bovidae; genus Redunca; species Redunca redunca. The sequence continues at coordinate 180,914 of SJYQ01010605.1, read as the reverse complement.
ATGAGGACAAAAGAACTGAGAAAACCAAAAGAGACCAGAAGAATACAGTCACTATATTTGTAAAGGAAAATCCCAGGGAAATGCCTTGTTGCTGCTGCTGCTGCTGCTGCTAAGTCGCTTCAATCATGTCCGACTTTGTGTGACCCCATAGACGGCAGCTCACCAGGCTCCCCCGTCCCTGGGATTCTCCAGGAAAGAATACTGGAATGGGTTGGGTTAGAAATGGTTAAATTTGATAAAGATAAGAGGTTAGACTTGTTTAGCTTTATTACAACTGCATTTTGGGTTGCAGTCAGTGAGAAGATCCATGAATAATTTCACAGGCAATGGTTGGGACAGAAGCTTTAAGAAATACTAAGGCTGAGATTTCCCTGGTGGTCCAGTTGCTAACACTCTGATCTGCCGATGCAAGATGCCCAGGTTCAATCCCTGGTCAGGTAACTAGATCCCACATGAGGCAACTAAGCTTCGGCACAGCCAAATAAAATCAGTAAATAAATAACAAAGAGATAAGACTGTAATCCCATAAACTGGGGGTGAAATCATTTGATGACTGGGTAGAAAGATGCATTAATAAACTGAAAGGAAGTGCAGAGAGAAGAGGGTTGTTGAGGTCACTGCTAACAGTCTTAAGTTGGACATGTTCTCTAGAAAGGCTTCACTGCGGCTCAGTGGTAAAGAATGTGCCTGTTAGTGCAAGAGAGGCAGGTTCGACCTTTGGCTCAGGAAGATCCCCTGGAGAAGGAAATGGCAACCCACTCCAGTATTTTTGGCTGGGAAATCCCATGGACAGAGGGGCCTGGCAGGGTGTAGTTCATGGGGTTTCAAAAGAGTGGGACATGGCTTAAAGACCAAACAACAATAGAATCCTCTAGAAGGGAGATATCTTTTTTCAATATTTCATATCAAGGAAATTTGGTCATTTACTCAATTCTCCTACATTGACCAGCATAGGGCAAACTAATTTCCAGTGGATTTAGGACAACTAGACAAATATTCAGAGTGTATGAAAGTATAACTATGAATGAAAGGAGAATTTCAAGGCCAAAAGACCATTTGAGGAAGAGATGAGCAAATCTTGAAGTCCAATTTGATCATTTCCCAGCAATAGCCAATCCTGCACAAAATTTTATATGTAGGTTCTTTCTTGTTAGACATAGACTCTTTCCTGTTTGAAGAGTTACACATAGTTCAAGACATCTAGGTATATGCCTTCCTACCCGATTAAATAAATGCAAATAATTTCAGAGTGTAGCTAATGAAAATTCTCCCACAGAAGAAATGTAGAGAGTAAACTACTATTTAAATCACAGTGGAAAGAACATGCCTTTGAAATTTTAGAGAATTCATTTTATCAGTTCAGTTCAGTTCAGTCGCTCAGTTGTGTCTGACTCTTTGCGACCCCATGAATCACAGCATGCCAGGCCTCCCTGTCCATCACCAACTCCCGGAGTTCATGCAGACTCACATTCATCGAGTCCATGATGCCATCCAGCCATCTCATCCTGGTTCGTCCCCTTCTCCTCCTGCCCCCAATCCCTCCCAGCATCAGAGTCTTTTCCAGTGAGTCAACTCTTCACATGAGGTGGCCAAAGTACTGGAGTTTCAGCTTTAGCATCATTCCTTCCAAAGAAATCCCAGGGCTGATCTCCTTCAGAATGGACTGGTTGGATCTCCTTGCAGTCCAAGGGACTCTCAAGAGTCTTCTCCAACACCACAGTGCAAAAGCATCAATTCTTTGGCGCTCAGCTTTGTTCACAGTCCAACTCTCACATCCATACATGACCAATGGGAAAACCATAGCCTTGACTAGATGGACCTTAGTTGGCAAAGTAGTGTCTCTGCTTTTGAATATGCTATCTAGGTTGGTCATAACTTTTCTTCCAAGGAGTAAG